>CM041777.1:285142416-285488927 GCA_023374045.1 Limonium bicolor
GATCACCAAATAAGATAAATGCACGAATCGGAGTTAATATGCATACTTGTGAATATGTAGTGTTGTATGTTGTGAATATTTTCTTAAATTTTAGTTTGTATAATTCATGAAATGTTTGGATGAATATGAATGTGTGTATGTATGATGTACTATATTGTGACCGATTGTGATGCGTTTGGACTTCTAACTTATTCCTAACAAGCTAACCATCCTAACTTAAAATGGTAATTAAATTGGAATGAGTAGAAGTCCGATATAGTTTCGGCCACGCGTGAGGATGCGGAGTCACGAGAGGTTGGCTCCAATTCCTGACTCTTAAACTGGTCCGCGGCCCAAATCCCTTAAGTGGGTAGCATCCCGGATTGGTGAGTCAAGTAAATCCCGGAGGTGGGACGGCGTAGTCCCCAGGGCCGGAGGTCCCGACGACTTAACTTGAGTATAAGAAAGTAAGTAAGAATGAGTAAGTAAAGTAAATGAAAGTAAGTAATTGTAAGTAAGAAAAAGTAAGTAATGAGTAAAAGAGTAAAGCATTCCGATTAACCCGGATGCACAATTTGGCTAACCTTGTGAAGGTAAGTGAGATGTATGCTATGATGTTGTTGCCTCGAATTGTGTAATGAATTGTATAGCATGTATGATGTATGAAAAGCATGTATGTATGAAATGAATGAACAGCATGTTTAGTGGACGTCAAATAGTCGGCGTGCCCAAGCTAGCACGCGGTATATGCGGAGTCCATATGCAGCGTTTGCTGAGCCCCTTGGGGCACCATTTTTACTACACGCAGGTACCCGCGAGGGATGAAGATGTGAAGACTCAATTCTATTTCTTTATCTTCTTTTTGGGATGTAAACACTGAATTTATGATGGGTGTACTAAGTAGTACATGGCTACAGTTTTTGAATAGCCGGTGTACCATGGGGTACACCTTTTTGGTATTTTGATAGGATGGGAATTGGTATAGATGAGTAGTTGGTAAACTCATTCTTTTGGAGCCTAGATCTGATGTAATCGAATATACTTTAATACTCGGTGATCCATTGGTGTAAGTATTTGGTGTATGGTATTTGGCAATTAATTTAGTAGCTCGGTACATTATGCTCATCAGACCGTTACTGTAAGTATTAGTAGCCTAGCTAGCCGTATGGGCGGTTAGCGGCATTGTTTCACCCGCCGTAGTAAGTATGTAATAATTCCGCTGCGAACTCGTAGGATTAATAGGACGATTAGACGGTAAGCATAGGATTAGCGGTTGGGGTGTTACATAAAGCCTTCGTGCCCCCACAGAATGCATAAACCAACCTTGAATGAGTTTAATTTTATAGAATCCAGATTTCATCAAAAGCCAAAACACATGAAACAAAAGGAAAAAAAATACAAAATAAAAAAACCCAACAAAAGTAACCGACAAAAAGTTCAAGATGTCGGACAGCTAAGCAGTGCATTGGAAACACTAGATACAATACAACAATATTGTTTATGTTATAAATAATACACTTAGTGGATATACATCCAATCATCCTTTGGTTTACATTAGACCTTTCGTCTGTGTAATCAGGGGCGCAGCCAGCTTATGAAAATTGGAAATAAAAATATTAGAGAGGTCACATTGTAAAACATATTGTATTATAGGTATTTTTCTATTGATTTTTTTTTAATGTGAAGGGCCAAGCCCACCCAGTGGAGCATATAGCTCCGCCACTGTGTGTAACTCCCATAACCTCCCCAAAGTCTTCATTAGTAGACCTTTGATTTTTTGCCTTCCTACCACTCAAAGGTTCGGTAACGTATACTATATAAGGATGTACAATGGAATGATAAGGTGAATGCCAATTATGTTTATCTTGTCTACTATACTCTCCTTTATCCTCTTAGTGTTACATCACGTTATCAACACGATAGACTCTACCAAAATATATTCTTCTCTCTATCATACACCATAGACAAAAATATTGAGTTGTTTTTCCTCACTATGACTTTTCAGATGATTGTTATTGTTTATCTTTAATCCTACCTGAAATCGTTGTGCTTTGTCAAGAATCTGTGATGCCGAAGAGTTTATATGTTGAAGCCGCATTTGATGGGTACTCTACCGCTAGAAGGTGTAAGTAAGTTTAATCAATTTTGTCGCCATAGTCATATTAACAGGTAGGTAAGTAAGACACAACACTTAAAATAATTTATATTTTTGAGTATACGTATATATGAGTTTCTAAATCAAAGTATAAATCCTTATTCTTTTTATTTGTTATACAATAAGTACAAATTTCACTATTTATTATATTATGATACAAAATGATAAGCTTTAATTTGTGAAAATAGTGGAAGGGATATTTTACAAAAAAAGGAAGAAATTTGATACTTGTCTATGAAGTTTCACCTTTTGTAAGAAAGAAAAATGGTAAAAGGATTGTTTTTTATGAGATTTTGCGGGGTCGGGTTTTTCTTTATTGAACAAAAGAAGATTTGAGGAAAACTAAATACCACATTAAAAGGAAATCAAGATCTTTGATGAAAAAATATTGTTTTAGTTTTTGAAGAACTATATGTTTTGTGATATAATGATTTTTGCATAATCACTCTCTCAAGGTATTATTTGGTGTTATATATTTTCTTTTTGAAAAGTGAACCATCTAATATGGTATGATTTATTCCATTCAATTTTATTTTATGATTGAAAAACATTATTGCAATAAGGATGGGTTTGAATTACCGTTTATGAGGCAATCTCTCTTGAGATAGTAAAAAAAAGTGACATTACCTCGTGCAAGATGTTGCATTAGAGGTTAAGAATTCTCCTATGTAATCCTTGAAAGGAGATTAAATTATAATATTACCTCGTGCAAGATGGTGCACTTGAGGTTAATGATTATGCTACCTTGTGCAAGATGCTAACATTTGAGGTAAGATCATAATACTTCCTCATGAAAAATGAATGCACTTGAGGTTCAGGATTATAAGATTCGTATACGTCCTCGTGCAAGATGAGTGCACTTGAGGAAGAAAAATAAAATGATCATGTTATTCAATTGTATACAAGCATCGGAGGTTGAGAATTATAGTGTACTATTTCCCTCTTGCAAAATCAAGCTCTTGAGGTTAAGAGCTGTAAGATCCTTATACTCCCTCGTGCAAGATAATTGCATTGAAGGTTGAGAATAATAAATTATTGTTTTCCCTCATGCATGACTATGAATTTGAGGTGGATGGTTTAAAAATGGTCAACATTTAGTATAAGATTGGACCAATTGTAAAAGCTCCTGGAGAGCTAGATAGCTTTTGAAGAGTTAAAGATAACTCCATACAAAGTATAAAATACCCCTAACTAATAAAACATGTTTGTAAACATCTAAACATATATTTTAAGGCTTATACATGCCTTAACAATTATTTGAAAACAATAAAAGTCATTAACAAGCAAAATTATGCTTAATGACCATTTAAGACAAACATATGCCTTAATGAACTTGAGAGGTAGTATAACCTCAACTAGGATCTAAAGTGGATTTCTAAGCCTTATAACCTGTAACACCCGAACTACAAATACAATACTTAACAAACAGTTGCAGCGGAATTACAACTCAACACGTAACTTAATCCATGGGTGCTACACGCCGTTAGCCACCCACATGGCTAACAAGGCTAATACATACACAACGTACCGGTCTGATGGACAAGATTACGGAGCACTACACTTTACATTTACAAATCCGTATAAACTGAATACAAATACAATTACAATCCAAACTGTACCGAGTCTGTTACATTCCATACCGATAACATTTTCAGTCTTACATTATTGACAGCTACAAGGGCTTAAAAGGTTGGTTAACTATCCAAACATAACACCTACCCCATCCTACTCTCGAACGGCTATCAGCTCCATGTACCTGAATGTAATGAGGGGCCCCCAAAGGGGCTCAGCACCTTTGCTGGTATGGTAATCGTGCAGCCCGCATACTACCGGGCCACGCACAACTAATTGTCGTCTGAGCATGCGGTTGTTTTTAATTTAATCATGCATGAAAAACGAGAAACACACACTACAAACGACAGGTAATCAACACAGAAACACGGTTATCAAGTATAACACATTAACATTTGTTAGATCACATTATTGTGTTCTTTAACCCTTGAGGGTTTCTACCTTAATGGAGTCAACTTCTTATCAGACGACACTTACCCATTTAATCGGGTTAAAACTAACTACTACTTATATTAACATAGGGTTGATTTTGGTGATCAACGTACACAACATAACAACACACGTCACTTATTAACATATTCACAACACAACTCGGGAACGAGTCTCGTGAGGACTCGGTCTGAAATAAGAGTTAGCCAACTTATTAGGGCCTAGAGAATATTTCCATTCTCGTGTTAAGCTCATTACATAATAACTTACTGTTCTTCTTAGAGAACTTATACTTTACTTAGGATGTGTCGGATGTAATATAGTTCCGAACACATCGTACACATACTTTACTTAGATGTGTTGGTCATAATATAGACCCGAGCACACCATACACAAATCCCCCTAGCCCCAAATAATAGTCAAGGTAGGAGAGCCAGCTATAGGCTCGTGGGAGATTGAATTCCAAGAAGGAAAACAACAGAACAAGGGAGAGAGTTGAATCAAATATAGATATCAACTCCCATACATACGCGAGTGACCGGACACCTGGATTCCTCACCCCCCCAATTATACATTAGTTAGAAGTTCCCTTATGGAACTTATCACATCATGACACCATATGGTGTTACAACTTGGTTAAACACACAAGGGAGGTAAGATACCTTTAGACATACATGTTCATAGCAAAAATCGTTACTCAACTACATACCCAAAGAGGCAAACTCACATCACACACAACCACATTATACAAATAATGCACGGATAGCCGTAGTTAGAACGTTTCCGTAGGTTGGGGTGTTTAAATCCGAATACCGATCTCTTATGTAATCCTAAGGTCGGTTAACTACAGTTTAACACATATTCGAGGTTAAACAGTATCAGAACAAAGTACGCCACGTAATTGAATTACTGTAAACTCATTTCATGCATTATCTTGCAAGGTGGCAAACATTTAGAAAATCAAATAGGCATACAAGCCGGTGTAGTCCGGTAGGACACGGGTTGCAAGAAAACCATACCTTACACCATGGGTTACTCTACCGTGTCCTCGAGGATTTACTCCAACGCGATCACCTCACGCTCCTCAGGTAGTTTCCGAACAAATGGTATTATTATTCAAATGTTTTATTAACAACAAAATCTTACAGTATGTAAACTTCTATTACTCCCGTACTTAACCCCGTTATCCCGTTATCCTTAACTTACTTATGTGATCTTAAGTTCACAACTTACACATTCACGTTCACACTTGTTTATACTTCTAATGGCCTTTAAAAGTCACCAAACATGGCCTAATCATCATCTAAAACCATCCCCAATCAATTCCCCATCATTAACACACTTTAAAACACATTCTAGGGCATTTTTGAACTGGTCCAGGTTTGTGTCCGGGGTTACAAACCCAGACCAATCCCGGAAATCAGTTTCTGCCCACTTTTACATGTGGTCCGGGTTTGTGTCCGGGAATATAAACCCGGACCAACCCCTAGAATCACTTTCTGGCATGTTTTTGAGGTGGTCCGGGTTTGTATACTTGTTTACAAACCCGGATCATGTATGTAGGTGTTTAAATTGATAGTTTTTGACCTCTTTTCAACCCCTAATTCATACCTAATCATTCCCTAATATTTCCACATGTTTTAAACACCTTAAAACACTTAAAACCTCCTCAAATCATTGATCAGACTCTTGCTCCAATACTACAATTTCAATTCCACTTTTTTTTCATTCTCTGCACAATTTGCACATCAGTGCACTCTCAAAAAATTCCCATGACTGTTTTCAACCTCCTCCTTACCACTTGACCACACCACATTCATTCCTAGTCTTTTACACTTCTAATACCCAAGTTCACTCATTGTTTCACAAGCCAAACACCCTAGTTCATCACTTAGCAAAATTCATGACTTTTCCACCCATTTGTGCTACAGATTTTTGCTCACTTAATCCAAGCCTTACACCCACATCCTAGGGTGCTTATCTAACCCAAATAAACCTCTTACAACACTTAGTTAACCCTTGGTCATTCCTCTCTCATGACATCTCTAAAATCATCATAATTTCCACCGAAATTTTGGCATAACCTCCCCACAATAATAGCATTGCCCAAAGCATCATTTCTCACTTCCTAACCAATTCAACTAGCCACATCCAAAAGGATCCTACCAGCACACAAGGAATCTTTCAGATCTCATCAACACCACATAATGCACTAAACATAACCAATTGGCTCCAAAGGCCCTTAATCAAAACACCACTCACCATAGCACCAAACATTAAACATCATCACAAAAATTTCCTCTTATATTCACTAAACACATTTCCAACACAATTTTTGATTCATTCAATTAAATTACCCAACCCAAACTTTTAAAAACATTAAGATGGTTCTTAAGGTAGATTTCTTACCTTAAGCCCATAAATTGCTCTTTTACTCCTCCTTCTTATCTTCTCTTGATTTTTGGTCATGGGCATTATCATTGCCAACACACTAAACCAATAATCACCAATAGCTAATAAGCATCAAGAGGGTACTTAAATTCTAGGTTTAGCCCTAGAATACAAGGAATTGCTTAAAGCACAAAATGAAGGAATTACCTTCTCATTTCAAAATGAAATGTCTTGGCAATTGAACAAGGAAAGCTCCAGCTCTTCTTGAATGTTTTAAAATCGGCTGGAAAGGTGAAATAAGGGAGTTCACAAGCTGAAGAAAATCGGCCATGAGGGAAATGAAGAAAAATGAGTTTTTCTTTTAGCTTTTCTTACCTTTGATGAAAAGGGGAGGCAACTTAGCTCCTTGCAATGGGATTTTCTCTTCAAATGAGCAACACCCATGGAAGTCAACTTCATGATTTTGAGATTTTGAAAAGAGGGAAATGATCTCCAAGATGAGGGGAGTAATAATATGTGGTTAGTTTTTGATTTGGAGCATAAATGACACTTGGGCAAGCAAAAGAAGGCAAGGAAAGGGAGTAGTAGCCATGGGAGGCTGTAAAAATCACCAGAGAAGGGAGAAAGAAGGGAGAGGGGAAGAAGGAGAAAGGAGGAGAGAGAAGAGGAGAGTAGGAAAGGTAGGAGAGAGAAGAGAGAAATGTGAGGAAAGAGGGGAAAAAGTAACTTTTTGTTACTTTTTGCTTTTCTTTTCAAATGGAATAACATAGGTAAGGGGGGAGGGAATTAAAAAGTGTACACACATAGAAAAGGAGTGCCAGTTTTTTAATTTTACAAAGGAAGGGAGTATTTTACTCTTATTACAATTTACACCCCATAAATTACCATGTTTACACTATTCATTTATCCGGGCCCGTTTTCCGGATTTTTCTCGTTTCTTTAATTATAATGGTTTTTAAGCTCCTATTAATGTTTAATTATAGTTATATAATCAAATATAATTTTTACGGGGTCGTTTGACTATTTAAAGTCGTGTTTTCTTGAAAAACGCACTTTAAGACTCCGTTAGCGTTTTAACGCATTATTTGGATCCGTTTTCTTCGGGAATTTTTCCCACATGTTCTTAGTGTGTAATTACAGTATGAAAATATATTTATAACCCTATTTAAGGTTATATACCTCTTATGGTTACATAACACGCGTTTTTACGTTTTGTGACTTTTACGTGTTTTCCTTTTTCTTTTGGTTTTACTTTCTTCACCAATATTCCTAAGGACTTGATTGGCCTTAGCAAATCACAATTACATAATTAATTAACACATTAAGGTTTGGGGTATTTCATAACCAAGTCATGAACATAATAAAACCATTGTCAAAGCAAACCAAACTCTACAAAGAGTTAACACACTAAAAGGAGCACTAAAACTCCTTAAGACACATTTTTATGAAAGTGTCCAAAAATTGACTTTGGGTGGCCAAATGGCCTTGTATACACCCTAATCGACATGTGTACTACTTAGTATCACATTAGTATCTCTTAATCAAAAGATTTATAAGAAAATCCAAAGTTTAGCACCAAAATGTGAATAGTACCCAAATAGTGCAAAATTAAGCCTTAATTACCTAGCATGGTCAATGGTAAAAACATTTACCCATTGTTGACAAAGGAAGGAGGCATTATAATATGGGGTGGATGACACCTTGAAAGTAATTACACAAATATCTCACAAAAGGACATTAGTCACCATATACTATTCATTCTCTTACTTTATCCTTTACTTAAGACCAATCTTGAATTTCTCTTTCATCCCATCATATTCCAGCTGTCCCCTTTGCTTCTTGAACTCTCCATTGCTGTGTTCTTGAGCTACCATAGAAGAAAACCAACTCCCACTTCATAAGGTAATGCCATAAGCCATATTTTAGTTCATTCTCTTCCTCTTTTCAAGATTTATCTAATGAAATAACTTCCAATCTCATTCCATGGCTCATATTTAGCGAGTTGGTGTTTGAAGGAAGGGTGAAATTTTGGTGGAAACAAGAATAAGGATCAAAGTAAGGCAAAAATCATTTTTAAGGTAAAAATGTGCCTTAATATATTTATCAAAAAAAAATGTTCCTTAATATTCCATCTTCAATTCTATACTTTTAATGGCTGAATTACTTGAGTTCATTCACTCATTATCTTTCTCTTATCATGTTTATTCAGTAGCCATTTCATATAGATCAAGGGTTATCCGAATTCATAGAAAAATTCATTCCTTAAGGAATTTCGCAAAGGTAACTTCTATTAACTTTCTACCTTGTTATGATCATTTTAATTACCATATCTTTGTAGTAATTTTGATACTCTTCTTGCCCTCCAAAATTAGGCCATATTCAACCCTTGGAAGCCTTGCTAATCTAAGATAATTTTACCTTGAAAAATTCATGTTTCATGAATTATAACATTTCCTATGATTAACTCATGTTTGGAGATTAATCATATCTTTATCTTGTTGTTTAAAACATGTCAAGAAGCTGAGTGAAAACCCATCAAATTGTCGTGAGCAAACCAAGGGGGATTAAGAGATTTGGCATATAATATAAGGTATATACTTAAATGTCGTTTTTAGCATATTAATATGTTCATAATCATATGTTATAAATATTGCCGAGAGTGGACAAGTTAAAATGGTCGATTTGACCAAGAAATGATTTAGTTAATCTTAGCTAATCATTTAAGTGATTAAGTAACATAATAGTCAAATTTAAGACATTATATGGTAAATTGGTAAATACCAAAAAGATATGAGTAAGGCCGAGAGTTTACAGCATTCTTAAAGACTATTTAAGTGTAATTTTATGTTATTAAATCAAGGTTGTAATAAGGCCATGTCATTAGGCCATTTTATTAAGTTATTTAAAGTTTAATGTACATTTAAATTAATTTATGTACTTATTATAAAATTTGGGGTGAAAACCGTAGATAAATAAAATTATAAGGGATATAGGTGATTGTAGCCAAAAGTTAGGGTTTAAAATGAATTTAAATGAAAGTTGTAAGATTTTATAAAGTTTGGGGTTAAATTGTAATTATAGAAAAATTAGGGTAAGTTCCATAATTGCTGGAAATTTGGGGTTAAGGCAGTGTTTGGAAGGTCAATGTTGACCATAGGAGTGGCCTTGACCAAATTAGGTGATTAAATAATTTAATTACCAACATATATTAAGTTTTGAAGTAAAATGTAAAAGTTACATGAAATATGAGGTAGAAGTGTAAATACCAAAAATATTGGGTCAAAATGGTGTATAAAACAGGCTAGGGTCTGTTAGGAATTTTTGGGAATTTATGGGGTTAAATTTGGAGTTAAATAGAAAGAGTTGTATAATATATAGTTATTATGACATTTGTGAAGTTTATGTAATAAAAGGGGTCATTTGGTAAATAAATAAACTTATGGAGGTTGGGAAATAATTCTAGACAGATTGGGGGTCTGTTCGGAAATTTATAAAATATATTATAACCATAGGTTATAAATAACATAAGAGTATAATGTCATAATATATGGTTTATGACTATAATGGTAACCTTACATAGTTAATGTGGTTGATTTGTAAATAATAGAAGTGGTAAGGGCTGTTACGGAATTTTGGAATATTAGAAATGAAATTTAGAATATGGTTTATAATGTTATAAGGGTTATAGCAATTATAAGATGGTAATATTCATTTATGGAAAGATGAATATATTATACGGTGTATCATTTTATAAATGGGTTTCATAATTCATATATATAAATAAAAATATGATATGGAGTAGATTATATATTATGGTTAGATTACCATATGATATTAATAGTAGGATGATAAGATGGAGAAATAGAATTACAAAACATTAGATAACAAATTCTAATGTTAAGATGTAATTGTGAAACAATAATGAATTGTATAGTTCAAGGTTTATTACATGAATTATGTAAGCTAGTATACTTGGATAAACTAACCAAGATATTACAGTTGACCAAGTCAACACATTTGACCAATGAGGGTCATGTTGACCAACTCAATATTTAATGAGAGTTTATAAAGATTGTAACAATTATAAGGTCAATACTTACATGAAATATAGTTACAACTATATGAATACACATTTATACAATCATGTAAATACATATGTAAGTTTAGATATGTATGTAACAACAACCTATGATGAAAGGAAATAGGTTATTAGGAAAATATATCCTAAGTTGGAAATGTACAACAATATACTAATACATGAATTATAATATTGACATAACAATCCCAAGTAAACCCGAAAACCCGAGTAACGACAGTTAGTTAATGACGGGGATATAAGTCGGGAGGGATTAGCGTTAGTACGGGAATACCGTATTGTATTATTTGCATGGGATATTAATATGTGGTGTAATACGTATTCCAGACTCGTAGATTTTTTAGGACCAGTAGAGATAAGCATGGGAAATTACGCTAGCGTATATTTCGGTGTACGGTAAGTTGTTATATGTCTTGATTGTCTCTGAGGATTTCCTCAGTTCAAACTTGTGTGAAAAATCTGTGATAAGATTATCTGTCTAATTGTGTGAAATAATATGCATGAACTTATATTATATTGTTTGCCTTACTATTACTGCTTATGCGATAACCGTATTGTTCGTATATATGAACTTATATATAAAACAAACTAACGACAAATAATGCTACCTTATATATTATTGTAAGAAACGTCAGAAAAACGTTGTAGCATAGGATAATAAGAAGTATTATCCGAGACTTATATACGGAGCAACGGCCTATCTAACGCTGCTCTCGTATCACTACATTCGAATGGTAAATATTACCTAGAGATACTAGTTATAAGACCTTATGAGGCACATATTCAAAATGTTACACTGGATCCCGAGTTGATACTTAGGATTAGATTAAGAGACCTTAATCATCAGTGTTCTGAAATATGTATAGAGATAGAGTATGGAGAAATCCAAGGGTGGAGCCCTTGGTGCGAGCCGTGATCACAAAAACGATGCTAGGATGTCTGCGTACAGGTCCGTAAGTATCAAGAAAAATTCCAATGAACTAAGATGGTTCGTCGGTCGGAGACTCTACCGCTGGAGTAGCTACTGCCGTGGGTGACCCACCGTAGATATGGGTATGAAGTAGAGACACATCGGTATAACGAGATGATGTCATAGGCATGAGATACTTCTCAACTAAACAATATATGAACAGTTAGATAGCTCGTATAATTGACGAGTCTTACTTAGGGCCTTCATGCCGAGAACGAGAATAAACCGAACATTTCTCACTTGTTGTTTAGTGTGCTTATATTGTACTTCTGTATGCTATGTGAACAACATGATTTTATGTGTTATTGTATGGTTGTTATTCTATGTGATGCTTTACAGTTTTAATATTATATCGGTATTGCATGTAAATGAACTTCATGCTCTCGACCAATTAACTGGGGGTCCGAGGGGGCATGATAGGCATGTGATAACATACTCAGCAGGGACTGATTAGCGTGTTAGAAATATTCTGGGAGGAGAAATAGACCCAATGAAGGGAATTATATAAAATACATATATAGACTAGTAAGACCCAATAACCCATGAGGTTCCATCCTAAAACCAATTGGCATTATTTTTCAATATGGGACTCACACTTGATCTCCAACATCCCCCCTCAAGTGTGAGTCTTTCACCTTCGAGGCCCCACGCAAAACCCTATTTGGACCCCACTTGGTACTGGCCAGGTCTCTTCTCCGTGACACAGTTCAATTTTTATGGTACTGGCCCAGTCCTATCTCTTGGTTTATCGTGACACAGTCCGTTTCTACTTGGGTATCCATTAGACAGTGGTGCATTACCCAAGGTTGAACCTGGTCTCTAATACCATGTTAGAAATATTCTGGGTGAGAAATAGACCCAACGGAGGGAATTATATAAAATACCCATATAGACTAGTAAGGCCCATTAACCCATGAGGTTCCATCCTAAAACCAATTGGTATTAGGTGGAGTAGCCCATAGGCTATATGAACTACTTACTAGCTATATAATTTTTCAATGTGGGACTCACACTTGATCTTCAACAATGCGGGGCGCGACTTTTTGTCTAGTGGTATAGTTTGAAGATTTTTGTATAGTTTACTTTGGACTCGGGTTTTGTAAACCGAGGTGTATATTTGTAGACGCTCACGTGTACGGATTTATTTACGTGATTTACTTACAGTTGTATTACTTTTGGATTATTAAGCTGCTATCTATCTCTTGTAGTCACTGCGGGAAATCGTTTCGTATTGTGATTATTATGTAAAAGCATTGTCACTCGTATGGGCGAGTGAGAACAGTAACACTAGTAGTTCGATAATGTTTATTACCGCAGCCGTTTAATTGTTTAAGTACGAAGATAGATGACAATTAGGAGCCGTATTAGTAGGGGTATGACAAAGTAACTTTGGTATAAGTTACATGGTCCTAAGTAACCACTGAGGAGTTACATTTGAGGATTATTATCGGAAAATTAAAGAGTTTTTCCAGTGAATTTCCAACTCAAGCTCTGAGATGCTAATGTGTATCATGCATAATTATGAAAAAAGTCGAGCTTGAGGTTGATTTTTGGAAAGATCTATCTATAATATCATTGATGATATCGGAACTAAAAGCTTGAATTATCTTATGAAAATGATTTTTTTTTAATCTTGTAAAGGTCGATTGTAAAAGATGTTATAATCTATGATAGATTATTGTACATCCGTACATGGTTGGACCGTGTATAAAAGGAAAATGTTTACAATTGACATCATGGTAGACTATCACATATCCCTGAAGGATATTGTTAAGATGATGTCATTATTGATGAAAAAGTGTTAAGGTGTCATCCTTAATACATATGTATAAAGTGCAAACGTCGCACTACAGTACATGAATTTTGACATATTTTATAACCATGCTTTGGGTATTGGTTATTCATGGTACTCTAAAGGAATAAAATATGGTATGTTGAACCATCTTTGAAATCTATAATAGATTCACGAGCGTATTGTAAGCCAATGAATGACATAAAGTCATACATTATTGATAGTGCTATTATGCACAACTGAAATTGTTTTATATACAACTCTATAGTCTATAAGAGACTATGAAGAATGAAAGCTTGCTCTTATCAGCTGTGAATTTTAAAAGCTCTTCATTATGTTCCTTGAGGGAACAAGAATAAACATTGAATAATGTACTTTTAATGATAAAGTATGTCATATTGATGGGAAAACAAGCATAAAATGTGCCAAGTTATATAAGTTTATATAACGTAGAATCCCATAAAGCCCAAAACGGGGGGGGTCACTAACGTGCGGTTAGTGTACAATAAAAATATTCATTATATGAAACAAAAAAAGGGTCATCTGTGAGAAAAGTGATGTCGGATCACTAGTTTTTCTAAACTATCAAGAGCTTCCAGGTTCATACTCGGGTGACAAAAGTTCATATAAGATATAGCAAGATCATTCAAAAGGAAGTGGATGAAAATTTTTATACCCCTTGAAATATCATGGATTGATTATGGGCGGAAAAATTACCATGAAGACTTTTAAGATATATATGATATTTGATACATCAAATAATGGTCACATGAAGTATTGTAATCATTGGGCTATTGATTTAAAGAAATCTAGCTATAATGAAATTATCCATGTTATTTTGAGAATAAGATGGATAATATGAATGAAAGAATAGTGGTATTGAGTAACTTATACTCCCACTAAGAATGACTTTATTAAGTCGTTAATTTTGTAGAGTAAAAAAACGAGTTAGACAATTGGGTTTGTGTCTATACCTCCCCCATTAAAAATATCAAAAGGGTTACAAAAAGGAAAGTTGAGAATAATGAACTCCTTTAGTTCTTAATAATTCTTAACTTTAGGGGGAGAATGATATAAGTTTTGATATTTGGCATAAAGTCTTATGAGTATAATCAATTATGTGTTGTTGTAAGATTACAAAAGCAAGCACATATTGAATGTTGCTACAACCATGCTTCTGGGAAGTATGAGTGTCAGAGATGCTTATGAATTTATAAGATGTCGAATTAAAGAGCGGTGGTCTCTAACTTGATGTCTTTAACCAAATGTTAATGGACTATGAATTATTTCATGCATGACAAAGCAAAATGAACTAGAGGTTCAAATAATAATTCATTTGGAAAATGTTGCACCTACTTGATCCGTTCATAGATATGAACAAAGTAACGCGATCATATATATACCAGCTGCGCATGTTCCAGCTCGGTTAGAAGCGTGGGAGAAAATCAACAAATGGCAAGCGAATCCCAAGTACGTTGTAGACGTGGTTGACCCTTGGGATCCAAAGAACCCTCGAAAGAGGAGTTTGGACCCTCGAAAGAGGAGTCTAGTCCTTCAAAAGGGGGACGAATATGCCAAAATGACACAAAAGGAAAAGACAGATGAGGAAAGATTTGAATTTGAACCCTCGAAAGAGGAGTTCGGACCCTCGAAAGAGGAGTTCAGACCCTCAAAAGAAGAGTTCAGTCTCTCTAAAGGGGGACAGATATGCCAAAATGACACAGAAGGAAAAGGGAAATTAGGAGTTAGGATTCGAACCCTTGAAAGGGGGAAGAAACTGCCAAAATGATATATTCTAAGAGTAAAGGAAGTACGGAGTTTGACTTCCAAAAGTCGATAAAGACAAATCATAAACACGCCAAAGCATGTGATGCTAGCATGATAATGCACCATAGTTGTGCATATGAGATGTTATAATCCCCCCCAATATGAGAAATGGACGCGTTCTTCCTAGTGAATAAAGGAGTTTTAATATCGTAAAGGTGGAAGATAATAGACTCTTGAAAAAGGTGTCAAGCCCTTGAAAAAGGAGCTACAAACTTTGGTTGTACACCCTTGAAAAAAATGTCTAGTCCTTGGAAAATGAGCTATAAACTTTCAAAAGAAAGTTAATGATAAATAGTACATCATGTTACATGATGCGTATTCCTTGAAAGAGGATCTAAACTCTCAAAGAGAGCATAATGTGAACATATGAATTCTCGAGAATTGGTATTCGAAGAAAATCTAGAGAATGATTTTCTTTAAAGGCCTTATGTTTTTATATGATCAATGGTAACTTGGAGAACCATCTAAATCACAATCGAATGGTATCAAGTCACAACTCATAAATTATATATATCGATATATCAAATGAGCCAAGGGTATGGCATAAGCCTCTAAGAGGGCATATATGTGTGTATTAAGTTCAAATACTTGACAGTGCATTATTTGTCTGATCTAGGCTCATATATATGAGTTTTGTAAAGTCATGTTGATAATACATTACTAGTAAAAGGATACTCCTCTTATGCGAATATCAAATAGACCTTGGGAGCAAATTGGATCACACAAATTTATCATCCTTTATATGATAGAAAAAATTAGTGAGGCTCAGGTCAAGAATCCACTATATATGTTATACCTATGAATGATTTAATGGAGATATAAAATTTACCATCTGGTAAGGTGATGATTCTCAATAAACATAAATCACCATTGTTCTCCCTTTATCATCAATGTTAAAATGCTGATGAGTGATGACATATTTATGGAATGAATGTTGGCATACATTCATATATGTCAAATTTAGGGGGAAAATCTTTATGTGGTTATGTTTTCTCCTTTGTTTGGTTTTTGCACCACAGGGTTTCCTGAGCAAAGTTTTAATGAAAATTATATCATGAGTTTTCTGTACGTAAAGGGATGCTATGATATATATGTTGGAACTGCCATTCCATGGTGTTCAACGAAGCAGACTACATTGGCAACTTCATCAAATCATGCCAAATTGATTGTGTTATAAGAAATGGGAAGGATGCATCAAAGGTGATCAGATAAAGCATATATCACCAAAATTATTCTCAACCCATCAACTTCAGACCAAGGTATTTTTGATGTTCACAAGATTCGGTCCAGTGAGAATCTAGATGATTTATTGACCAAGTCACTTCCTACAAGAGTTTTAAGAAGCTCGTTTGTGATATCGGTATGCGACATCGAAGAGACATTCTATTAAATTGAAGAGGAGATAAACATTTTAAACTGTACTCTTTTTCCCTTGACCATGGTTTTTAACCCAATGGGTTTTTCCTGGCAAGGTTTTAAATGAGGCAGTAGGATGTACATCCAAGGGGGTGTTATAAATAATACAATTAGTGGATGCACATCCAATCATCCTTTGATCTACCTTAGACCTCTCCTCAGAGTCTTCATTAGTAGACCTTGGATCTTTTGCCTTCCTACCACTCAAAGTTTCTGTAATGTATACTATATAAGAATGTACAATGGAATGATAAGGTGGATGCCAATTACGTTTATCTTGTCTACTATACTCTCTTTTATCCTCTCAATGTTATATCAGCCTATATTTATTCTAGACCTTTTGCCTCGACTCATTTTTTGTGTTTCCTTACTCCCACATCACCCAGAGACAAACACTGATTTAATCAATAAAATTAAAAACAATGGTGACATCTAGATGATTAATTGTATCACATAAATTTCATCAAAGACTTTGGCTCTGCTCGTCATGGCTGTTTTTCAATTGTTTTGGTTTGGTGGTGTTACAGCTATTATATATGTGGCAGTATATTATTGGAGAGAACATAGGACCCACATAAGCTTATTTATGCAACAAATATGCTATCAAATATGTGTTTTTTTAATAATTTGGGCATATAGCCATAATATTGAAATAATAAGCGGATGAGTTATGATCGGGCCTCATTAAAACCTCCCTAAGCAAAACCTAGTGGGAAAAGGAATAGGGAAGAAAAAGAGTGCCCACCACATCCAATTATAAACTTATTGGCCAATCTAGCTAATCCAACCAAGAAAAATATTTAACAAGAGAACTAAGCGCTCACCAACTGCTCAACATCAAACGTTACCCCACAAAGAAAAAAAATAAGATAATCAATCAACGACACATAGAACCCCGTAAGCGAAAAAGTGAGATAATCCACCAAATTAAGAAGAGATCCCATATCCTCTTATCTCCTCACAGAGAACCAGCAAGACTTCATGCCTTCGGGGGCGCAGTACCACCATGGGCCCAAAATTGGCCTACCGGGACCAATATACCTAGCGATCAACAATTACTAGTCTTCCCAAAAGAACCAACTCATCATCACACCCTAGACATACAAAACCTCTCCACGAGCATTGCAGGACGATTACTGCTGTTGGGTCTCATGCGTTATCATCTGAGAATGAATTTGATTAAGAATGTTAGCCTTTGTAAGGCTTGGGTTAGGAACTTTGCATACCAATTGTATTAACAGATCAACACAGTCTTCCGCTTCTTTTTCTGAATTAATAATTTTTCCTTTTTCATTCCTCGCTGGAGCTTCCTTACTAGGCAATGATGATGGTGGCGTATTATGAAAAAACTTAATGACCAATCTACCACCATCTTATTTATCAGGGACCTAACAGGGGTTAACTGTGTAAGTAATTCCTCTTCCCGGTAAACATTTTGTATATCTTCAACAGATACCTGATTTTCCTAACTCTCGACATTCGTGCCATTATCAAAATCGTCCGACCTCGAACGACTGATAACCTGCCGAGGAGACTCCTGAAAAAAATTGTTGGGAATGATAGCATCATCGTCATCCTTCGCTTCATCTCCCTGTCTCGACTGAGAGGAAGTTAAAGCAACGACATAAATTGTTTTGTCATGTTCTGACTGATTTCCTTGCAACGTCCCAAGAATTCGATTATCGGCCATGACTTGACGCGGGGAGGAGGAGGCACCCACATTCCGATTCTCCACGTGGGCCCGAGTTTCCTCCACACGATACCCAAAGTCGGGCGTCGGTTCATTCGAAAGAGTATCCGTCTCTTCCTGTGCATGCCACGCCAGAGTAGAAATATGGCCAACATCATCATTGTTGAAATACCTCTCTCACCTATTTGAATTTTAACTGCTCCATACTGACAGTTTGGTTGGGGATTAATTTTGGATGCATGGGGAAGACCGTGCCCACATCACTACCGGATTTACAATAGGTGACTTGCAAGGGCGATGTGCACCGGAACTGGATTCTTTGCAATGCACTTGAAAACGCACAACACCTACAAGGATATGGTAATGGGGGCACTAACGGTCAAAGTATGCTTAATGGGTTTACCGAGTGACAACCCGATCTAGGTTTTTTCGATATGATAGAGAATAAATGATAGATGGCATGGCTAGATTTATGATTGTTGAACAATTGCTTTTTAATTTTGGTGAAAGCTCCCACTTTGAAATTTTTGTTTGCATCACATTACAACCACAATATAGTATAGTGCCTAGGAACACACTTAAACGTAGAGCTTTTCCTTGACTAGTGATATGTGGATGTCTACAACTAATGAGGTGTTTATTTGTGTTACACTTCATTGGATTGATAGTTCTTAGACGCTTCAAAAGCGTATTATTGTTTTTGATATTTTTGATGACACTCATACCGGCCATAACATTTTTGAAAAACTGATTGAAGTATTATATGAGTGGAATTTGTTAGACAAGTTATTCTCTATTTCATTAGATAATGCTTCAAAAAATGTTAAGTGCGCACAAAATCTAAAATTTAATTATAAGCTCACACCCTTGCATGATGGAGATTTCTTGCATGTTCGATGTTGTGCACATGTTTTAAATTTGTGTGTATAAATGGGTTACATCACTTGACTCACTGTTACACTAGAACCACTTAAGCATGTTATGAAAAAAATTAAGTGATCACATCCTGTTAAAAATTAATACAAAAAATTGTGTGAGCAAGCTGGTATATGTCCTCGTCATTTTGCTCTCGATACCACCACTAGATGGAACTCCACTTATAATTTGTTAGTTAAAACTAAGAAACAACAACCCATATTATCTCATATTTATAACACTATAGTTATGTCATATTTATAAAACTATGGTTATTTAATCCGGTGATGATTTAATGACTTCGGATTTTTGGACTAGTGTTAATGTTGCGTGCAATGTTTTAAAATGATTTGATAGTGCAGCTAGGGTCTTTTCATTAGTTTATGAACCTAATGTGCATCTCGTCCTAGATGAATACATAACTATTTTCAATATTTTGCATGAGATCAAGAATTTTAGTGGGATCAATGGGGTTATTGTAACTGTTATAACCCGGTTTTGTTTCAGATTCTCTAACGTTTATTTTGTTATATCCCTTTTATTTGTGTGTTATTTAGCTTTGGGGACGTTCGGGACATTTGGTTAAAAGACGGGGGACAAGGAGGTCTTTTCCCTCTCTGTTATTTTGGTGAGTTATTATTATTAAGGCAAAGAAAGTCCATTATTTGATTTCTACATTCCCGGTCAGTTTTCAAGTTCCCCTCCCCCGTTCTCTCAACAGTTTGCACGCGTTGCTCTTCTCCTCCTCCCTCGGGTACTTTCAATCCTGCTGAGAGTTCTACTGTATTTTTGATCGTTTCTGCACTACTGTTGTGGGCTGCTCGTTCTGCGGGTTCAGGTTTGTAATATGTGGAATTTTAGAGGTTTCGTTCTTGATTTGGGGAGAGAAGTTTTCTGATTTTAGGTTACCATTGTTGATGAATTCAGTGTCATTTGTGCCTCTCCTCTGTTGCGTTCAGTCCGGCTGTGTGCAGGCGTCGTCTGGGCGGATTCTTCTCTGCGAATTCAGGTAAGTGGGGGATGGAATCTTGGTTGTTTGCTCACCCTCGGGGATTGCTTCAGATGTTTCGTTTGATTGGGAATTTTGTGTAGCTTTGTGTGATTTGATGCTGGTTTTGTGTTGTTAATCAATTGGCTAAACCCCTGTGGGAACTGTTTTACAATTCTGGAACTTCTACTGGATTTGGTGTTGTTTTAATGTTGAATTTTGCCTCTATTCGTTCTCTGTGAACTGCTGTTTTCGTGATGTCCGGACGTCTGTCCGAACATGGATGTTCGGAAAGTTGTCTGGCGCGCCTCTAGTTTCTGACTTTTGAAACGTCCGAACATCTGTCCGATCTTTGAAGTTCGGACAGAGTGCGAGGACCGTCTTTTGTCTTGGCTTCGACCTGTGTCCGAACTTGCAAGGTCGGACGCAAGTTAGAAGAAGATGGATGTTTTGCTTTCAAACTCTCGACTTACGTCCGAACATTGAAGTTCGGACGTAAGTTCGGACATTGTGTTCTCCGCAGGTGTTGAACTCTCGGCCTCTGTCCGAACATGCATGTTCGAATGCATGTTCGGACATGCCCTTGTTTTCGCATAACTTTTCCGTTTCAGCTCCGTTTTGAATTCCGTTTCCGGGGTTGTGTTCCCCTATCAGTGTACAAGCCTCATATGCTATTTATTTGCACATTTATACACTTATGATCAGTGTTTAAGAACTTATGAATTTGGGACCTAGTTACGTTGCTTCTGAGCCTTGGATAGTCGGGTCGGGTTGCCCCGTAGCATGCTGCGCAGGAATTCCTTCTGATTAAGCTCCTTAGGGTACCCCTTAGGACGTTATTGACCGACGCATCTGTTAGCTGTCTCTACAGCTTCTGTTGTGGGGTCTTCGGATCCATAGGACGTTATGTGAGTCCTTCTGTTGTGTTAGCGAGTTTCTAGTGTCCCACCTTGTGTTTCTGATTCTGAAAGTTCGACAAGTATTTCGATATGATGTTCTGTTCTGATTTGAGATCTGCTCTGTTTCTATTCTGTCTGTTTGCGATATGGCTTATGTTTCTCCTCTGATTTTATGAGTATCCTGCCTTCTGTTTTGAGTGGGCTTCCTTGAGGAAGCCTAATGCTTATTGGGCTATTTAGCTCACCCCTTTATTTATCATGCAGAGTGAGCATGTGGGGTCTTCTCTCCTTCTTACCTCTCGGAGCTATGATTTACGTTTGACTTCGTTTAGACATTATGCTATGTTATGTTTTACGCATAGACGCTCTGGAATTTATGTAGCCTCCGGGCCTTATGTTGTATTTGACTCTTGAATACATTTGGATCTTGTAAACTCTTTCTAAGTACTTATTTAAGTTCTGCTTTTGGTTATCGAATTCGTTTTGCGTTAGAGCCTTGCGTCATTAGGTAGTAGACTCGTGGCGTGTAACGGCCCTAACCTCTAGGTCGATTTCGGGGTCGTTACAGTAACTATTCTTGATCCACAAATAAATTGGATGGCCTAACGAGAATACTAGATTATAATTATAGTATTATCCCAGGAGGTGAACCAGAGGAGGATTGTGTTGAGAAACATGTTGTAAAGGTTGATAAAGCTTTGAGAAGGCTACATGAGGAGTATACTTTGAAGTTTTGTCTGGATGAGCTTTGTACAGGTGCTGGTGGTAGTAGTAATAGTGGTTCTTCTTCTAAACCACCACGCCCCGGTAGCAAGAGAAAATCTTTGATTGCTAATATTTTGAAAAGACCAAAATCTGTTCAATCGGGTTCCGGATTATGTACTTATGATGATTATATCTTAACATTTAGTTTTGATGATGATGATATAGATGTTCTTAAGTGGTGGCAAGCACACGAAGGCAAGTTGTCTATCCTTGCAAGGACAGCCTGAGATGTGCTAGCAGTACCAGTATCCACCATTGCCTCAAAGTCAACGTTTAGTGCAGGCGAACGTGTTAGACGAAAAGAGATCAAGCCTGGACTTAATCAAGGTTTGTGTTAAGAATTATGATTGATACTTAGCCGAATGTGATTGCAAGTACGTGCATTATTGTACGAATGGCTACATGATGATTGGTTTGAGATGAATGAAGTAGACACCACTTAGAATTTCAATCTTATAATCTTTTAGAAAGTATTAGTATTAATTTTCTCAATGTAATCTTTCTAGAACTTACCATTATGTAACATCTTAGTAGATATACTCTTTTTCCTGGTTAAGGTTTTTCCATTGGGCTTTTAACTAATAAGGCTTTAATGAGAGTGAATTTATATTATATAATAAATTCTCTTTATTCTTTGATTGTAAATTAATTACAAATTCTAAGTATTTCTAACATTGAACTTGAGAAATATGCTAACTAGCCAAACGAAAAAAACTGGAGCCAACCGACCTAAGTGGGTCAGTCATCCCGTTACATAAATAGCCCCACCTACACACAATGAGGCAGTACCATAGGGCAGATAGAAAGCTTTCAGTCTTCACCACCCAATGAGACCACTCCACTGTAGATCGGCCGGGCTAAAAATTCAAGACCTAAATCTAGAACTGGTAAGAAACAGGTAAGAACCATCCAAAGCTCTATACACCTAAGAACCAGAACCGGAACTATCCATAACCAATTCCAAATTTGGACACACTTATTCCGAAACCAGACAGAACCGGAACCGTGGTTACTATGTTCGATGTAATCCCCAAAGCATACATAAAACCTACAAAAACCAGTTTGACAAACATGTGAACTGTGCTTTTCTTTCTCTTCAAAATCGTTACATGTAAAAGCAAAACTTGCTACACCTCGCCTATATTTCTCTCTACCTATCTAAAGAAGTGCACAAGACAACAAAATCATAATTATCAAACCATGTACGTCATTGACACCTGCATCAGGTGCGAGTGAGGTACACTCAAGTTGGTGATTCCCCTTCTACAATTCTTCCTCAGAAACGCATAGAAGTAGTTTACCATGAGCTTCTTGATGAACCAAGAATCCTTCCTCGCCCTGATGTCTCCATGGCCAAGAAGATAGACTACACCAGATTCCCGCGCCTTCCTGATGAAAGAAAGCTCTCTCTCAAGAGACTGTTGCTCATCAAATATATCAGCTGGCGACCCGGGGCCCCCAGAGGTGCTGGCATCAGAGATGGAAGAAGGACGGCTTCGTT
Source organism: Limonium bicolor (assembly GCA_023374045.1). NCBI lineage: Eukaryota > Viridiplantae > Streptophyta > Magnoliopsida > Caryophyllales > Plumbaginaceae > Limonium > Limonium bicolor. Next base: position 285,165,802 of record CM041777.1, read on the forward strand.
CCTTGTAATCAGATAATAGAGGAACCCCGAGGATGTCAAGGCTCCCATTAGGATGCAAGAGAACCCTGTTAGGGAAAGATTCTTCTTCTTCTGAATCCATATCAATGTCACTCTCCAGTGACCGTTCTTGCGCCTCTCGTCGGATGAATTTCTCTAAGCTCTCAATCAGAAGCTGTTCAAAGGTCTGGTGATTCTCTTTGCGAATGTCTTTGTAGCCATATCTGTAGATCACAAAATGCAGTCTCAGTCCCAAGTTATAAATCATAATGAAACAAAAAGAGCAAAAACGAATAGGAGGGAACACTCTCCAAGCTTCTTAGAATCGATAACTTCATTTTTGTAGTTCAGTATGCGCGAGTTATTTTAAATCAAACCGGAGTTTGCAGATAAACTTGACTCAGTTCTTGCATGATCATGGTCCAAGATAGATTAACACAAGTCGTGATAGATCATTATTGTAGAGACCGAAATATATTATTGTTAACATAATAGTTTCTGACCGAAAATATAATCCAAGATGGATTAAAACAAGTCGTGAAAGATCACCTGGCAATGCAACGGAACATATGATAGCCCTTAGGGCAGACCCGTCGGAAGAGGAATCTTTCATTCTGGGGAACCATGGGAACTGGAACATACTTTATGCAGACAAATATTATCATGGTGTGAATAGCGGGGAGGGTGGTTAGAAAATGACCAAAGATAGATGGTATCCCTTTCACAAGCTCATTGTAGACCAGCCCAATACCAGGGGCACGAACTGTCCCAAGATTACTCCCCAGATCTCTAATAACGTCCATCGACAATTTCTCCTTAACTTCAGTTTCATATTTTAGCTTACTACCATAGTTCCATATGTACATTACAAAAAACGTGAAAGCAGAATATATCAATATGATCCAACTACCATCAGTCACACTCCATAAAACAGAAGAGAAGAAAACCAACTCTGCTCCCATGAAGCACACCAGAAAAGCCAGGACAATGATGATATTTATCTGCCATATAAGAAGCATAACAAGGGTTACTAAAATTGTGGTCATCATCATTACTCCCAGCTCGGCAATGCCTGTGAAACAGAATTCAGGATTAGAGAACTATTCCCAGACTACAAGTAATACATATAAAAGCCCTAAAAAATGAATAGTGGAGTCAACCATCCCAAATGGAGAATGTTTTTGGATTTAAAACCTTATAAAGCAACAACAATCTAATTTTGAGCTAAACCTCGGCATTTGCAATCTAAAGCAACTACCATTGATCACCCTGTAGGAGGAATGAATGATCCACAACTAGTATTACTTCAAAATCATCCTAGTATTCAATCCAAAGGCATATACTGTAACAAAATGAATATATAAAGCCAACATCACAAAAGAAGCTTGTGATGATTACCATATGCATTCCCCAACTCAGTCATGCTAGAGACAGCACAAACAAGCACCACAGAGGCTGCAAGCAGAAACCAGTTCATAACCGGAATGTATATTTGACCCATAAACTTCCGAGAAGTATGGATGATTTTCAGCCGAGGGAAGCATCCAAGCGCTGTGGATTGTTTTATGCAAGAAAATGTAGCAGTTGTCATCGCTCGGCTTGCAATCAAAGCAGCAACATTCGCAATTACAAACACAGGCCAAAAAGCTCCACCTATTCCAGAAAATAAACCAGCATCAGCAAAAGTATACAGCAGCAACAACCTAAACTTATAATATAGTCAGTGTCCACCCTAAAAGTGAAAGTTACCATTTCCACTTTTATTGGCAAAGTAGTTATACCTAATTACAAGATATACACGTCTAACAAGGAGCACAAACATAAACAAATGAAGCATACTTGGGATAGATTGATAAAATGCTTGAGAAGAATCATCTGGATTCTGTATAAGGTATGCAGCTTGGCCCATATAGCCCAAGAGAAGGCAAGGGAATACCAGAAGTACAAAGGTAAGCTGGAGAAAAAGACACAGAAAAACAAAGGCATGAGATTAACTTCTACAACAATGATAACATTGAAGCTGGAAACAACTATTCAAGTATATGCATGTACCAGGGTTGTCAGAAAACGGATCATCAACTTTACCTGAACAGTTCTCACAGAGAAGTAGCAAAGATCAGCAAACATAGCCTCAGAGCCTGAATCAACCAGTAAAGAAGAGACAGATAATACATCACAGAAACAATAAAACAGAATGAACTAGTCTCAGCCATAGATCTAGGCACAACTCACAAACCTAATTCAAAATAACTATCAGAGTTAGACACCAAAGAATATGCATATCGATGAACATATTGTCTTTTGAGTCATAGTGTACTTCTTACTCATTCACGACATAAAATTATACAACTGAGCATGTACAGTTAGTGAAATTATGGTACGGGTTCTATTTTGGAAGTTGTAAAATCAAGACAGAAGTAGGCAACGATAAGTAAGAGTAGACAAGAACTAGAAAGACACATGAGAAAAGAATGAACTCTGAACAACATCAATTTTAGCTTGCATGAAATTATGGATCAATGCTGACGGCTGAGTAATCAACTGGATAAGAGTGTTACCTGTAACAGCCAGAAGGCAACCCCCAAGAGCATACCAACCCTTGATTGAGTTCCTCTTGAAAAAGTGATATATGTGGATGGGGTTGAGTGCCCTCCAAACTTGAGCATCATAGACTACGAGGTTGTAGATCCCAATACCAGCAAGTGACAAAAACCATATTAATAAAAGTGGACCTACTACAAGTCCCACTTTACTTGTCCCAAACTTTTGCACACTGAAAAGAATCACAAGAAGTGCCACTGCAATCATCACCACTTCCTCTGCAAAAATAAAAAATAAAATTACAGCAACCACCAAAACCTGGAATTCTCATGGCATTTGACACTTAACAGTTATTTCCCATGTCACTGAACACATGTTCATTCATAACATGGGAGATAAGCATTGAAGATATTCAAGAAAATGCAAAGATATATCAAGAAAAGCAAGAAATAAGTCCCAGAATGGTCCTAGGCTAGGTCCAACATTCATCTTAGGATATAGGCCAGAAACCCTACTTGCTACATCATTATTGAACTACCAAAAGTAACTCAAGTCTTCAAAACTCAAGATGAACTTCCAGATCCATATTTTGAGCTTCAAACTAACAGGGACAGTAAAGGATACTGTATAGTAATTACTTTGGCTAAACAACTAGATTCTGAGTTAGTTATATTTCTGAAGAACAATTCTCAGAAATGAAGCAAAACAAGCAATCTAAGACATGAGAATAACAGGACAAAAACTGAAGATAATAATTTACTGAGATTGACAGGCATTTGTCAAGGAAAAACCAAATGAGCAGCGGGGTGTATGAGTTATGTTCCTTCAGAAATCAGACAGCTGACCTGCTTACTAAACCATTGCATGGACCAAGATTTAATTCACTAGTTTCCAAGCTTGGAATGAAAAATCTCCACATTCCAGCTTGAAGGGGAGGCTTGTTGTATATAATTACTAATATTATTTATTTAGTATCATATATATTTAGTATCATTTATCCGTTACAGAGTAAATAAGTATATATATTATTGTACTACTACTTGTAAATCTTAGAAACTGTCGGTAGGGCTGTATAAACAGGCCACGTCCTCATCCCTTCACTAGTAATAAGAATTACCAAATTCATCATATTTCAAACGAATCCAACGCATTAAGGCAAAGCCACAACTATGGAGCCAAGGTTCATCAATTCCAAGCTTTCACAAGTTTCAATCACTAATTAGAACAAAAGAATTAATCAAATGTTGCAGAATGATCTGGATTATATTTCACCTTGCTTTATACTGGATATACCAACTTTTAGGCCTCCGACGGCAGAAACAACTGCATCACATAAAAAGAAACAAAATGAAACAATTCCAATCATAAAGCAGTATCATAAAACAAAAAGGAAATCCCTGAGCTTTCTGCACCTTCCAATGAATGACTCAGTGAAGGAGTGACCAGAAACCATACTATAAATTCACCTGAAATTGCCGGTGTAACAATTGCATCTGATAAAACCATCGATGTACCAGCCAAGACCAAAATTAGAAGAAGCCTTTTCAGAACCAATGAATTCTCAAGACGTTCCTTAATTTTAAGAGATCTTTCAAGCTCGGGAGATGGAACCTTCAGCCTGAAGCTTGATATGCGAGTATCAGATGGTAATTGGTTTGGAATCAGACTGACTTTAGCATGTCTACAAATCAACGAGTACAAAGCAAATGTACCACCTGCACTTTGATGCTTTAGCAAGTTAATGACGATATCATCAATATGAAGGACAAAAAAACTGAGCAAAGACACTAATATCTTCCAGGGATAGCTTCCAGCAAGTAACATACCTTCTCCATCATCATTGGCCCATAGAACAACAAATACATATTTAATGAGCGAGAATAGGACTAAGGTGTATAGAACAAGAGACAGTGCTCCAATAACATCTTCTTCCCCATTTATGGGAGCCTTGTTGAACATCACACTAAATGCATACAACGGACTTGTCCCCACATCACCAAATACAACCCCAAGAGTCTGAAATATAACTACAAAATGCCTCCATCGGCCAAGCTCCTGCACAATACGTGAAACATCTCAGTGGCATGCTTCATTTCCTATAACCTTTTCACTGCTCACAGTCTGCCTGAATTAAAAGCATCTAGCATAACAACATACAATTCGAGTATTTGAATAAAGGTATCCAGAACGATGTAGCGTGGTTAGAGAGCAAGCTTTCTGGTAATTTAAATTTACCGAAGTCATTATATAAAAACTAGCAGTTCCCTGAATAAAGGGTAAGTATAATCATACTTCCAGCGAAGAGTCAGTTTCAATTATCAGTGGGCACACAAGCAATAATGTATATTTGAATAACCAAAAGCAATTATATTGAAGGAACTCTGCGCGCCTAAGAACAAATAAAAGCACTTTTCCATATCCGATCCCATCGAACGAGAGGTGGCAGCCTCAGTAGTCGTATAATAAATTAAAGAGAAAACAACTAGCAGTTTTAATGCATCTCCAGATATGTTTCTATCAGATTTCAGAATTTCGTTTTATTACAAGACGATCTCGCTGTGAAAATTCAGCTCCAAAATTTTCCCCGGTTGCTATGATCTATCGGATTTCAGTATTCCATCTCACTGTCATGGTTGCGTTTACAGCCACAAACAAGCCAAATACACAAGCACGCCAAATTGAAAAATTAAGGACATATGCTATAATACAGGTAGATACAGAAATCAGACTAACAAAAAAAGGTAATGTAAAAGGCAATAGAGCTGATAGGATTACCTCAAAGTCATAGCGATGGGCGCCTGGAACTTCAAGCGCCTCTACGTCAAAAGAATCGACTCTGGGACCAGTGCGGATGAGTCTCTGCTCCACAGTATCCTCGTCTTCGGAATCTAACTCACCCCGACCAGGCGATCCTTCGTCCTCAGAGTCGTAGTCTGAGTCGTCAGAATCCTGATACACCCATCGGGATTCCATCGAATCCGTCTTCAGCAAACCCTCCAGGGTTCCATCTCCATTCTCCCCCATTGCAAACTCCCAAACTGCCTTTCTTCACCTACTTCCTTCCAGGTGCCGTAAAACGACAGGCAATCTCAGATTTGTCTTGTATCAAAACGCTTAACATTGATATAAAACCCTAAATTGGAAATGATTTGGGATGAAAGTAGACGAGTGATTGTGCCCAGCTCTGGGTTTGAAAGTTCTTCTTGGGAATACCCAGGCGCAGATGCGCACGCTCCCATATATAGAGAGAGAACAGACCGCGAGGAAAGACAGCTAAAGTAGACTCCCGCGTTCGAGGGCAAAAAGCAGAGGGAGTGATTGAGCAGTAGAAGTGGAAGCTGTCTAGCTGACGCCGGCACAGTCGATGATCAGAACCAGGCCGGCCGGACCGATCATTTGTTTTGTTAGCTTCGCGGGAGCATGATCGGGTCGGTCTTTCTTTGATTATCGTTTGTACACTACACCGGGTTAGTCGGGGCATTCGGATACAGCATAAATGTGTCACATTTTAAATTCACATTTTGGCTGCCCTCGGCACCTCTTTTTTTTTATATAGTTTTGGTGTGGTTGTTTTGATTGGTTATTTTGTGGTAGTTTGATTGGTTGTTTTGTGCTGATTGTTTTGTGGTTGTTTTGAAAACTAGTGTTCGGCAGGCGACGGTTTCGTCTAGCTGTTTTGAATAAATTAGTTTTGTGCGGTGCGTTTACTGTTTTCATTGTTACAATTAAAATTTTTATATTATATTTTAAAACAACTTTTTTAAATAAAGTTAAAATATATGAATATTCAATTAAGACTTTAATAATTATTATTCTTTATTAATATTTTAGTGACAATTAATTTATAATATGCATACATATTAATTTATTAATAATTTTTTTTACATATATTCGAAAAAATAAGAAATAAACCATGTATTTAGAGCATATATTAGATGTTATATAAAAATAAAATTTTACAATTATATATTAGTATTCAATATAACATTCAAATGTATTAATACTTAAGATTATTTTAATTTTTAATGAATAAATAATATCATTGAAATGAAAAAGTACTTTTTTCTAATAATAAAATAATTGACTGTAAACGAATATATATATATACAGCTATCACTTATTATTTTTTTATTATATATTGTTTAATTGTTGATAAAATATTTATTTTAAACATATATTTGTTGTTAAAACAATATATTCTATTCAATTAAGTATTATTTAATGAAATTCAAAAACAGAAATTTAAATTTAATACTGGATACGCTAAGAAATGAAAAATAACGTATATTGGCATATAAAATTATTCTTTAATTATTAAGCACGGTATAAAACATATAATAATTTTGATACACTGACAAACCATAATAGTTTGTAGAGTAAATTACTCAGAGCCCCCTTGAGAATTTATGATATTACAGTTAACCCCCTTGTGTTTATCATAATTACTGGTAACCACCTCGAGGTTAAGGTATCTTTGACTACGAGCCCCCGAACTATAGCTCCGTTATTCAGAAGTTAACTACGTGTTGACCAATCAGCTTAATCATATTAATAATGCCATGCTGGACAAAAAACACTACATAATCTGCATTGTTATTTTCCTAAAAATGTCAACCCTTCCTTGAAAATGCATCTAAAGTGGGATGAGAGAGAATTAGATAATGTTGATTAAGCAGTTTTGTCGTTGACCCTAGCATTATTAATGAGATTAAGCTGATAGGTCAACACACAGTTAACTTTCTGATCACAAAGTTAGTTCGGGGGCTCGTAGACAAAGATACCTTAACCTTGAGGTGGTTACCAATAATTATGATAAACACAAGGTGGTTAACTGTAATATCCCAAATCCTCAAGGGGGTTCTGAGTAATTTACTCTAGTTTGTACAAACAGTTTTGTAATTAATCATTACTTAGCAAGTTGAATACTTATAATTGATATTTCTGAAATATACTACAAATATTTTGTACTCTAATAACTTTGATATAATTGAAAGTTTACATCGTAATTTTTATTAGTTTGCTCTTTTCTTTGTAGAATATTTTATTAAAATTGATAGATAGTAATAGTTTTAAGAGCCTATTTATCCATATCTGAATAATCATTCAGAAAAACACTACTAGTTTAAAACTATTGTTCTATATTATTTTCATTAATTTATAATTTAGTATACCAATATTTATTAAAAAAAACTAAAAATAAAAAAGGGAAAATAAACTAATTTATAATATTTTAATCTATATATTTCAATTTTAATTTAATTTTGTGTCAATTTTAATATATAATATCATTTTTAAAATATAATTATAAATATTGAAAATTTAAATTAATTTATTAAAAATTAATATTATTAAAATATTTTCATCCCTTAATTACAGTTTTCTGGCTCCACCTCTGTTTACGGTATTCATTATACTTGCAGCAAATTGTTGGTTGTTTTGTGGTTGTTTTGTGGTTGTTTTGTGCTGGTATATTTGTGGTTGTTTTGAAAATTGGTGTTCGGTGATGACGGTTTGATATTTTTTGTCAAAAATGCCAAACACAAAAATGCCACATTTATACCACATATATGCCATGTCCGAACGCAGCCTTTGGCATGTCTCCTACCTTCGTTTATATTTATGTTGCTTCCACTTATCATAAATATTTTTTAAAGTCAGTTAGCAATTTTTAAAATTATCAATACTATAGTCTAATGTTAATAGTATTTCATTTTATAAAAAATATAATATAAAATCTCAATAATTAATTTTATGTACATATAGTAATATTTAAGTCATATTTTTTACTATTAATTGGTTTAATGTTTTGTTTGTTGTATACAGTAATAAATTTCACTATTAATTATTATTTTTATATAAATTGTTAACTAATTAACTTTAGCTAAAAAAATAACAGGACCCCAGAAAAATGAAAACATATTAATATTCATTACACGAATGCATATTTAATTTAAACTTTAAAGTAATTTTAGATGGTATTTAAGCAACACAAATCAAAATTCGTATCATAAACAGAGAAACCCAACCAACATGTTCAATTCTGATCGAACAATAGTTTATAATGTATTAACTTTTGTCGTAATGACTTTATCAAGCTTTGAGTGTAGGCGGACCTTTGATATCAACAAATTACTTATCTTATAACATTTATTACAAGTTACTTTATTTATTTTTTTAACGAAATAAAATTTTAATAGTAATTTAATATTAATAATTGTAGTACAAAAAACGGTAAACGCATTACACATAGCTAACTTATGCTACAAATATGTCACACTACCAAACAGTGTTTTCAAAACAGCCAACAAATATGCTGTAAATATGCTAGCTGTAAAACAGCTATCCGAATATGCTGCAAAACAGCCTACAACCGGAAATTATGTAATAAAACAATGTTCTTACAACATATCATTTTTATTGGTTTGTTTTCTCCTCACGATTGTATTCAGATAAGTGATACCGTTTTCAACATTTTTTAAAGTCGTTCACACATTCGAGACTAAAAGTTCAAGAGAAAATTTATAAAAAATAATAATATAATTACAATTTACTTTTTTAATTTTTTATCATTATTTCATCATCGGGTTTGTGGTGAGATAAGTAATGCTCGTTGTTTGATTTTTTTTACCATTTGTTCAAAATTTAGTTCATATTGCTCCCAAATATTATGTAATATTCAAACCCAAGACTAGTTGTTCAAGAGAAATGATATAATAAAACAATGCTATTACAACTTATCATCTTTGGATTGGCTTCGTTCCTTAATCATCATTTTGTGTCCAGATAAGCAATATTAGTTGTTCAACTTTTTGAAGTAATTTGTTCAATATTTATTACATATTGCTCTTATATTTTACTGTTCAAATTCGAGACTAGTTGCTCAAGAAAAATTATGTAATACAACAATGTTAATACAACTTACTACTATTTCATTGTTTTGTTGTTTTTTATTCATCTAGTTCGCGTTTATATAAGTGATCTTAGTTGTTCAACATATTTTCAATATGTTTACTATAACACCCCGGCTCTCGGACCAACTAAACTCATTACGAACAGCGGAAGACATACTAAACTACACTAGGGTGCTACCGCCACAACCACCGAATGATGATTACTAAGGCTAAATCTCTTCAAACATACCAAACCAAGTTAAGCTAAAGCATAAACTTTATATTATACACAATGAACCGACTACATTTCCCATGAAACCCCAACTAGCGTTTGTTAAGGACTTTGTCTAACCATGACTAACTTACTTACATACCAAACCGGCCCATAACTAAACAAAAGCCAACAGACAACATGTCCATGCCCAAAATACACTAGCTTACTACAACCTTCTTAGTTAGGAAACTATCCAAAAACAACTTACTTACACAACATCATCCTTTAGTTAGCTTACATTAAAAAAGACTAAGAGACTTCAACAACTACATCCCGTAAGTCCTACTAAAACGTCTAAACCTCCTCCTTACTTCATCCACAGGCAGGACCCGCATCCTAGCCTGAGTACGCGGCCTATAGTAGGTCAAAGAACGGTAAGTAGCCCTCCTAATCACCACAACTTGAACACTATCCCTCAGTATGATGTCATTGACCAGGTAGACACTAATGAAGTGGTTGAGGACAACTTCTTCCTCACAGAACAAGCCATCCACATGTAGTTATAAGTCTGCAACCACAAATCCATACACAAACAAAGAAGGGGTCGCATTGCAAATCAGCAAATTGAGTAACTTCCACCACAACTGGTAAAATACATTTTCTCTTTGCAAACTTCAAGCATAACATAAGCAGAAATAACACATCCATGACATGGTTAATTCATAGGATCATAGAGTTGCATTAACAGTAGCTCACCTTAGCATAAAAGCATAAGAAGAAATCCAAAGGATGTTACCAAATAACATTTACCAATAATAAACAGTAGGCAATGCAATCCTCGGATAACTCATTCACCTCACCCATGTCCTTAAGTGTGCACACCCTCTATGAATCATCAGTCCATAGAGTAGATGATGATTGTTTAGCTCCAATACATTGGTAGGAGCAATAATAAAAGACCCCAATACATTGGTAGTGGCAATCTCAGTAAACTCCAATACATTGTTAGGAGTAAATAATCAATTAACACTTTACCAATTGGTTAGGCACTTCCTTGCCTCATCCCTTACTTACATGTCAATTAAGCACAAGTTATAACATCACAAAAGATCAGTACAACCAGCCATAACAACCGCTGGACAGAAACAACACAATAACGACATTTACAATTTACCATTGCAACAATGTGTACACTTATGTGCATCCAAGTAATTTCACTAAGTTTTCCTTGAACCAAGTTGTTAACCAGCTTCATATAATCAGTATAAACCTCAATGATCTTTAAAACACAAGAGAATCAACTCATACAAATACTTCCACACTCAGGTGTACAAAACAACAACAATGACAATAACAATTTTACAACCGATTTTTTAGGTGACTTATCTCGAGTTTTAGCCATCCTTTCTTACTTTTATACTCACCTAATACATGTTAATAAACCACCTTTAATCAAGACTAACCTACTGAAATACCCCTACGGTTTATAAACCTAATATAAAGATAAATCATGGAATTAGAAAGGCTAATTAGCCTTGATGAATTTGTGAACCATGAAAACTCCTAGCACACTTTTATCAATAAGTATACATAGTCCATGAAGGTTATTAAACCTTATATAAACACATGGACATAAGTGGAGCATGATAAAGGAGGAAATCAACTTACAAGTCTATTTATCATGTTATACATTATTACATGAACAAAGAACATAAATATCTAAGGTAAAATACACCTTAAGAAGTCTTAATGACTTGTAGGTGAAAAAATCACTTGAAACACAAGCGTATACACCTTAGGACAACTAAATACATGTGTTACACATATAACACATCAAACAAGTCCAAAATGTACAACATGTACAAAAAGGAATACCAATATCAAGAGTGAATCAAAGAATGTACTTTTACTAGTCACAATGAATAATAAAGTATACCATCACTAAAAAATACAACTTAACACACTTTAGGACAAAGAAATCATGTTGGTCACAAACTAACACATGATATAAAGTCCAATAAGTCATAATGTTACAAAAAGAGCAAAAAGACCATTTTGCCCCTTATATAAAAAGTTGGGCGGCAATCTTAAAAGGGTGGATGAAACCTTTCAAAAAATGACTCAAAATGTCTTCTTAAACTAGCCTAGTCATCCATGTACTAGTCATAACCCATGTAACGACCCCAAAATCGGTCTAGGAGTTAGGGACGTTACACGCCGCGTGCTCACTACCTAAGGCATACAAGGCTACTCTCACGAAACCCAAAACAAATGCAAAATACACTTTTATTAACTGAAACAATGATTACAAAGGTTATATGAACATTTACATGTAGAAGTCAACTACATTACATAACCAAATCAAAGTACAAAAGGGGCCTCAAGCCACAGTTACAAATGCAACGAGAAGCAAAACGAAAGCCGAACGAATAGCAAACGCCGAATCTTTAAATAGGGTTTAAACCTGCAAATCAGACAGATTAAGGAGTGAGCCAAACTACAGCTCAGTAGGTGATAAACTTCATCAGCTGAGCATGCTCAAAACTAATACCAAACTATACTATACACGTACACGTACACACACTACACGTACACGTACACGTACACGTACCGTACACGTACACGTACACGTACACACACGTACACGTACACATACACGTACACGTACACGTACACGTACACGTACACGTACACGTACACGTACACGTACACGTACACGTACACGTACACGTACATAAGCTTAGCAAAATAGGCTAGGAGCCGTAGCAGGAAATCAGACAGAGGATGAATCTTTCCCAAATCAGAAGAGAGACTGATCAGAAAAAAGAAACCGAAGTTTTCCAAATCAGAGCAAAGGTTAGCGTATGTTTCACGTATTAAGTACGTAAATTATGGTGTGCATAGCACAAAAGAAATTGTTTTGATGATTGGTGTGTATGTTACATAAACATATGTATTAAGTCATAGTCTAATTATGGTTATTGCGCACAGGAGATGCGAATACCATTGATATAAACATGACTACCTTGTAACTCCGGTGTGAGAATACAAGTGGAAATGAGTAAAGAAACTCCTGGGGAATTAAAACCCCGATAGTATATGTCTATTTGAGATTAGACATGGTAATATTATGAAGTATAAATCGGTATGAAACTGATGTAGAACCTAGAGGGAATTGAATTCCCTAGGTGATTGATTTGAGGTAAATTGAGAACAATTCATGGATTGGCTAATGACTAGTTCCATAACTTGGAAATGTATTGCTTTGTGATTATGACTAGAAAGATTAAAAGATTGAAAATGGAAAAATGATTGAATTATTTGATTGTGTGAAATTGACTTGGGAAGTTGAACTTGGTTTACTAGCGATCAAGGGAAACTGAACACAAATTGGGGTGGAAGGATAGTTCACCACTGATGCTGATCACATCAGGGTTGAATGATTCTTAAAGTTCCCTATAAGTGGTCGCAAGTAATCACGTTAAAAATAGACAAATTTAACATAAAATCGGATTTGGAGTTGTATTGAGCTTTCAGAAAGGACTTTCAACTAGTATTTCCAAAAAGGATTTTCCTTCAAGTATAAAGACAAGAACTAGTTTTGAAACCACTACCACTAACCGAGGGCTGCGGTACTTTGTCTTAATGACCGGGAGAACGGTGGGAGTGAGGACTAGTTTTGAAACCACTATCACCGGCCGATGGCTGCGGCCTTAAGTCTGGAGTGACCGGTAGAACGGTGGGTGTGTGTTTTGTTTTTTCAAAGGGCAGCGGGACATAGAGAAGTCCTGTGTCTGGATTGACCTAGAGTGCCTGATGATATCTATATGTGCGAACGTTTTGATTAAGTAACCAAAGGAACCGTGGGCCAGAGAGCGTAAGTGCCCATTAGTCATGAATCGGCCATGAACCAGAAAGCGTAAGTGTTCAGCGTGACAGGTACCTGCGGGATCACAGTGTATTACTCGATATGGGATTTGAGGACTGTAGTGCCTTCTTGTCTTCGGACCGACCCCATGGAGAGAATACAAAAGGGTATTTTTGATTGCTATGCATGCAGTGACATGTTGTGTGGATGTGCGGTATATATCAAGATGAACCTTTTGAGTCTGTAAGGTTATATATATGTTATGACCTTGGTATATGATATGTCTAAGTGACTAACAATATTAGATTCACCAACTTTGAGGCTAAAGTTCTTTAAGGGGGTAGATTGAAATACCCCGGACTTAAATATGGTGATTAAATTATTCTAATATGATATTTAGAGGCCTAATGATGCCTAAAGAAATTTGGTGAAAAAGTAAAGCCAAAGGAAAGAAGAAAACGCTTAAAAAGCACAAATCATAAAAACGTGCGTTACGCAACAATAGGAGGCATATGACCTCAAATAGGGTCCTAGATGGATTCATAAGACTTAGTTATACACTAATAACATGTGGGAATAATTCCCAAAGAAAATGAATCCATATAGTGGGTTAAAAACGCAAATGAAGTCCTAAAGCACGTTTTTCGAGAAAACCCGAAAATGTGATTTTAAGTGGTTTAATGAACTTGTAAAGTGTATACTTGATCATATAACTATAATTAAGCATTAATGAAGGTCTAAGAATCATTAAAATTAAAGAAACAAAAAAATCCGGAAAACGGGCCTGGTTGATGAATAGTGTCAAACTGGGAAAATTAGGAGCGTTTCTTGCAAAAACACCCCTACTTAAATACTACAGTGGGGCCAGTTTTTATGAGTAACTCAGCTCCCCTCTCTCAAATAATAAACTAGCTTATTAGTTAGAAGAGAAAAGAAGAAATAAAAAGGGAAAAAGTACATATGTTACTTTTCTCTCTCTCCCCTCTCATTTCCCTCCTCTCTCACGTTTCTTTCTTCCTCCCTAGCTGGTTCCCCCTCCTCTCTTCTTCCTGAAGCGATTTTGTGCTCCCTCCTATGGCAGCTCACTTTCTTTGGCTTGCCCAAGCCAACTCTATGCTCCAAATCAAAAACAAAATACATATTAGTCTTAGTTGAGTCAAGGGCTTTCTTCTACACCTTTCAAAATCTCCAATGGATGAAGCTGACCTCCATGGGTATAGCCCATTTGAAGAGAAAATAAGATTTTCTGGAGCTAGACAACATCCTCTTTGTTTTAAGGTATTCCTCTTCATTCCTCACTTGACCGAAAATTTTCAGATTTTGAACCTCCATTGTTGCTCTTGTTCTAGCTCTGTTTTTTCTTCAAGAAAAGTGTTCGAGTCTTGCTAGTATGGTTGCCAAATACTTCATGTAGAAATTGGAAGGTAAATGCCCTAATTTTAGTGCTTTAAGCACCTTCCCTTGTTCTATTAATTAATGAGTCTAAGTAACTTTACTTAGTCCTATTTCCTTATTAAATGTTGGTCTAGAGTGTTGGCAATGGCATTGCTTCCCTTTATTGAAAATGGAATGAGAAAGAGAAGAGGAGAAGATTGGAAAAGGAATGGAGAATTAAGGTAAATGTTCTACCTTAAAGCCTATGTTAATGTCCTTTGGGAATTATACCTAGATGGGTATAATTGGGATTGAAAATGAATTGAGAAGATACAAATTAATGGTATTGAACTAGTGAGAGTTTGGTTGTTTAAATTATGTCATTTAGGGGCCTAAGAGCCATGCACTTTATGATTATTACGTTATGTTGTTGATTGATGAGATTTGGATGAAATTTGTGTGCTGGTAGCATCCACTATGGATTTGGTTAGTTGAATTGATCAGGGAATGAAGAATGATGCATTTGGGCATGTTAGAGTTGTAGAGGAACTATGGCGAAATTTCTGTAGAAACCTAAGGAGTTGAGGTGACTTTATGAGTTGAAGAACCTAAGGTTAACTAGGAGTTAATAGGGATTGAATGGGGTTGGTTAACCACCCTAAGATGTTGATTGAAGCAGTATATTGAACTGTGCAAAAATTTGTAGCAAATGTGATGTAGGAATGTTTTAGATTGCCTTGAGATGGCTTAGGCATGAACGAGTGTGTATAACCTTGTGAATGGTGAGTGGATTGAGTAATGAAGATAAGAATGTCTAAGGAGAATTTGGTATGGTCAAAATGGTTGGGAAAAAGTTACAAACTGTCATGGGGATGGTGGTAAGGCACTAGTGTGCAGAAATGAGAGCGAAAATTTGTGTAATTGATCAAGATTTGAGTGAAAGGTTTGATCAATGGTTTATGAAGGTTTATTGTTTATTTATGGTGTTAGAACATGTTTAGAAACATGGGGAAAGATTAGAAAAGAATTGGGAAAGAATTGAGGTTGGAAGTGAAATTGAAACTGTCAAATTTAGCAGCTTTTTAGCAGGGTTCGGGACCTAGTCCTTAGATAAGGTCTCGGACCACACAAGAAAATGCCCTGAGAGATTGTTGTATGTATTGGTTCGGGACCTAGCTTAGGGACAAAGTCCCGGACCACCTTGAATTTTCCACTGAGAGTAAGACCAACAGCAGGTCCGGGACTTGAGGTAAGTACAAGGTCCCGGACCAATGTATAAAATTACCCCGAGAGTTCTGTAATGGTGTGGTCCGGGAGTAAGGACCCGGACAAGGTCCCGGACCACCCCAAAAATGACACTGTGAGTTTGAAAATGAACTTAAATGATGGGGATTGTTTGACATTGGTATTAGAAGATGTTTAGGACTTGTTTGGTGACATGTAAAGGTCCTTAGGAGTATAAACAAGTATGAGATTGAATGTAAAAGTTGAGTAAGACCACATGAGTAAAGTAAAGATTAACGGGATAACGGGGTAATTACTGGCTCATTAGTCGTTTAAATTCCGTATTACCTCGACGTTAATGGAAATGCTTGTAACGTTACCAGTTATTCGAGAGTTATCCGAGGAGCGTGAGAACACGCGCTAGAGTTATTCCTTGGTGAACGATATGGTTTTCTTGCAATCTGTGTCCTGCTGAGTTACACTCGGCTTGTGTGCTGCTTGTGTATGTATGCCGACTTAACAAGATAAAAGCACGAAAATGTTTATTGCATTTGATATATATATATATATCTTGATGCTTGTTGTTTCTTGTGTGAGCTAACTGTCTGTACTTGAGTTTGCGATCTAACTTAGAATAGTAGATCAACACCCGAAAGAAAGATAAACAACGGTTAGAGAATTGAAATGAAACAGTCCAAAAAATGATTAATAGTGGAAAGAAAATATAAGAAACCTCTATTAAGAGAACAACGACCGTTCAAACACTTGAACTCGTCAAAAATAGTAAGACATGCAGGATTTAGTAAACTCTCTTTCTATGGTTAGTCGACTTTCTATATGAGGATTCGACCCAACACGAGAAAATGACCGAAACTTCTAAGTAATGGAAGTATAGGGGTGACCCTTAAATTTGTGAATACAATGACTTAGGAAAACACCCTAAGGCAATGTTTGGATGTATAGGGGAAAGAGAATGGGAAAGGGGATGGGAAAATGAAGGGAATGGGAATGGGAATGAGAATCAAGTAATGATGTTTGGTAATGGGTAGGAATGAGAATGGGAATCAAGTAATGCTGTTTGGATACATAAGGGAATGAGAATGAGATTTTTTTTAAACTTGTAGTTGCTATGAATATAATTGTTTTTTTAAAAAATTGTTGTGAATATAAATTATTATTAAGATACATTTGTTAAATTTTATTTCTTATCAAATTAATATTAATTTGTTCAAAATAATACTAAATTAAAATGACCTTAAATATTGATATAATTGAACTATAAATATATCCACATGCCTCAAAACTCTTCTTTTGAAAAATTGCTATGAATATAAATTATTATTAAGATACATTTGTTAAATTTTATTTCTTATCAAATTAATATTAATTTGTTCAAAATAAATACTAAACTAAAATGACCTTAAATATTGATATAATTGAACTATAAATATATTCACATGCCTCAAAACTCTTCTTTTATTATAATACCATATACTCATAGAAAAAATTCATTGCTAGCGAATGGGAATATGATTGTGATCACAACTTCAGCGAAATTAGTTAAAAAACTTTTTAGTTATTCAAAATCAGAAGTCATCAAAATTTCGATAAAGTCCATATAATACTAAATTTTCACCAGTGATGAGCAACATAAAACACCTTCTGCATATATTAATCTCGCAACATCGGTGATAGCATATCATAATACAACCAACAACTTTGTTCCACTCATCATATACCCTATGAACTTCTATACAACTCACCATACATCCACAAAATACCCAAAATACAACTCAAAAGTGATGAGTATGAACCTAACATCGGTGATAACATATCATAATATACAACCTTACTAACAGCTTTTTTCCACTCATTATATTCCCCATGAACTTCTATACAACTCATCATACATCAACAAAATACCCATTATACAACCCAAAATACAACTCAAAAGTGATGAGTATGAACCTTTGTCATCTTGATTTCTTGCAAGCTTCAAGAACATCATTCATATTAACAACAAACTGACTCAGTTAGTAAAAGCGCCACCGGATTCATCGAGCAACCATTTTACAAACTCATACTTCTCTTCACTTTTTACGTGCTCATAAAGCGCATATTGAGCCTTGTCTTTAATCAATATACGACCAGCAGTCATTGTAACGACCCCAAAACCACCCTGGTTGGGAGACCGTTACACGCCGCGCGCTTATTACCTAAGACACGCAAGGCTACACTATCGAAACCCCAAAACAGAAACTGATGCTCATATATTACCAGATAAACGATTACAAAATGTCTTTACAATACACAGGCGGAAGCCAAACTGAATTACAAAGCATATCCTAAATACAACTGGGCCCTAAGGCCAAACAAACTAAATACAAAACTCAAATGCCAAAACGAAAAGTAAGAGCTGAATCTCCAAGCACGAACTAAAACCTGCAAATCAGACGGAGATAGGGGTGAGCAAAACTATTGCTCAGCAGGTGATAAACTTCATCAGCTGAGCATGCTCAAAACAGATACTGAACATACATATACACGTATACGAAAGTGCTTAGCCAGAGCAAAATCAGATGCAAAGCAGAAGTCTTTCAAATAGACTGAAGTCTAAAACACAAGAAGCTAAGCGGTGGTCAAAACATACACTTAATAGCAGAAGGTAAACTGAAGCTGAAAGCTTGACGAAATCAGAAGCTTAAGAAACTCAGAAGCTTAAACAATCAGAAGCTTAGCAAAATCAGAAGCTTAGCAAAATCCGGAACTTATCAGAAGGCGGTAAGCACACAGCAGACCGTCTCAAATCAAATACAGATAGAGGGCAAACGAAGTGGAGCACTTACAAATCAGAAATCCTCACAGACAGGAAGCACACAGCAGCCTATCTGAGTTGAAAACAAACAGGACTGGCGGAAGCAGTACAAACAAACATAGGTGTTCAAAGGACAGAAAGCACACAACAGTCTGTCAAATACAAAAGCAGAGAGAACAGACAGAAGCCGAACAGAACACAAACAGAAGTGGGACACTAGCACCAAGCATAACACTTAGAAAGGGTGAAGACCCATGGATCTAACAGATCCCTCGACAACGCAGAAATGACCCGAAAGCCAAAGGGTTCGTCAACCCCATAGAATAGATTGGGCATGACCCACACTCAGAATGACGTCTACATGGTATACCACGGAATAGCTCGACCCAGCCATTCACGGCTCAGAAACAGAGTAGCTAGGTCCCAAAACAGAAGCTTAACAAACAGAAGCTTAACAAATCAGTTCAGAAGGTGTTGTAGAGAACACACACCAAAGCACAAGGCCTTAACACAACAAAAACTGAATCATAGCTGAAACAAAAGTCTTAAACCAGGACTAGCCAAAGTCAAACAGAAATCAGAGGCCGAAGCACACTTATAGAGGAAAACAGAGTTCAAAATATTATTGGTGACTTTCAAATAAAAATATACATAAACACATGCCAAAACATGTCAAAAACAGATAGTACTCGAAAAGAGGAATCCGACGCCGCAAACGGCACTCAAAACGGAGCTCAGACGAAGAAGTTATGCCAAAAACAAAGGCCTGTCCGAACATTCGTCCGACCTTGCATGTTCGGACATAAACCGAGAGTCTGAAAATCTGCCGGCGTATGATGTCCGAACTTCAATGTTCGGACACATGTTCGGACACTGCAAAAACTGCAAAATTACTTACGGAAATCAGCCAGAACCAAGCCACAAATCCCCCACAAAACATACATAACTTATAGTTGCAAAATAGCCAATCGAAAACACATTTCCACGGGGTTTTAACACATCAAAAAGCAACCAAAATCAATCCAGAAACATCACAATCAGAGGAGCACATAAACATATCCGGAAAACAAAACGAAACCAGAAATCCCCGTGGTTGAACGTACACGACCGAATTCATCTACCACCTACCTCACATCCGTAGCAATGCTATCTCTGCGGACTCTACGAAACGCCCTCCTCGAATCTCCACTTGCAACAACGAACCCTCAGACCGAACAATTCCAGAATTCTAGAGTTAAAATCAGAAGAGAAAGAGGGGAAAACTTAATGGAGAATAGAACCGGAACTTACAAACCAAACCTGACAGACGATTGACAGACGAACAGAATTCCTCTGGCGGATCTCTAGCGATTAATAATTGAGAGTAAATCAAAGAAGAGAATGAGCAAAGGGAGGAGAACTTGAACGCGTAGAGAATGTCGAGAGAACCGTCAATGAGAGAGATGAAGGAAGGGGAATAATTGAACGTGAATTAGAATAAGAGAGAGAGGGAATAAAATAGTTTAATAAATCTCTCTTATGGAATTATAAATAACAAGGAAGAAGACAATTGTAACCCTCCTTCCTCAAGCTAACATATTAACATTAGAAGAATGTCATAGAC
This sequence comes from Limonium bicolor, assembly GCA_023374045.1. NCBI lineage: Eukaryota > Viridiplantae > Streptophyta > Magnoliopsida > Caryophyllales > Plumbaginaceae > Limonium > Limonium bicolor. The sequence continues at coordinate 285,186,328 of CM041777.1, forward strand.
AATCTAATATAAGATTACAAAATAGCACAAACTCCCTTTGCGAATCAGAAAGGAAATATAAAAAAAAAATCTGGGGCATAACAGTCATCACTTGACGAAAGGATAATCCAGTAACTGTCCTCAAGTCCTCTATAATGTGTTTTTCTTTTTCAATCTCCTTAGCACGATCTTCCTCCACTCGTGATTGTTCACGGTTCAATGCATCAGCGATAGTGGCTACATGAGTGTTCAAGCCACCCATAGCATTCTCAAAAGAAGTAGCAAAGTTGTCATATAGTTTGGCCAATGGATCATCTTGTTTTTTCTTTCTCTTCGTTGGCGGCACTACATTATAGGGCTGCCCAAAAAATTCGCGAAACCGCGGTATCCGACCGAAACCGAAGTGAACCGTACCTGTTTTCAGGTTAACCGTACCGGTTCATGCGGTATGGTTAACCGAACGTGTAAATTGACCGGTTTCGGTTTCGGTAACGGTATTGAATTTTCCATAACGGTTAACCGCTTGGTTAACCATGGTTAACCGATTATATAAACAATAAAATCTTCAAATATTAATGTTCATCTTATAATAATTAATGTTAGCTATTGAGGGAATATGCACAATATTATATTTTTGTCACTCAGGATTTAGGTAAATTATCAACGTTGTACAATAATATTAATGGTATGGTATCAATAAAAAATATACACGGCTACAAGGTTAACCGATAAAACCGAACCGCACTAAAGGTTAACCGGTCTAAACGGAATGGTAATGGAATCAAATTTAGAAAACCGAATTAAACGGTTAACCGAATCCGGTTAACCGATCTAAATGGAATGGTAACGGAATTGGATTTTAGAAAACCGAAGATCCGGTTAACCGAAAGCGGTTAACCGAATAAGACGGTTAACCTACCATGGACAGCCCTACTACATTATCTGTCTCAAACTTCCTTTTTGATCCTCCCGAAGACTTTGATTCCACATTATTGATCTCTACGGTTGGCATTGATTTAGAAGCTGCGTCAGGCAATGTTTCCACTACATCTCCTATAACTCTATCACGTGAGTAGATCTTATCAAGGATTTCATAGTATGGGAATGGAGTCCCATAAAGACCACTAGCTTTTTATGTGTCTGCAAAGATAGAAAGCACAAGGAAATTACATGTATGAGTGAATGTTGATTCTTAAGAACATAAAAGTTATACAATATGTTTCAATTGAAAAGGATTACCATACCTTTACCCAAACAGAATACCACTCCTTTTCACATTCAACCAAGCATGATTCATGATTCCAGGAGCAAATAGAACCAGTAATACCTTTTTGCTTCAACATCTCTAAGATCGCATAATACTTCTCTTTCAAGTATTTATGCCTATTCTCAATATGTTTCACTTCAATTGGACAATCAATCCAAGTAGCTTTCATCCTTTTCAGTAGCTCTGTTGTCCATCCAGGTTTAAATGACCCTTCTGGTTTCCAATAACGATCTAAACTCATCTCTAGCAAGTGTTGCAGCATAGTGTCATCTTCAAACTTTGTCCATTTATGAGATCCTTTGCCCTTATTCACTTCAACCGATGCTGAAATTTCCATCTCATCCATCCTGGTCATTTCAAGAAAATGAAAAACATAACTAAATGGCAAACACGAAAATAGAACTTTCAAAAATTTGATTACTCATTAACACTAGTAATTTCAAACATAATAAGTTACAGACATACACTGATCTCTAATTAGGGAATTCATACAACAAAAACAAAATGACTTAACTTGTCCATAACATAATTAATAAAGTAAAAAAAAGGTTCAAGTGCTGATACTCCCTTCATAAATAATTTTGATTACATATAAATTGCTGAAACACATGCAAGTAAAAAAACTACTACTATATATAACAAGAAATTGCATAAAATGGCTTTCATATATTACTAACTCAAGAAACAAGACATAAAAACAATATATGAACATAGATGCTTCAATTATGACCACTTAAAAAACTACATCAAACTGCTAGTATATATATAATACATCTGCAATTATGTTGGTGGGAGCAATAAAACAGGGAAATAAATTGAGTGTTGTTAAAATTTATCTTTTGTTACTATTGTAGATAATCTTCTTGTTTTCACTTCCTTATTTGTAGGGTTAGTTTTGATATATATATAAATATATATATACTACATCTGCAATTATGTTGGTGGGAGCAATAAAACAGGGAAATAAATTGAGTGTTGTTAAGATTTATCTTTTGTTACTATTGTAGATAATCTTCTTGTTTTCACTTCCTTATTTGTAGGGTTAGTTCTGATTTCTTTCTATCCCCCTTGTTTAATGTATTCTATACGCAAATATAATCAATTAAGAGTTCTATCTTTATTTCTTTTATATTATAACAGCAACACTAAATTCAAAACAGATTATAATACATTCAAAGTAGGAACTTCTATTTTGTTTTTTTTCTTCCAAACAACCGAATACATAAGTGATAAGTTAACTCACAAACTAATTGGAACTTATATATGCGTACATGGAGGGAACGCTGAGTGCATTTGATGACAAATTTTTTAATCGATTTGCCTTAATTAGCTCAGAAACTAATATTAAAACCAATTGCCAGCCAATAGTAGTTTTCAAGATTTAACATGATTATCAGACAGAACCAGATGCAATCATGCTCACATTATTATTCTGAAACAGAGGCTAAAAAGATATCACCGATGGTTTTATGATATTCTTTAGCATGCACATCTCTTAACAGTAGTAACATGAAGTATCAAAATAAGTTGATATCGAGCATATGAGAAAACGATGCTATTTAATATACTCAGATTACCGTTTGGTAACTGCTCTCAGAAAAGAAAACTAAAGTTTATCTGAAGTGGTAGCAGCAGTATAATGTATCAAGATTTATATATGAATGTCTGAGAATGGAATGAAGACAATAGCTAAGCTTAGTTCGGACATTTTTTACTTTCAATCGTAGTTTGTACCTTTTGACAGCTGACAGTAGTGGTACTATAAGTAGCAGCAAGACCAAATATCAGAGTTAAAGACCCGTGGGTAAATGATGTTCATTTTTTTGCATAAACATGCGCCTAAACTACTGAGGTTAAGGAGCATTTGCTCAAGCAGAAAAGTTGTAAAAACTGAAATGATTGTAAGAGTTAAGTTGTAAAAACTGAAACTGAAATGATTTTAAGAGTTACTTACGAAGCCAATAGTAGTAAATATAACCAAAAGCTAATTGCTTATTGCTTGTAATTTCAGAAACTCATTATGCTGCAATTTGATTAAGTGCAGATTTCTTCCAAAATACAAACATAGATTTGAAATAAAAAACTTCAACAACGATTATACTGCTAACCTGGAGTAGAAAGATGACTGTCAATATGGAAGAAAGGACTAGCGAAATTGATTTTACAGCAGCTATACAACAAGAATTAGGGTTTATTCAGTAAACCAGAGACAATTATATCCAGAATGCAATAAGAAAAATAGAATTGAAAACTCACCTGCATAAATTGGGAGAGACTCGTGATATTCAGCAACTTAATTTTTTGAATGGTGAAGAAGAGCTCATCTTGTTTCTGACTAGAGTACACAGCGATGAACTGATGGGCGAAGAAAATCGGAACCGTGGTATCGATCGAGGGGAAGAGAAATGACGATGTCTATTTTCCCGTAAGTTTTCCCGTAAGTAGATGGAGGGGAGCGATATTTAGGAACGCGGGGGAATTTCTTTTTTTTTTCATTCCCCTCTCCCCTTTTTATTTCAAGTATAACAAACAGAGAGAAGGAAAAAAAAGAATAAATTTGTTCCCTTCCCTTACGTTTCCCATCGTACCAAACATTGCCTAAGATTGTGAGATGACATCAAGAGAGATTTTCTGACTAGTATATATTATTACTAACCTTGAGAGTGGGGTAGGGGATTGTGAGTCACGCGTGCAAGGAAGAGGAAACAATAGAGTGATTGTTTCTAACTCCGTGGTCGAACTCCCTTGTCAGGGCCGTGAGCCACATGGTGGTGCCCGTTGGGGCCGTGAGCCACGTAGTGGGGCCCGTTGGAGTAAGACTGGCAGAGCTCATCCATCTAAAGAGATAAGCTGGGTATCATGGTTTATGAGTGAAAGATGAACCAAGAGACTAGAGTATAAAAGCCCGGTGGTGAGATCTGTATGTGTCTCTACCCGGAGGCCTGAGAAGCTTAACTTAAGAATTATTCAAGAGAAGAATAACTGAGAAAACTAGATCGAGATCGAGAGTGTCTATAGATCTAAGATAACAAGTAAAAATTATCCGATTAAGATGGATAAGTATGTGATTAATGGATAATGAGAATGAGACGTTATTGAGGTAGAAACCCTCAAGGCCTAAAGAACAAGGTAATGTAAACTAACAAACTTAATGTGTTAGTCTTGTTGATTGTATTCTATGGTTTGAATACTTGTTGAATGCAAGCATGTTGTGTGTTTACACCATTTCATGTTTTGATTTAAATAAAATCAATCGCATGCTTAGACGACAATTAGTTGGGTGTGGCCCGATAGTAGTAGGTTGCACGACTACCATACCAGCAAAGGTGTTGAGCCCCTTTGGGGCCACCCATTATTTTTCAGGTACAATGGAGCTGAATACCGTTTGAGAATAGGACGGGGTTGCTGCTAGTATGGGTAGTTTATTTAAACATTTAATTATTGTTAGTTGTGTAAGACTGGAATGTTATCGGCAAACAGAATGTAATGACTCAGTATAGTTTGGATTGTAATGACTCGGTTTAGAAACGGAATGAGATTGTATTGTATTAAGTACTCGGGAATTCTGGTCCATCGGACCGTTACTGTATTTAATTTAGGCCTTATGTTAGTCACGTGGGTGACTAATGGCATTGTTTCACCCCTACCGCTAATCACGTCATTAACTCTTAAACTGTCTTAATGGTACACGTATACGTCTACGTATACATATACATACACATATACATACACATATACGTAGACATATACGTACACATATACGTAGACATATACATACACATATACGTACACATATATGTACACATATACGTATACATATATGTATACATATACGTATACATATATGTATACATATACATATACATACATATATATACATAAGCTTAGCAAAATAGGCTAGGAGCCGTAGCAAGAAATCAGACATAGGATGAATCTTTCCAAAATCAGAAGAGAGACTGATCAGAAAAAGAAACCGAAGTTTTCCGAATCAGAGCAGAGAGATTGAAGATGAGTAAACCGAACAGAAGTCTAAACCAGAGCAAAGCAACCCACAAACAAAGAAGCTCATAACAGAAGCTTAATCAAAACAGAGGTGGGACCCTAAACACCAGCTGACACATTAGAAGAGCAACGCTATGGCTCTATGGATCCGAAGATCCCACATAGAAGCCGTAGAGACAACTATGGACTCGTCGGTCACTAAACATCCAATGGACCCTGAGAGAGAGAATAGAAGGGAACCCGAGAAACAAACAAAAGGAATTCCTACGCAGCATGCTACAGGATAGCCAGACGCGACTATCCAAGGCTCAAAAGCTAAACATCTAGGTCCCAAAACAGAAGCTTTGCAAAATAGAGAAGAAGCCTTTAACAGAACAGATTAGAAGACAGAAGCTTATCAAACAGATCTGAGGTTGCAATATAGAATTAAGAAAACACATAGGAAAGGGAATTGGAGAACCTCTGTTTAGCTTGTCAAGAATATCATCTTTTATTGTTTTCAATTTAGTTTATTTATTTTCGCAATTCAAACCCCAATTTCTTGTTATTTGCTTTCTTTAATTAGTTAGTTTATTAGATAAAGACTTAAACTAGACACTGCCTCCGTTGGTTCGATAACCTAAGGAATACTGTCTAGGAAAACTTGGTGCGATAGACTGGTACACTTGCCGTTAGGTTTAACCCATACAGGGAAGCAACTTTAATCTCTTCTAGAGATCCTTCCACTGCCTCTAGAGAACACCACTTTGAGATGAGTGCTAGAGATGCAATCTATCTTCCTTTCGTAATCCATCTTCTGCACTCAAAACTTTCTTCAGAAGAAGCTATCCACTCGTACACCTCCTCATTTTTTGTCACGCCCACATCCTGTTACAGGATGTCAATAATTTTATTCAAAATTCTTCCAAATGTAGCCTTCAACATATGTCTGTAGTCCATCTTTGGAGGCTAGATAGGTTGAATACAACGCTTGAGAAAAAAATGATAAGGTTTATAGGAGTAGGCTAGGCACTTGGAACTTCTTGAACGAGTTGACCAAAGCTGCAACACACAGAGATGTCATTTCTTCCAAGTGATGAAGCTTGACGATGTCACATTCATGGTCCTTACTTTTTCTTTTCGGAAACGATTTCCTTGTTGATTGGAGTGGAAATAGTAGCTTGAGAACCTTCACAAATACCTTAGTGGTTCCAAACGAGTATACATATTAACGAGATCCATTAACATCTCATTGTATTGTCGTACCACAGTGCAATGTTTAAGAGACTGAACTCCTAATGTTAATTGTTGGTTCCAATATGTTTCTTCTTCTTAAACTTTTCTGCTTGATCTTTGACCAAAATTTGAATAGCTCTAGAGACGGGATATTGACAGGCAACGTGTTGTTTCATTCTTGCAGTAACATCATAGAAAAAACATAAATGAAGAAACTGATCCTGTGAATGAATCAAGGGAAGGATCATGAACTTTAAACTAAATAAACTAGTAAAGTTGGTAACTTTCTTGTGTTCTTCTTCTAATAGCACGAAAGAGTATTCCCTCCAAAGTCATTGACTTGTCTCTATTTTTTGTAGTATCAACTTTCAGAGATGATGGTTAGGTAAAATGCCCACTGGTTAAAGTTAAATGAGTGGTGCTTCTATACGTGAGGCCTCTGTTTGCTACCAGTCGTGAGTCTGATTATGTTCTTCCCTCTGATCTTTCGCTTATAAGATTGACACCCGGTCTATAGAGGTTCCATCAATTTGGCATACGTCCACTATCGATACAATATCTTTATTCTTTCCTTTGGTGTTTCAATGTTACAAACCTTTAAGAGCTTCTAGTGTTTATTCCCCACTTTCGCTCTCTTCTATTTCATGTCCCCCTAAATGAGACCCTTTATCTCTATTTATAGATATTTGGTAGCAAGACTACTCCCTAACTTGTTCTGCCCATGAGTCATTATCCTATTGGTGTTTCCTTGCTTACTATAATGTACCTCTGGTCCATAATTCACCCTTCGGGTTGTTCCCCAGGAGACCAGAAAGCTATCACCAGAGACGTTCATTCGGACTGGAGACATTCGTGCGGACCAGACATATTATTCTAAACCGGAGACATTCTTCTGAACCGAAAACATTCTTGCAAACAGGATAATCTTCCAAGGGAATATTCTTCTAGACTGGACAATTTGCTTGGAGATGGAGGTGCTCTTCTCTTGACTCGTGGTTCTATACCACCACCTTCAACAAAATCGTGAATACTTTTCTTAAGCCCCACAGAGAGCGCAACAGTCATCAATCAATCCCTCACAACGATAAGAAATTAGAGCACGACATGACACAATACCCACCAATAGTTTCCAAGCAAATAGACCAACACGGGTGGGCAATGAACACCGTGTAACCCTCTTCGTTGCATTACCAACGATACTTCAACCTGAGACAGACAGGGAACTCAAAGTGCAAAATGAATTGCATAATAATAGGCAGATATAACCGAGAAAACACCTATCTTAGATGGCCCCCATTCCCTACTATCTTGACAGCCCTTAGCATCTAACTACAAGGAAAGAATAAACCTAGCATCATTTGTATCAAACCATTGCTTGACTAAATTCTCCTGCCAATCTCTATGGTCATGATCAATTAACAAACTAACTTTTGCACTATCCCTAACAAAAACTTGAACCCCTTGCCGAAAAGGTTTCTCCCTGGTTTCCCTTGAATTCGATGATCAGAGAGGTACGTATCCCTTCGATCCCCATTACTGTAACACCCCTACCGGTAATCTCACCATTACTCTTAACCCGTCTCCATTACCAACACACCAGCAGCGGAAATTCTAATACAACCGGGGGTGGAACAATGCCGTTAGCCACTCTCGTGACTAACAAGGCTAATCCCAAACAACAATACAATACACTATCGGTCTGATGGGTCTTTACCGAGTACACTATACCAACGTTGCTCCTTTACTTAAACAATTCTCAAGTCAATACAACCTTTAACACCACAATATACAATACAATAACCATTCAATACTATACCGAGTATCTACAATTCCCAAGTTTATCAATGACCCTTCGGTCTTACAAACCCACAATACATAAATACAATTCCCTTAACAACTACCCATATCAATAACAACCCCGTCCTACTCTCGAACGGTGTCCGGCTTAGCTGTCAGACTCTTACAGTGTTCATATTCACTTCGGGTACCTGCACACTAAAAACGTTCCCCCTAGGGGGTCAGCTTACGCTGAATATGACTTCCGCATACCCCGCGTACTAGCGAGGGTACGCCGACTATTTGGTCAAGAGCATGCGGTTCATTTTAATTCAAACATCATGCAATACAACGATACATCATACATGTACATTCACACAACACTCCACATTCCATCCAGGAATACAATCCACACAGATATCACATCCAGCTTGTTAAGTTCAGCTATCTTATTCTTCAGCCTTGAGAGACCGTATCTCAAGTGAGTTTCACTCTCGTTAATTACCAACTTTCTATCTCAACCGGGTAGTTTACTTGACTCCTAGATCATTGGACACTCACGGTCCCGATCTAGTTTCTTAATTATTCTACTCTTGAATATTATTAGGTTAAGCCTCATAGGCCTCCGGGCAGAGACATATATAGGTCTCACCACCGGGCTTTTATAATCTCCAGACGGAATTAGAAACATTCTCTCATGTTCCCTCTTCCTATCCCATAATACCCAGCTTACCTCTTTAGACGGGTAAGCTCTGCCGGTCTTACTCCAGTCGGGCACCACTATGTGGCACACGGCCCCGCAGGGCACCACTATGTGGCACACGGCCCGGTAACAAGGGAGTTTGACCACGGATTCGGAAACATACGCTCTGTTGCTTCCTCTTCCTTGCACGCGTGACTCACAATCCCCCTAACCCAACTCTCGGGTTAGTAATAATAGATACTCATATATAATACATGTATATAATCAGTCAGCCGCATCTCCCTCGATGCTATCATACAACTAGGAGATTTACTATCCCGTTGTATCTACCGATTTACGGTCGCCCTACAATTCCATTACTAGGATTTGTTCGTTTCTAACATGGAGTCATCCTTGCATAGGGGGTCGACTATTGATATTAGGGACGTTCAGTAGTCTCGTGGGCATGTTCTCATTTCGAGTAAGTTCTTAAGTTTGATTTATCGTTGTCCATTAATCGATGGTTTTCGTGTATTACTCGGTTTTCATTATTTCACAACATGACACGCTCTTCGAGTCCTAATCAACCAAGACTCAACTATGAGTCGATCTACAATACACATACGCATTCAAGTAATTCATTCACCATTCATCCATTTCATGAATTATACAAACTTTAGTTTAAATTCAATCCAACAAACAACATACCATACAAGACTAGTAAGTGCACATAATCCGATTCGTGCATTTATCTGGTTAGGTGGCAATCCAAAAAGCACACAATCGGGGTAACCAAGTTAGGATACAGAGCATGAGGAAATCATACCTTTCACCGGGGTTATCTTTACCGGGTGTTCTCACGTTCCTCGGCTCACACATGTTCCTCGACTCTTATTCTTGAACCACTAATTACATGTCAAATGGTTCAATTAATATTAAGGTGTTACGGTGGGTACATAATTGCTACTCCTGTACTTACCGTTATCCGTTATTTCGGTTTAACTTAGTGTGCTTAATTCCTTAACTTGCTCACTCACTTCCAACACTTGTTTTACTTCTAGGACCTTTATAAGTCACCAAACAACTCCTAAACATCATCTAAAACCAATCCAATCAATCCCCCATGTTTTAAAGCCTTAAAAACACTTCCTGTTGAAATCTGGGGGTGGTCGGGACGGTACGGACCCTAGGTCCGGACCAATACTGCTGCTAACTCTCGGCCATAATTCCATAGGTGGTCCGGGACCTTGTCACCCCTCAAGTCCCAGACCAAGTGCTGCAACAAACTCTCGGTATGTTTTTAATGGTGGTCCGGGACTTTGTCCAAGGACCAAGTCCCGGACCTGCTAAAATTGCTACAAGGGTGATTTTTCATCCCTAATCAATCCTTAAACCACTCTCAACTTTCCCTAATCTTTACACAAGTTTTCCACATAATTAACACCTCAAAACATGCTCTAAACCACTCTAAATCCTTGGTTAAATCACTACTCCAATTCTTGTTCAAATTCAACCAATTCAAGTTCCCACATTTGCATTTTCCCTTTTATGCATTTCTAACTCTTATTGCTAGCTCCTACTCCTTCCAACCTCACCAAATCCATCAATGACCATTACAAATCATTCCTACATATACACCATTCTAAAACCCAAGTCCAATCCCACTTCCACATTAACACTAACCCTTTTTCTTGCGTTTCCAAAGCATTTCAATACTCCTATGCTACAGATTTTTGCCTCTTCCTCTTCCAATATACATAGTTCATTCCCTAGGTTGTTCTTACTCATTACAACACCTAGAACACATTATTTCTACCGAAAATTTTGCCATACCTCCCCATCCCAAATTTAACATCTCTCAATCATCAACTCTCATCAATTTTCATTCCTAAACTAGCCACACCCACAAGGGGTCCTACCAGCACACAATATCAATCCCAAGCTCATCAAAATTCCATAAAGCACAATATACCACAATAGCTCAAACTTTCAATACAATGGCACTTAGGCCTTAAATCCACACAAGTTCACAATCACCCTCAAATTCAATCAACTACATTAATTCACATTGTTTGGGTTCATTATTTAAATTTAACCCATCCCAATTCCTAAAGAAATTAAAACAAGCTTCAAGGTAGATTTCTTACCTTAATTCACAAGTTCTCTTTTAATTCTCCTCTTGCTCATCCTCTTCTCAAATTCGGTCAAGTGGGGATGGAATTGCCAAACTCCATCCCAACATTCAATAAACACAAAAATGCATTCCATTAATCATCTAAACCCTTAAGAAATCTCAATTCAATAAAAAGGGCTTAGAATACAAGTTAGGGTTTACCTTTTTGGGCCTTTTAAGAGAGATTCTCACCCTTGAATCAAGAAGGGTATTACTCCACCATTGGAGGGTTGAAATGAAGCTCAAAATCAAGAAGAAAAACAAGGTGTGAGAGAGAGCCAAAATCGGCTACCAAGGGAGGAAGAGCAAACGTGAGTTTTTCAATGAAATTTTTACCTTAGAAGAAAGACGAGACTCCAAGCTACAAGATGGTGTGCTTTTCTCTTCAAATGGGGAAAACCCATGGGGGTCAACTTCATCCTTTTGGAATTTTAAAAAGAGAGAAGTGTAGAGGATGATGAGAGGAAGAAGAATATGTAATTTATTTTGAATTTGGAGCTTCAACGGAGCTTGTACAAGGGAGGCAAGTGGAGAAGCCATGGCTGTTTGGTGAAGCTCAAAATCGCCAGTAGGAAGGGGAGGAAGAAGAGGGCTCACGATGGGAAAGGAAAAAGAAGAAGAGAGAGAGGAGGGAAATGAGAGGAGAGAGGTATTTTTTTGCTTTTGTACTTTTCCCTTCCTTTCTTTATTTTTCTTTCTTTCTTTATTTACTTAGTGTGTGTGAGAGAGAGAGCTGGCTCCCCCTTTAAAACCGGCCCCATATAAGTAAACCAGTTGGAGCGTTTTTCGTCTTTTACTGAAAACGCTCGTTATTTTACCCGGTTTAGCACCATTCACTAACCGGGCCCGTTTTCCGGAATTTTCTCGTTTCTTTAATTTTAATGGTTATTATACTCCCGTTAATGTTTATTTATAGTTATTTGATGAACTATAATTTTTACGGGTTCGTTTGACCACTTAAAATCACGTTCTCGGGTTTTCTCGAAAAAAACGTGCGCTAAAGCTTTATTAGCATTTTTAATTCGTTTTATGGATCCGTTTTCTTCGGGAATTGTTCCCATATATTATTTAGGCATTATTAAGCCTTTTAAATTAATTTAATACCCTTCCTAAGGTTGTATTTCTCCTAGGGTCACTTAATGCCCAATTTAGCGTTTTTCACTTTTTAAGCGTTTTCTCTTTTCTTTTGGATTTATTCTTTTTACCAAAATTCATCAGGCACTAATAGGCCCTCAATATCGTATTAGAGTAATTTAATCGCCCTAATTAAGTTCGGGGTATTTCAATCTACCCCCCTTAAAGAACTTTGCCCACAAAGTTGGTGAGTCTAATATCGTTAGTCATTTAGACATATCGTGTGCCGAGGTCATTATCTCTATAACCCTACAGGCTCAAAGTCAGTCAGCCAGTGTGTACATACCGGTACACACCAAATCAGTTAACAAGTAACTTAACAACCGTGGGCACCTACCAACCCACACAACATACATCCTAGTACTATGCAACGTGCGTACACATCAATACGTCACAAAACAATTTACCCCGTGCACATACCAGTGCAACACAAAACAATTGTCAGCCATGCACATACCGGTGCAACACCGAATAACTACCCTAATGCAATTAAACCGTGTGTACATGCCAGTACAACACAAGCATACAAAACAGTACAATTCCACACTAAACCCAATCCATGCTTACTGCATTTATCCTAGCAGGATTACTTATGACCACTTACAGGGAGCCTCAAGAATCATTCAACCCCGATGTGATCAGCATCAGTGATGAACAATCTCTCCGCCCCAATTTGTGTTCCATCTCCCTTGATCACTAGTAAATCAAGTTCGACTTCGCACTTCCATTTCAAACAATCAGGTATTTCAATCATTTACCATTTTCTATCTTCTTAATCATTCTAGTCATAAAACAAGGTAAAGCATCTCCAAACGGTGGAACTCGGTCCATCAATCATCCTCCATTTTCTCCAAGTACTTACTTTAGAAATTCAATACGTGTTGTAACTCCATTCGGTTTTCTATCCTCCATTCGTTCCCAAATAAAATCAATCAATTCACCTAGGGGGACTCAATTCCCACTAGATTCAACTTCGGTTTAATACCGATTTGTACTCATCAATTTTCCTCAAACATACATATATCTCAACACCAGTTTCATACTGGCTCATATCTCATACTATCCCCAATCATTTACAAGAAAATACAATCAACTCAAGTCACCTAGGGGACTCGATTCCCACTAGGTTCAACATCGGTTTCGTACCGATTTATTCTCAACAAATCTCCTAAATATACTCATCCATACCATGTCTAATCCCAAATCGAATAGTATGTCTAATCTCGAATAGGCATATACCACCGGGGTTCTCATTCCTATGGAGTTTCTCTACTCCATTCGCCTCAAATCTCTCACAATTAATACTCCTTTCACTTCAAATTTCACAAATAATCATAGTTTTCCCAATGAGTGAGTATAAATGTTTATGTAACATAAGTACCCATCATCAAAACAATTTCTTTTGCGCTATGTGCATAGTAGTTTACACCCTTACCACGTGAAACATACACTTCACGATTTTCGCTCTACCCCCCTTAAAAAGGGATTACGCCCACGTAATCTATCATATGTCAACATTGGTCATAGGTCGAAGGCATTCAGCCGTCATGGAGTGGTTCAACTTCCAAGCGATCTATTACACAATGTATTCTGGTCAAAGGGTCTTAACCAATTTACTGGTTTAGTCCCTGCACCAAGAATTTCCATCGGAGTTTATTTAACTCTTAACCGGGTTCGGTTCTAGCCTTAGAGGCTTCAAGGCATTGATAATTATCCATTCATTCACTATATGTATTAAACCTTTAGAATTTGGGCCCACTAGCTTTTGCTGCGCGACCCTGATAACCTAGGGTTTACTTACCCTTTTCGTTATCCTTAATGTGTTATACACTATCCTTTTATCCCTTTTATCTTGGGAATAAGGTTTATTAATCAAGCGTGGTATCTCTTACCGTACGCGAATTCAATGAGCTACAGGTTTCTTATCCAGTTCTCTGGAATCAATGTACATACTATTGTGTACTTGAGTGATTATTCACTTGGTTCTCCCGACTTATTGTCGGTTGAGGTTGAGCCACTGCTTAATTGTAGTGCTTCCTCTATTACTAGTGGCTTCTGAACTATGCTCACTAAACTGGTTTTGTACCAGTGTTCTTTACTCGTACGACTATGCACTCTCTATGCGTCGGTCCTTGTGCCTTCATAAGTCTCCTTTCTACTCTTACTACAATTGTCATCTTCCCAACTTCCTAGCTATCCCACTTGGTCATCACTGCACAAGTGCAATACCAAAACACTCAGTTCTACAGAGTGCAGAGGCGTAAACCCCTGGGCAGTAAATCTCTTGTGAGTTTGCAATAGGAATGCATATTGTTTCCTTATTTCTCGGTCTGTCTACCATCTTTATTCATCAACTCCATCTCATTGTATGATTTATCCACATGTATTGGTCGCTTTCTGCGCACCATGTTCGTATTTGTTTACAACTTTGGTTCCTATGGCATCCGCTATTTCATTAGCTTCTGCTCATGTTTTACTACCATTTAGGCAATGGTTCGCCATTCACTTGGCTGGTTATAGAATGTGATATTCTTTTATCCCTCTGAGCTCTTTGAGTGTTATTGGTTTGATGCTTCAGGTTATACCTATATAGCATTCCTTCTGAATCGGTTACTCTTCGGTTTCCAATAATTGCTATAATAGCTTATTTCCACATTGCTTGGCAATACTTGTATGCTCAAGCTTCACTACATAGGTAGTTCTGAAAGGGATATATTTTCAGACTTTTATTGCCGGTATCCTCTTCTTTGGGATTTGTATGTTCACCGCTCTTGCGGTACCACCTTAACGAGGGGTACTTTTACTCGTTGGTTATTAAATAATCTTATGGTGCCGTTCTTGGCAACTCTTCATATGGTTCTATGTGGGTTTGCAACCGTTGATTCTACATATTGTAGCGGTTCCATGGCTTACTAGCCCCGTTGCCTAGAGCTCTGCTCATTGTTGGCGGTTCACATGTATTGCATTACTCCGTACACCATAAAATGGCTTGGAGGTGTTACTGGGCTCCATGACAAGGATCCTTTCATCACGTTTCCGTCCGTTGGATGCCCTTTAAGTATCTTGGTATTGATCGGTATCATTTAGAAGTTTAGGGTATTCCCTGGTAAGTGGGATCCCTTCGGTGTTCTAACCGAGTGTTCATTGTAATTCTTGTGTCTTTATCACGACATTGTTATACACCCTTCAAGGATCGCCCCTGGGTGTTGCTCAGTTATGCCATTACCTTTGGCTAACTTTTATGAGAATGTTTAATTTACTCCGCATTGCGGTTCTGGATTCCAAATTGTCCCATTTAGGGTTACAATGTCTCCCGTCCTTAGGGTAGAACATATGTGCTTCCTTTAAGGTTTTAATCTGTTTGGTATTTCCTTCAGTGGTGATCGGTATCCTCCGGTACCTTAGATGATCACCCTGGGTATTTATGGTGTTTGTTCTGGGAATCCTATTCCGTTCATTTAACATTAGGGTGTTCCCGCGAGGCATTTGCCTTACTGTGCTTAGCCCGGTATCCATCCGGCTATTTCATACTTTTGTTTCGAATTCTCGAGACATATCCAATGTCTTAGTCAATTACTAGTGCTTCTCGTACTTCCTAACTCTTAATCGTTCTTCTGGAGTGTATTCTTGACTCCTTAGCTTGTAAGCTAATCTGAGTTCCTTCGACTGTTCAAGGTGCCCAACTCTTCCGGTTTGAATTCACTTATGGTCCGTAGAACGGAGCTGACTACTTCCCGTGTTTCGTACACCACATGTATACATACGTGGGGTACCTTATTGGTACGTTACCACTTACCCGACTAACTCATAAAAGGGTCTGTCAGGCCCGCAAGCTCCTTCGAAGTGCGGTCGTTCCACATCCCGTATTTCGGTATACTCGTAGTGCTCGTCCCACGCCTAGGTGAAGTATTCTATTGTCAACTCCTCTTGTATCATTCTATGATACGCACCGTGTTTCTATGGTTTGGTTTTAAATAAAATCTGAGGTTTAAAAAGAAAAGTTGTGGTTGGAAACAAAATTTTGGGTTTTGAAATAGAAAACTTGAGTTTAAAAGGAAATCTTCATGGCGTTGCCATGTTTGAAGTCTTAACCGAGTCCAGCTTCCTGCTGACTGGTATGTTCGTTAATGTAATGGTCGGGCCGTTAGGCCTTTCCAATGTTTGGCTCCTCAAGTTCTTAGGATTGGCGATCCTATGATTACTTCCATCTCCATGATGGTGCTTAGTAAGTACTTGTTAGTCATTTAACGTCCTCCAACTTGTCTTGTTGTTGCTGCACTTGCCTTGGCAAGTGCGCGGGTACGTCGGTTTTTAGGTTACCTTATACCGGTTGTGGTATTGTTTTCCGTCCATACTTGGTGGTTTTATTGGCTCTTCCATCCATTTCGATCTTAGTGATCACTTCCTGAGTAATCTCTCAGTATTCTTGACAAAGTTGTCGATATTTCGGGGCTTCCCGACCTTTGTGGTACTCCATGTACCTTGCCCCATAGCTCGTTCCCACACTTGGCGGTGGTTACCGAGGTCTATCGAATCCTTAGGAACTACGTGGTAGTCCTGTTGGTGCAAATTTCATGAATATCCTCATAGTTGTCTGCACTATGCTATTTGGTTATCACCGCCGTTTTGGCGTGGTAGGTTTGGAGTTAATCCAACCTTGACTAATTCCATAGTTGGTTTGTTTACCGTTGACGATATTGTCATACATTACAGTCCGTAGACTCTCTTGTCTCGGTTCTGTTACTCTGCTTTTCTGCTCATTGTGTAGCTATGCTTCTCTTCTTGTTGGCTACGCATGGTTCTCGCGACTGCGAAGCACGTCACCCCATGGTGCCGTAAATTTAGTTATCCTATATTTAGGATCTTCAATCTTCCACCGTTCTTTACGGTTATCGACGTTCAAACGGGAATCATCTTCGGGATTTCCAACCCTCGGAATCTACCGTATGACAGGTTCTTTCAATTTACAAAGTTTATTTTACATCTGCCAGTTCGGGTTAACCCGAGTGTGAGAGGTCTTTCCATCACTCTGGCGTTCTTTTCCCCAACTTATAACGGGGTAGCGGAGGGCGGGATTGGTCATGTAGGTATCCAGATCACACTGGAAGTTCCTAACTAGCGTACCTCACACGCTAACACTCAACCCTTAGCCCTAAGTCTCTAGTTCCTAACTCAGTATTTTCCTAGACTCGGTATTTGGACCATCAGAGCGATACTTCGCTCTGATACCACTTTTTGTAACACCCCTACCGGTAATCTCACCATTACTCTTAACCCGTCTCCATTACCAACACACCAGCAGCGGAAATTCTAATACAACCGGGGGTGGAACAATGCCGTTAGCCACTCTTGTGACTAACAAGGCTAATCCCAAACAACAATACAATACACTATCGGTCTGATGGGTCTTTACCGAGTACACTATACCAACGTTGCTCCTTTACTTAAACAATTCTCAAGTCAATACAACCTTTAACACCACAATATACAATACAATAACCATTCAATACTATACCGAGTATCTACAATTCCCAAGTTTATCAATGACCCTTCGGTCTTACAAACCCACAATACATAAATACAATTCCCTTAACAACTACCCATATCAATAACAACCCCGTCCTACTCTCAAACGGTGTCCGGCTTAGCTGTCAGACTCTTACAGTGTTCATATTCACTTCGGGTACCTGCACACTAAAAACGTTCCCCTAGGGGGTCAGCTTACGCTGAATATGACTTCCGCATACCCCGCGTACTAGCGAGGGTACGCCGACTATTTGGTCAAGAGCATGCGGTTCATTTTAATTCAAACATCATGCAATACAACGATACATCATACATGTACATTCACACAACACTCCACATTCCATCCAGGAATACAATCCACACAGATATCACATCCAGCTTGTTAAGTTCAGCTATCTTATTCTTCAGCCTTGAGAGACCGTATCTCAAGTGAGTTTCACTCTCGTTAATTACCAACTTTCTATCTCAACCGGGTAGTTTACTTGACTCCTAGATCATTGGACACTCACGGTCCCGATCTAGTTTCTTAATTATTCTACTCTTGAATATTATTAGGTTAAGCCTCATAGGCCTCGAGGCAGAGACATATATAGGTCTCACCACCGGGCTTTTATAATCTCTAGACGGAATTAGAAACATTCTCTCATGTTCCCTCTTCCTATCCCATAATACCCAGCTTACCTCTTTAGACGGGTAAGCTCTGCCGGTCTTACTCCAGTCGGGCACCACTATGTGGCACACGGCCCCGCAGGGCACCACTATGTGGCACACGGCCCGGTAACAAGGGAGTTTGACCACGGATTCGGAAACATACGCTCTGTTGCTTCCTCTTCCTTGCACGTGTGACTCACAATCCCCCTAACCCAACTCTCGGGTTAGTAATAATAGATACTCATATATAAGTACATGTATATATATCAGTCAGCCGCATCTCCCTCGATGCTATCATACAACTTAGGAGATTTTCCTATCCCGTTGTATCTGCCGATTTACGGGTCGCCCCTACAATTCCATTACTTAGGAATTATGTTCGTTTCTAACATTGAGTCACATCCTTGCATAGGGGGTCGACTATTGATATTAGGGACGTTCAGTAGTCTCGTGGGTTGCATGTTCTCATTTCGAGTAAGTTCTTAAGTTTGATTTATCGTTGTCCATTAATCGATGGTTTTCGTGTATTACCTCGTTTTCATTATTTCACAACATGACACGCTCTTCGAGTCCCTAATCAACCAAGACTCAACTATGAGTCGATCTACAATACACATACGGCATTCAAGTAATTCATTCACCATTCATCCATTTCATGAATTATACAAACTTTAGTTTAAATTCAATCCAACAAACAACAATACCATACAAGCACTAGTAAGTGCACATAATCCGATTCGTGCATTTATCTTGTTAGGTGGTCACATAATCAAAAAGCACACAAATCGGGGTAACCAAGTTAGGATACAGAGCATGAGGAAATCATACCTTTCACCGGGGTTATCTTTACCGGGTGTTCTCACGTTCCTCGGCTCACACATGTTCCTCGACTCTTATTCTTGAACCACTAATTACATGTCAAATGGTTCAATTAATATTAAGGTGTTACGGTGGGTACATAATTGCTACTCCTGTACTTACCCCGTTATCCCGTTATTTCGGTTTAACTTAGTGTGCTTAATTCCTTAACTTGCTCACTCACTTCCAACACTTGTTTATACTTCTAGGACCTTTATAAGTCACCAAACAACTCCTAAACATCATCTAAAACCAATACCAATCAATCCCCCATGTTTTAAAGCCTTAAAAACACTTCCTGTTGAAATCTGGGGGTGGTCCGGGACCTGGTCCGGACCCTAGGTCCCGGACCAATACTGCTGCTAACTCTCGGCCATAATTCCATAGGTGGTCCGGGACCTTGTCCACCCCTCAAGTCCCAGACCAAGTGCTGCACAAACTCTCGGTATGTTTTTAATGGGTGGTCCGGGACTTTGTCCAAGGACCAAGTCCCGGACCCTGCTAAAATCTGCTACAAGGGTGATTTTTCATCCCCTAATCAATCCTTAAACCACTCTCAAACTTTCCCTAATCTTTACACAAGTTTTCCACATAATTAAACACCTCAAAACATGCTCTAAACCACTCTAAATCCTTGGTTAAATCCCTACTCCAATTCTTGTTCAAATTCAACAATTCAAGTTCCCACATTTTGCATTTTTCCCTTTTATGCATTTCTAACTCCTTATTGCTAGCTCCTACCTCCTTCCAACCTCACCAAATCCATCAATGACCATTACAAATCATTCCTACATATACACCATTCTAAAACCCAAGTCCAACTCCCACTTCCACTATTCTAACACTAACCCTTTTTCTTGCGTTTCCAAAGCATTTCAATACTCCTATGCTACAGATTTTTGCCTCTTCCTCTTCCAATACCTAGTTCATTCCCTAGGTTGTTCTTACTCATTACAACACCTAGAACACATTATTTCTACCGAAATTTTGCCATAACCTCCCCATAAATTTAACATCTCTCAATCCATCAACTCTCATCAATTTTTCATTCCTAAACTAGCCACACCCACAAGGGGTCCTACCAGCACACAATATCAATCCCAAGCTCATCAAAATTCCATAAAACACAATATACCACAATAGCTCAAACTTTCAATACAATGGCACTTAGGCCTTAAATCCACACAAGTTCACAATCACCCTCAAATTCAATCAACTACATTAATTCACATTGTTTGGGTTCATTATTTAAATTTAACCCATCCCAATTCCTAAAGAAATTAAAACAAGCTTCAAGGTAGATTTCTTACCTTAATTCACAAGTTCTCTTTTAATTCTCCTCTTGCTCCTCCTCTTCTCAAATTCGGTCAAGTGGGGATGGAATTGCCAAACTCCATCCCAACATTCAATAAACACAAAAATGCATTCCATTAATCATCTAAACCCTTAAGAAATCTCAATTCAATAAAAAGGGCTTAGAATACAAGTTAGGGTTTACCTTTTTGGGCCTTTTAAGAGAGATTCTCACCCTTGAATCAAGAAGGGTATTACTCCACCATTGGAGGGTTGAAATGAAGCTCAAAATCAAGAAGAAAAACAAGGTGTGAGAGAGAGCCAAAATCGGCTACCAAGGGAGGAAGAGCAAACGTGAGTTTTTCAATGAAATTTTTACCTTAGAAGAAAGAGGAGACTCCAAGCTACAAGATGGTGTGCTTTTCTCTTCAAATGGGGAAAACCCATGGGGGTTAACTTCATCCTTTTGGAATTTTAAAAAGAGAGAAGTGTAGAGGATGATGAGAGGAAGAAGAATATGTAATTTATTTTGAATTTGGAGCTTCAACGGAGTTTGTACAAGGGAGGCAAGTGGAGAAGCCATGGCTGTTTGGTGAAGCTCAAAATCACCAGTAGGAAGGGGAGGAAGAGGAAGGCTCACGATGGGAAAGGAAAAAGAAGAAGAGAGAGAGGAGGGAAATGAAGGAGAGTATTTTTGTTTTGCTTTTGTACTTGCCTTCCGTTTCTTTATTTTTCTTCTTTCTTTATTTACTAGTGTGCGTGAGAGAGGAGCTGGCCCCCCCTTTAAAACCGGCCCCATATAAGTAAACCGTTTGAGCGTTTTTTCATCTTTTACTGAAAACACTCGTTATTTTAACCCGGGTTTAGCCATTCACTAACCGGGCCCGTTTTCCGGAATTTTCTCGTTTCTTTAATTTTAATGTTTTATTATACCTCCCGTTAATGTTTATTTATAGTAATTTGATGAACTATAATTTTACGGGTTCGTTTGACCACTTAAATCACGTTTCTCCTGGGTTTTTCTCGAAAAAAAACGTGCGCTAAAGCTTTATTAGCATTTTTAATTCGTTTTATGGATCCGTTTTCTTCGGGAATTGTTCCCATATATTATTTAGGCATTATTAAGCCTTTTAAATTAATTTAATACCCTTCCTAATGTTGTATTTCTCCTAGGGTCACTTAATGCCCCTTTAGCGTTTTTCACTTTTAGCGTTTTCTCTTTTCTTTTGGATTTATTCTTTTTACCAAAATTCATCAGGCACTAATAGGCCCTCAATATCGTATTAGAGTAATTTAATCGCCCTAATTAAGTTCGGGGTATTTCAATTACCCTTCTCGCTCCTTGTTTTACTAGATCCATGACACCATAAAAAGCACGCCAGGTAGGCCTTTCCTAGAGCTCTACACCATTAACCAAAGAAGTAGAAGGAAAGTACCTTGATTTCAGGATACATGAAACCAATAGCTGGAGTCAATTAAGAATTATCCCTATTGGCTCCTTCCACCTCGTTCTCAATCAACATTAATGGCTCCCCCACTGGATTTTCAAAGGCAAACATGGGCTTCGGCAAGGAGACCCCCTATCTTCATACTTATTTGTCCTAGTTATGGACATGCTCTCCTGCCTCCTTGACCAGCTTTACCTTTTCAACTCCTTCTGCTACCATCCCCCATGTAAACTCTTCGTCTATCTCATCTTTTATTTGGTGATATGCCCTTTTATTCTGTAGAGGTGACCAGAGCTCTATTTCCTTCATGCTCAGCAAAGTCAACCTCTTCTCTGATGTCTCGGATCTCGTGCTTAACCCTCTTAAATTCAACATTTTCCTTGGTGGGCTAGGTTGCCCCCCCCCCCTCGTCAATTCGATCTTTCAATCCAATAGGTTCAACTTAGGCTCCTTCCCTTTCCGCTGCTTGGGCATCCCTATTACAGCTAGGAAACCCAAAGCTGACGACTTTAACCCCTTGATCAACAACATCCACAAGACTATCTCCTCCCGGGGTGGTAAATCTCTCCCATTCGTTGGTCAAATCTCCCTCACCAAAAGCTCTCTCTTTGGTATAGTTGGTTTTTGGGCTTCCAACATCTCCATTCCTAAGAATGTCATCAAGAGCATTATTAAGAGATTTAGATCCTTTCTCTCGTCCGGGAAGGCAGATTCTAATGCTACCCCCAGTTTCTTGGAATGTCACTCAACCAGTAAAGGCGGTGGGGGTCTAGGGCTTGAAGACATTGATAAGTGTGAAATTGATATGGTTTTATTGGTGCTAAATTCTTATTTATGCAACCTTTTTATGTGCTTTTTCACACTTATCATATGTTTTTCATGACTCTTACTTTGGGCAAGAACTGATGCCAATTTATGTTTAAAGCAGGAAATGATGGTAGAAATGCATAGATCTCCTCACAAGCTTTCCAACGCCACAAACAGGGAACAAATCGGAGCTCATATGAATAATTTAGACCCTATCGAAGTTGTGTCCGGAACAACGTTTATTAATATATTTCTATGATATTGCCGCAACGACAAAGAAAAAAGGGACAAGCAAATTGGAGAGAAAGCGCGCAGGTAACTCCAAAGTCTTCCAATGCTATTGATGGAAGAAGTAAAATAAATAAAGAAACTTCCTTATCCAAGAGTTATTAATGGATGAAGACAATTGAATACAGAAACTTAAAGGAACTGGAAGTCTTTATTTATTTTATGAAACTGAAGAGACTAAAAGAAACACATCAATGGACAAACAAAAGTCTTGAATTTGACTATAAATAAGGAAGGCTTTGGAAGTGAAAGGCATACATCAAACATCACCATTTTGCACACATCGCCTCTTTTATTCTCTCTGCGCCGCGACCATTTCAACACACCGGAGAAGAGGATTTCTGCTCCAAATTCATTCATCCGCTCAACCTTTTTGCTGACGAATTTGAAGATCGACACACAGATGAATTCTAATCTCTTTTATTGTGTTTGTTCTTAAAATATGTTAGGCTAAAGGATTAAATCTTGGGTGATGGGGGATTTGTAGTTAGACTGATATTATGATTATTTTACCGGTTGATTGAGATATTTATTTGGATTGTTTAGGTTGTTGTTTTTATTTACGCTTTTAATAAAAGCTGCAGATTTTTATTATTAGCTTTGCGAATTTCTGTCAGGATCTGATCGGTGAATGATAGAAAGGTCATAGCAACCTGTTAATCTGTGGAAAAATTGATTAGATTAATTAATTGGACCTTCAGATGCAAGAATAATTCTCGTGCTTAATCCTTTTATTTGTATGGCATTAGTTCGTGATTCGGCCTAATGTGTTACGGGTAGAAGAGCTCAATTTGACTAGGATTTAGTCTTAAAGAGATAAAGAGAATTTGCCAATCCAAGTCTCAATTAACCGGTGATAAATTATACTGTCTAGCTAGCAAAAGATTCCCCTGAACCCAAGGTTCCGCTTCATTAATCTTTCTACACACTTTTATTTAATTCCTCGCTTGCTACTTTTAATTTAAAAACCAAAACAAACGACAACCCCCTTAATTCCCTATTTTCTAGGATTAGATTTAATTACTAGTCCCCGTGGATTCGACCCCGGTAGCTTCTAGTTCACTACTCTTTGACCGGGATTTATTTTTGCAACCCGTGGGCATTTTTAGATTTATAGATTTTCTAGGATAATTGTCTTAGTTATTTCTATTTGTCTTCAATTTCCCGTTGCAAATTGGCGCCGTTGCCCGGGGACTTGACTTTTGTCTAGTCCTTGACTTTGGTTGTCATTTGTTTTGTTTTGTTTTATTTTCTTGTTTTTTTTTATTTATTCTAATTTATTTTAGTTTATTTTGTCTTTAGCAATTTCAGTATTTTTGTTAATTTATTTCTTTTCTTGTTTTAAATTTATTTATAACTTTATTTTGTGTGTTTTTTTTATTTTATCTATCTAGTTTTGTTTTAGTAGTTTTACTTTGTTTCAGTTTTTGTTTAGTTTCTTTGTTTTTGTTTTATTTTTATTCTGTTTTCTATTCTATTCTTAGTTTATATTGTTTTCTTTGTTTTTATTTTATTTTCAATTTATCTTGAGTTTATTTGTTTTAGCTATTTCGTTTTTTTTATTGTTACCATTCTATTGCTTTATTTAGTTCTAATTTCATTTCCTTTTGTTTCTTTCTTCTTTGCTATTGCAGGTACCTAGTGGATGCGGAGAACGCGTTCCTTTGGTCCTCCTGAAGCAAATTTTGATCCTGAGATTGAAAGGACTTTCCTCCAGGCTCTCGAGCGAGAAGGCCGCTAGATTTCGACATGGCTGATAATATTCCTCAAATCGAAAATGGCCAGAATAATGCTACGATGGGTACAATTAATAGACCGCCTGCTACTCCGAGAGGGCCCTGTTGTTCTGCCACAGTTGACCGCTGAGTTGCTTGCTGAGTGGCAAAAGCTGAAGCCCTCACATCAATCTACTGCTGTGGCAATCATCCAGCTGGGTGTTTCTCTGGAGCAGACCCTGCAGATGCGTTAGACCATGTGCATCGATTCTTGGTTCCATCTGGACACTCTGGGTCTAGTTCCTGGTTTGGAGGAGTATGCAAAGATTATGCTTATTTTCGAACAGCCTTTCAGGAGAGGCATCCAAATGGTATCATCGTTTGCCTCCAGGCATTATCACTTCTTGGGATCAGATGACAGAGAAATTTTATGAGAAGTACTTGCCTATCTCGAGGACTCGCCAGTTGATTGCTGGGTTGATGACATTCAAGCAGTCTGGATCTGAGACAGTTTGTGAAGCTTGGGATCGCTTCAAGGAGCTTCTGCGACAGTGCCCTCACCATGGACAAGACACTACCTCTCTAGCACTTGGTTTCTTTCATGGGCTTAGAGATGAGAATAAGGGTGAGGTGCGCTCGGCCTTGGGTGGTAACCTGTTAGCTAAGAATGGTGAAGAGTTTATGGCTGCTATGGAGTCATACTGTGAGGAGTTGAGACAGTGGAGCTCCAGTGGTGGTAGAGTATTTTCTGTGGGTTCTAGTTCATCCAGAAGTGTAGACCCTATTCTAGAGCAGATGGCTGCTAAGCAGGCTCAGACCGAGACTACCATGAGCCACATGTTGAAGATGTTGGAGCAACTCACGATGGGTAAAGCTCCTGCTCAATCTGTGAAGCAGGTATCTTCTAGCTCCAATGATTTATGTTGTTGTCAGTGTGGTGGGCCACATGAATTTGAATCATGCCCAGAGATAGCTGAGATGCGTAGAAATGAAGAAGCAAATGTTGTGGGTCAATCTTTCAATAGGCAGCCTTGGGTTCAAAATCAGCATCCGAACTTGAGGTATGGCAACCCCAATAATGCCTTGAACTCATATCAGATGAGGCCTCAGCAGCCTACTCAGGGAGTGCCTCCTGGTTTTTCTCGGCCTCCCTACAATCAGAATCAGCAATCTCAATTTCAACAATCAGGCCCTCCCTCTTCTTCAAATACTTCCAATCTTGCAGATTTGTTGGCTAAGTTGGAAGCTAAGCAGCAGAGTCAGTATGAGCAGCAGATGATTACTAATCAGACTCTGACTGCTGGTCAGCAAAAGCTTGAGCAGCACATGGAACAACTGACTAAGTTGTTATGAATCAAAGGACTCCTGGTTCATTACCTTCTCAAACGGATCCCAATCCAAAGAGCAGATGAAGTAGTGACCGTCCTAGATGTTGATGAAGCAGAGGTTTGTCAGGGAGTTAGTCTTCGAAGTGGGAAGCAGTTGATAAATAAAGATCAAGTGGCTGAGGACAGAACTGGCGAAGAGACCGGTCTTCTTTCTTCTAGCACTGGTGCACCGTCAGGGCCTCCAGCCCCTCCTGAGGTAGTTGTTGAGGAGACCCAGCTCCTATCTCTTCTCCTTCTCATACTTTGATTGCTAAAATTCCAAGGTTAAGGTGGTTCCTAAGGAACTTCCTTTTCCTAATAGATTGAAAGAAAAGGAATTGATGATCAATTTGGGAAATTTTTGAATGTGTTTTCTAAGCTTACTATCAATATTCCTTTGATTGATGCTATCAAGCAGATGCCTAATTATGCTCGCTTTGTGAAGGATTTCTAACAAGCGAAAGTTTAAGGAGAGTGAGATCGTTCAGCTGACAGAGACATGCTCTGCAGCCATCCAGCAGAAGCTTCCTCCAAAGTGTGGAGATCCAGGGCAGCCCATCATCCCTTGCACCATTGGAGACATGGACTGTGGTTTTGGACTCTGCGACCTTGGAGCGAGTATAAATTTGATGCCGTATTCAATGTTTAAGAAGCTTCATGCTGGTGAGCTTGTTCCAATTAATTTTAACTTGCAATTAGCTGATCGTTCTTCATCAACCTCGTGGTATGGTTGAGAATGTTGTGGTAGTGTTGGTAACTTCTTCTTCCCTGCTGATTTTGTCATTCTTGATATGGATGAAGATGTTGAAGTGCCATGATTTTGGGTAGACCTTTCCTGCGAACTGCTAAAACTGTCATTGATGTTGACAAGGGAAAGATCACTCTTAAGTTTAATAATGAGGAACTCAGTTTTGATATCACTAAGATGATGAGAACAAATGCTTCTTCTCATGCTGTGCTTTCAGTTGATGTTGATTGTTTCTGATGATTATGATGCTTTTGTTGCTAGGAATGCTGATGACTTTCTTTCTCGCTTGAGAATTCTGATTTGCTAGAGCAGGTATTATGCCACTCAATTGAGGATGATAAGGAGAGCACTGAGGTAGCTACTGTTGTCCAGCAGCTTAACCAGGGTCGATCCTACTTTCGCCCTTATGCTCCTCCTGTGGAGCCACTGGACAGGCCTACTCAGGGCTCGTTCCTTCAATAGAGAAGCCCCCTACTCTTGAACTCAAAACTCTCCCTTCAAATCTTAAGTATGCTTTCTTGGCAAGGGTAGCGCCCTGCCTGTTTTATTTCTTCATCTTTGTCTGTTTCGCAGGAAAGCAGACTTCTGGAGGTTAAGAAGGCACAAGGGAGCTTTGGGGTGGTCAGTGGCAGATATTAAGGATCAATCCAGGGTTTCTGCACTCACAAAATTTACATGGAAGATAGTGTCAAGCCAGTGAGGCAGCCCCAGAGGAATTGAATCCAAACTTGAAAGAAGTAGTGAAAGCTGAAGTGCTGAAGCTTTTGGATGCAGGTATCATTTATCCCATCTCTGATAGCCGTTGGGTTTCTCCTGTGCAAGTTGTTCCCAAGAAAGGGGGAATAGTTGCAGTGCCCAATGAGAAAGGTGGATTGGCTCAAGGTTAAAGGCAAGACTCTTATGGTTTCGTTTCTCATTTGTTAGCTCCGAATGACTTCATGTTTTTGGAAAGAATAAATTGTTTTGAATAATTTGAATTGCCCCCTTTAATGGTTAAGCTAGCAATTCCTTTCTTCTGTGCTCTTCCTTTCCTGTTGAGTTCCATTAGCTCTGTTTTACTTATGCTTGAGAGTTTTGCTTGGGGACAAGCAAAAGGCTAAGTGTGGGTGATTTGATAAGTGTGAAATTGATATGGTTTTATTGGTGCTAAATTCTTATTTATGCAACCTTTTTATGTGCTTTTTCACACTTATCCTATGCTTTTCATGACTCTTACTTTGGGCAAGAACTGATGCCAATTTATATGTGTAAAGCAGAAAATGATGGTGAAAATGCATAGTTCTCCTCACGAGCTTTCCAACGCCGCAAACGGGGAACGAATCGGAGCTCATATGAATAATTTAGACCCTACCGAAGTTGTGCCCGGAACAACATTTATTATATATATTTCTATGATATTGCCGCAACAACAAAGGAAAAAAAGGGACAAGCAGAAACAATTGAATACAGAAACTTAAAGGAACTGGAAGGTCTTTATTTATTTTATGAAACTGAAGAGACTAAAAGAAGCCATCAATGGACAAACAGAAAGTCTTGAATTTGACTATAAATAAGGAAGGCTTTGGAAGTGAAAGGCATACATCAAACAATCACCATTTTGCACACATCGCCTCTTTTATTCTCTCTGCGCCGCGACCATTTCAACACACCGGAGAAGAGGATTTCTGCTCCAAATTCATTCATCCGCTCAACCTTTTTGCTGACGAATTTGAAGATCGACACACAGATGAATTCTAATCTCTTTTATTGTGTTTGTTCTTAAAATATGTTAGGCTAAAGGATTAAATCTTGGGTGATGGGGGATTTGTAGTTAGACTGATATTATGATTATTTTACCGGTTGATTGAGATATTTATTTGGATTGTTTAGGTTGTTGTTTTTTATTTACGCTTTTAATAAAAGCTGCAGATTTTTTTATTAGCTTTGCGAATTTCTGTCAGGATCTGATCGGTGAATGATAGAAAGGTCATAGCAAACCTGTTAATCTGTGGAAAAATTGATTAGATTAATTAATTGGACCTTCAGATGCAAGAATAATTCTCGTGCTTAATCCTTTTATTTGTATGGCATTAGTTCGTGATTCGGCCTAATGTGTTACGGGTAGAAGAGCTCAATTTGACTAGGATTTAGTCTTAAAGAGATAAAGAGAATTTGCCAATCCAAGTCTCAATTAACCGGTGATAAATTATACTGTCTAGCTAGCAAAGAATTCCCCTGAACCCAAGGTTCCGCTTCATTAATCTTTCTACACACTTTTATTTAATTCCTCGCTTGCTACTTTTAATTTAAAAACCAAAACAAACGACAACCCCCTTAATTCCCTATTTTCTAGGATTAGATTTAATTACTAAGTCCCCGTGGATTCGACCCCGGTAGCTTCTAGTTCACTATACTCTTTGACCGGGATTTATTTTTGCAACCCGTGGGCATTTTTAGATTTATAGATTTTCTAGGATAATTGTCTTAGTTATTTCTATTTGTCTTCAATTTCCCGTTTGCAGACATCCACAAATGGAATATGTGCTTCATGCTTAAGACATCTCCTCCAACGCCAACGATCTTGAGCGCCATTGAATCTAGCGGATTCATAACCTTTTCCCGTCGAGCTGCAACATATGGACAACCACTACTAAAGGGGATGATCCTTGGACCTGGAAATCAATCCTTCATGCTAGAGACTGGTGGATCACACAATGTGGATCCACTGCTGATGCCTCTTCCCTCATCCTTTCCTTTTCCCCCGCTCGCGTGTCAGCTCCTTTTATAAGAATGTCTCCCACCCCCTAGACCTTTTACCTAATACAACATTTGCTGGTGGACATGGGATACTCCAAAAACTAAATATTTTTTATGGGTTGCTCTTAGAGGGAGATTGAAAACTTGTGACAAGCTTCAATTTTGGGGCATCTGCCTAGCTAACCGATGTTGGCTCTGTGAGCATGCTTCAGAGACTAGCACCACCACTTTTTTTTATTATAGGTTCTTCAGATTTTGTGGAATATTTGCGATTGGCTGGGCCTCCCTACCAACCGGACTGCAGACAAGATTTTTGACCTGTTAAAAATAATAAATAAAGCTTGGATCAAAACGTCTATCGGGCTGCAAACAAATCCCGGTCGCAGTAGTATAGCAAGATTGGAGCAACCGGGTAATCGAACCATGAGACTTAAGCGAAATTGTCTAATTCCTAAGCGATGTCACAAAAACATGAAAGAGGGTTTTTTTTAATTGAACGGTAAACACAGCTGATAAAAATGTGGATACATAAAGACTTGAATAAAAGATATATAAAACGAGACTCTGAGTTCTGGTTATTGCAGCTTGACTAATTGTGCTATTTCTTCTGGTTAATAAGAGACAGATTGGCAAAATTCCTTTTAATTCTTAAGAACCTAATCATAGACACAGAAGAACTCGTTTACCAAAAAATGCAAGGTCCGATGAAAACTCAAGCAAACACATATGTAAATGGCTAAGTAAAAGGAATAATAATTTTTTAGCAACTGAAGTAGTAACTTATCCGATGAAAACAAATTTTCCATAGTTTTACGAATTAATCTAACCTATCTGTTTATCACCGATCAGATTAAAACAGATTTAGAAAGATAATGCAATAAAGTGATCAAAATTATTGCAGCGTATTAAACGAACATTAATTGTAACAATCTCACAATTAAATAGTAGAAATATAATGCACAATTATAACAAACTGAAATAAACCGTCCCCTAGAGTAATTCCCTTAACCCGACATAATAGATAAATAAACAGAGTAAATAGGATAAGAAATCATCTTATTTGACGTCATGGATTTGCTTTGCTGTTTGGACTGATAATATGTCGGTTTAATGGTTGGATAATGATGAATATGAGGTGAAAATGGAGATGAGGTGAAAATGGAGGTTTTGTGGATTTTTGTGAGGTGTCCGGATCAGCTGGGCCGGACGGAGATCCGGACGTGAGATGTATGTCTGGGCCTGGCGGAGATCTGGACGTGTGTATTTGTGGAGACGATTGTGTGTGATATGAGACGTCCGGGTCTGTCTGGGTCGAACAGAGATCCGGATGTGTGTATGGGGCGAGGATTAATTAAGGAAATTTGAACGGAGGGAGAGAGAGTGATGTGGAGTCTCTGCGTATGAAGTTGTGTGTATGAGTAGACGAGAATGTCTAGTGCAATTGGTTAGGAAGTGAACGGGAGTTTAAATAGGAGAGAAAAGCAAGAACAGGGATTAGTGGGTGAGTTGGGTGAGATTAATGGAGCACTGAAAGAAACTTCTGCAGCATTTGGCTGATAATTGCGCCGAAAGCGTAATTATCAGCCTGATCTTCTTTTTATTTTTCGACTCTGTGTGATGTCCGGATTTGTGTCCGGATCCGGACGTGAGATACAAGTTTAGATCTGGATCTCGCCTCACGTCCGACTTTGTGTCCGGATCCGGACGTGAGATAGAAGTTTGGGTCTGCGTCTCGTGTCACGTCTGGACTTACGTCCGGATCCGGATGTGTGTTGTTCTCTGTGAGGTGTCTGGATCATCTGGGCCGGACGGATATCCGGACGTGAGATGTCTGGGTCTGTCTGGGTCGGACAGAGATCCGGTCGTGTGTATTTTGTTTCGGTTTTCTTTGCAAACTTTAACAGGCTCCAGATCCTTCGTTTGAGCTCCGTTTTTCGATCCGTTTGCGGCGTTGGAAAGCTCATGATGAGATCTATGCATTTCCATAATAATTTCCTGCTTTTAACAGATAAATTGGCATCAGTTCTTGCCCAAAGTAAGAATCATGAAAAGCATAGGATAAGTGTGAGAAAACGTCTAAAGAGTTATGTAAAATAGGAATTTAGAGCATATAAAAATATATCAATTTCACACTTATCAAATCACCCCACACTTAGCCTTTTGCTTGTCCTCAAGCAAAACTCTCAAGTACAAGTTAAAAACCGAGCTAATGGAACTCAACAGAAAAGGAAGAGCACGGAGGAAAACACTGCTAGCTTCACCGATCAAGGGGCTAATCACATTTATTTAGCACAGTTCATTTCTTTTCCTAAAAACATGAAGTCATTCAAAGTTAACAGGAGAGAAATTAAACTATAAGAACTTAGCCTTTAGCCATGAGCCAATCCACCTTTTTCCTTCACAAACCACGTAAACGACAAGGGGCATGAAGTAAGATTTTATTCCATCATACCTTTCAATGCCACATATTCATGATCCATAAGAGAATTTATTACTCTTCAGAAAAGCATTTGCAAATTTTTTTTATATTTTTATATAATATTAAAAAGCATGCTTAGGATCAGCGGAGTACCTTGCCTTGTTCTTTTTCAACCATTACAATCCGGTTCATTCCTAGGCTCAAAGCTAAGAGCAAAGTTCAGATGGTGAATATTCTCATTTGTTTTAGTATTTTTAGAACAAAGACTTCATTTTAGCAATTAAAAGCCATAATTTTTTTAAAAATTTACACCCCAAGATCGCTAACCAACTAAACTTCCTCTATGGCTTCCTTCCAAATTGAGCTATCTTAGCAAGACTTTAACAAATGCAAGAGAAAAGAGCTCAAAGACACACAAAAGGAAAAAATGCGAAGGAACTTACCCCACCCCACACTTAGAGTGGAGCAATGTCCTCATTGCGTAGAAAGAATTTTAACAACGAGCAAGCAATCCAACAGGGGAACAAAATTACACACAACAGATCAAAAGGGAGCATATAAAATATTCAAGAGTAGAAAAGGTAAGAATACTCCCCGGAGTCCGCTCAGGATGTGTAGTAAGGCCAACCCCACACTTGAGTTCGGCTAAGCATCAAGGTAGTAGTTGATAAATATAATCTGCAAAGCTAGAAGAACTCAAGTGGAACTAGACAAATCCATCAGTAGAAAGATAAGAGCCAAGGCTCTTGCAATATGCACAGCAGCCGCCAACACACCACAAAATAAAAACAAAAGAACAAAAATGAACAACTAAACCAAGAAAGTGAAAAAGAGAAACAAACCGGTGGGTTGCCTCCTACCAAGCTGCCCGGGTTTAACATCTCTAGCTAGACCCATCTAACCAAGCTTAGTTAGGAGAAGAGTTTGAGGGCGCGAGATCTGAACAGCTGGCGGTAGTAAGTTTGCACACTTTCTTGAACTTATGATGAAGCCGCCGTGGAGGTGTCGCCTTCTGTTCCTTTGGGCTTGGGGCTTCTTGGTCATCTTCGTATTCCTGCACAAATGAAATTGCTAATAAAGCACTATTATTTTCAAGAATACCAGCATACCTTTTTAGGCGGGACTCATTGACTTTGAAACATTCTCATTTCTTGTTTCGGAGTTCTTAAACACCAAAAGGAGTAGTCCCAACTATTTGGCATGGTCCAGTCCAGTGAGATTTTGAAATACCCCTAAATTAATTTAAATTAATTTAGGGGATTTCTTTTATTAAACCTTTAATAATACTATTAAGTATTAAATTATTATATGGAATCATGAATGTTAAATTAGTATAAGGAATTATGAATATTAAATTATTGTATGGAATTATGAGTATTAATATTATATGGAATTATGGAAATTATTTTAGGGGATTCCTCCTATTTAACTCTAAAGAATACAATTAAATATTTAATTATTATATATTATTATATAGTATTATGAATTTAATAATAAGATTTATAAGTCAATAAATCTTGGGAAAATTTATAAACACTCCAACTATATTATAAAGATTTTAAGAAGTGTTGGAACATTATTCTGAAACATAAAAGTCAATATAAAATTCTAGAAACCCTAAAGCCTTTTAAGCCTTGCTAGGGTTGACTTTTTGAGAATGGTCAAACCAGGCCATGAAACCTATACCAATAAATAGGTTATGGAAAACCATGAAGATCAATAAAAAGAACGTCAAAAATGGATCATCCTAGCCAAAGTTATGATCAAATGAAGCTTAGAGCCAAAATTTGAAAAAAGGGCTGACGTGGCAGCTTTGCTGACTCATCGTGCGCCTCGGTAATCGCGCCCCAACACTTAGATGAATTTTATCTCCTATAATCTCGGTAACAGAAACCGGTTTTGCCCTATCTTGTGACCTTCATAACTTTCTCATCTTATGGAATTTTTGAGTGCTGTCTTCTTTGTTGCCTTCTCCTACATTTCCTCTAAACAACCATAACTCACACTAACCCTAACTCATCCTAAATCAACCGGAAAATCGAATCAAAGTAGCCACCCTGCAAAACCGGAACTGCAGTTTCCAGTTTTCTTTCGAATTCAGGTAACTTCGTCTAGCCATAACTTCTTCGTTTCTCAGCCAAATTCCATGTTCTTTAGCTCGTTTTGAAGAGCTCTAATCCCTCTAAAACTTTCATGTTGATGACCCAAGCCAATTCCCAACCGTTTGGAAGAAATAGGTGTCTAAAGTTTCGGATTCGTCACAACATAAAATTATAGTTTTCTTTCCAGAAAACGCAAGGTAAACTCGCAACTTCCAGCTTCGATTTCTTTCTGTGTGTTGCGAGTTAGGAGGAGTTCTTGCTATCATTGTGTAGAGCTAAGTTTCTTCTTTAGATTAAGCCCAAGAACTAGTTCTAACTCCCTCTGTACTGTAAATTATAGTGTTGCAAAGTAGGCTACTCAATCGAGTTGTAAAGGGGGCGTTTTTCCGGAAACCGAAAACTAATCCCTTCGATTCGAGCAATTCTGGTAAGTTTTCTTCAAATTCCTTCAACCTTGCTAAACTATGTTACATTATCGGTCAAAACCATGATTCAATTGCATTAATTACGCTTTAGATTGAGTGAATTTGACAGATTTGGTTTCGGAAACCCGTATGAACCCTAGCCTCGAAATCGAATTCGGAAACCATTGAATATTGCATTATAATTGGGGAAATTGGTATCATTAGAACCGTAATTGAATTTCGAAACCATAGAAACAAGAATCACTCAATTTGGTTCTGTAGATTGTGAGAAATTAGTGATTTAGTACTCGAATCGAGTTAGGGGGGGTGGATGATGAACTCGGCTTTCAGCAGCTGTTCGATTTTAGTTAAGAGATTTGGACGGCCGAGATTAAAACGTTTCAGAATTAAGTTATTAAAGCTTTTATTAATTCTAGTAAATAACCCTAACTTGTTGAGTTAATTTAAATGCCTTCCCGAATGTATTTTGACTTGAAATTTTAACCATAGATTCCTTATTTAATCTAGTTTATTTTGATGTAAATTAATATGGTTTTGGAGTTTTTAAACGTAAGTTATGATTTTTGCAAGTTACGGGTTTTCTGGAATTATTTGGCTAAATTAAAAAGATTTTTTATGAAATAAAATTTTATAATATGTCTAAATGTTATAGTTACTGTATATTAAATTTGGGAATTTTTGGGCAATGGTAAAAGGTTTTAAAAATTGTGTTTATGAGTTTTTCATAAGAATAACTTATAATATATGGTTTTTAATGTAACCAAAAATTAAAGTATGGTTTGTTAATAAACCTTTTAGGCTGGAAAAAATATGGAACACTAAATTAACATTTAATAACAGTAAGTTTATAAATGTTTTGGTATTAGCTTTTAAGAGAAGTGAATTTTTTTTTTACATATATGTATATATACTTATATGGTAGAATTAAAATAGAAACTTATGTTAAATCAAGGAATTTAATTATTCTACATTTTATTTATTATATTATATGGGAGTTAATATTTTTAATTAAACTAAGGAATAAATATATGTATTTTTATGCATTTATAAAAAGGGAATGAAGTAGTAACTTAGAGTAAAACAAGGAACTAATAAATTAACACTTATAATAACTAAATATTATAAGAGCTAGAATCCTAAGATCTAGTAAAAGAAATACTTTATGAAACATACTTGGAATACAGTTAAAGGTTGTAGTAATAAGATAGTTTAAATATAATGGGTTACATAGGGGATGTCTTAATTAAATTCTAATACAGGTATACGTATATATGTATTAAATAAGTAAGGGAAACACTTTATTTTATAAACCGTATATCGGTTGTAGTTATGCCTAAAAGTTATTAAACATAATTAAATACAATAGAACTATAAATAATGTTTTGAACAAATCCTAGTTATATAAATATATACACATTAAACATAATAAAATTAAATACCCTATAGGAAATATAATACGAAGGAATTAATAAGTTAAACTAAACCTATACATAATACTATTAAAAGAATATTATATGAGGTAGTATTGAATTGTGGTTATGGAATTAAGCTTAAAGAGTTATCTTGGATTTCTAAGGTTTATATAAACCATATTAAAATACATGTGTAATATTATTTGTCAAAGACCAGAATGTAAATCTATAATTTGGTTAGGTAATTAATAAGTTGGGACTTAGGAATATTTGTAAGTAGATTTTACACAAATAGAACTTACTATATAATTAATAAATAAATGTAATACTTTTACATCTAAATGTTCTTAATATATAAACAATAATAAAATAAATAAAATACTTTTACATCTAAATGTGAGGTGGAATAGTAAGTCTATATTTAATCATTTCTTAACATTTATGGTATTGAAATATAACTTAATGTTTTAAGATAAAATCATTAAAAGGATTATGATATAAAACTATATTAAACTATGATTTGGAAATTTATCTAAATAATAATCCTTAAGTTTCTTGGCATTAGATAAGCCATATGAAATACATTTATAACGTTTGTTACCAATACTTAGGATGTGAGTTTACAATTAAGTGAGGTATTTAGTGGTTAGAATTTATAGAAGGTTTATAAATAGGAATTTGATACTTAAAACCTTTGAACCTTTTATTAGATGAAACTAAGTTGCATAAGATATTATATTGATATACTTTACGGTAATGGGAAATAATGATATGTTATTTTGAATATAAAATATGAGAATTTTCATAATAGATTATCTTATTAAATAATTAACAATTTCACTTACGAACCAGAATTTAATTCCTTGATAAATTCTACTCTATGTAGATATATTGTCCATCCTAAATACAATAAAGAGAATTAATTTATTAAGTTATTCCTTTGAAACCTTAGGATTTGGAAAACAATTTAAAACGTATTTAAGGCTTAAGTTTAATGAAGTTTAGTACAAAGGATTATACATAGTCTATAGAGAGAATGTGTGTAAAAATAAAACATTTAGGAAATTAAATGTAAGTAAGGATACATAAAAGGTTATACTAAACACCTTATTGTATAGGTAATAATAAAACATATATATACCTTGTGAATACTAAATGTAAGATTAATTCGTTAAATCTAAGTTAACTATAGTATAGTTATTCAGGATGAGAAGCAATTTAACATCTTATGACAAGTTTATTAGATGGTTGTAATTAAAAGTCATTCTGAACTAAAGATGAGATAATTGAGTTTAGCAGTTCAATTGAGTTATAATAAAACGCGTCTACAACACTACGATTTCAATATACAAGATGTAGATCTTAATTAAGTTAAGAGAAAGACTTAATCATAATGGGTTATCTAGTAGATATTGTTTGAGTACATAATCTTTACATTGTGAGATAGTAGTATAGTATTCTGAGATGAGTCCATCGTAGGTCATAATACAATGTTTATTCTAAATTAAGAATAAAGGTATTGAGCTTAAGATTATTATTGAAATTCTTAGATTTAATTATATAATATAAACACATTTATGATATAAAGGTCTCAAAAGTCTTGAATGTGAGGATTGCGGTTAAGTATGAATAAAGTGGATAGGAGTGCACAATTAGCAAATGTTAATAGAATACATTCCTTGATCTTACCACCTTGGGCTATACAACGTTCTCAGATAACTCAAAGACTATACATAACATTTAAGTGAGGGCTTAAAAGACAATTGAGACTTTGGAATAAGAGTAAGGAGTTTATTTAAGCTTAACATAGGCTACAAGTGATTGATGATAGACTACCTTTAATATTCTTCAGAGTACT
The DNA here is from genome assembly GCA_023374045.1 of Limonium bicolor. Lineage (NCBI taxonomy): Eukaryota > Viridiplantae > Streptophyta > Magnoliopsida > Caryophyllales > Plumbaginaceae > Limonium > Limonium bicolor. Next base: position 285,224,209 of record CM041777.1, read on the forward strand.
GTTGATTGTTTGCGCAAGTTGACTAGAACTGCTACAACGTTACCCAGGTACGATTTCTCGTACTCCTATATTTTTGCTGTTTGACTTGAGGAATGTTTTGGAAAACGCTAACTGACTTTAAGAGGAATTTCTAAAAAGGAAACGGTTGTGTGACTAACTCAGCTTGTGTGACTAACTGAGCCTTGAATGTGAAACTTACATGGGTATTGGTTCCTTCTATATGGTTACCCCGTTAGACATTGACTGCTTAGGGTTTACGCTTCTGCACTCTGTAGGACTGAGTGTTTTGGTATTGCTCTGGGTAGTTAGTGATCTAGTGGGAATTTGGAAAAAGGTCAATCTTGGAAATTCTTCTTTTGACTCTGGATATCGTTTCATCCATGAGCTGGTTCTTGAGGTTTCGACGTGCGCGCGTCTTCAATGGTAACAGTGAGGGGCTGTATATCCCTTGTCCCAAAAAGGGACGTGATAGACAGTGAGGGGTTGTATATCCCCTGTCCCATAAGGGACGTTGTAGACAGTGAGGGGCTGTATATCCCCTGTCCTAAAAGGACGTACTTGGCGGTGGGGGCCATCTCTCCCAGTTGAATTATTCCACTCTTGAGTTATTGGTTCTTGGATCTATCTTATCATTCCTAGTCCTTTGTGACTATCTGAGTCTTTCTACTCCTAACGGGAATTGGGTTTAACTAAGGCAATGGATGCTCACTAACACATGATGTGGTTTTGTTTTACTAACTTTACTTCTCTGTTATTAACCTTTATTCTTATCACGTTATCTTGATTTGGTGATTTGTGAAATGTCTTGCTCCTCTGTGTGGTTTAAGTGATTGCTTTCAAGCTAATATTTATTTGAGAGTTGTTTTATAAGTTTGTTTTTTGGAGATTAGTACCAGTTCCATTCCAGGGAACTGACCCACCCCGTTCGGGGTGGGCTGCTTGGTTTCATCTTGCAGGTATAAATTGTTTATACAGGTGGCCACGAAGAGCATGAGTGATTGGGATGGGAATTAGGAATTGTGGAGAGTTATTCTATTTTGCTAGTAGTTATGTTTATGTTGTTTTTCTCGAGTTTAGACCGTAGCTTTTTGTAATTTTATAAGTTGTAATTGGTGAGGTTTGGTGCCGGGTGTTTGGAACCCGATGGTCTGTCAACGCCAGTAGAGATTTTTTTATTCTGTTGTATTTATTGTAAGTAGGGGCGTTACAGATTTGAGCTTTCCTGGAAATATTTTCAATCGGGAATTGTAAAGTAGCACCCAGTCGCCAACCTGAAAGTCGCGGTTTTGGATCATTTGGTCGTGGCGTTTCTTGGTGCGCTTGAAATACCCCAAACCTTGATATGTGGTTTAAATATTAAACTATGGTATGTAAAGGCTAAAAAGTGCCTTAGAAACATCAGTGAATAATTTAAACCATAGTAAAATGCAATAAAACACTAAGATACAGTTTGAGCAAAAACATGCTCTAAGCTTGGAGTGAACTTGGTTAGGACCCAAAGAGCCTACCAAGACTTAATAATATTCAATTATGATTTAATAAGGCTAATTAAGTCCTTAGGAAACTTTGGTAGACAGTTAAACCAAACAAAACACAAGAAAATACCTTAAAGTCAATAAGAGCAAAATGTGCTCTAAGCTTGGGATAAATTTGTATAAGACCTAATGGTCATATCTATACCTTATAAATATGTTATGAACATATTAAATCAATTACCAAAGAAAACCAAGCTTGAAAACAAGTTAAAACACGAAATGTGCTTTAAGGAGTCTTAAAGCACATTTTTGAAAAATTGTCTTGTAAATGAGTTTTGAGTGGCTAAATGTCCATCATTACTCTTTAATTAACATGTGTACTATATAGTATCACATTTGGAAGTCTAGATCAATGAGAAATTAAAAATTTCACAACTATGTGCCTTGTTTTAGTGAATAGTAACTAAAATAAGCAAGTTTGTAACATATGTTATATTAAGTAATTAAATGAGTCAACAAAGACTAAAATACCCCTAAGAACATAAAAGGGGGCCGGTTTTTAGTGTGGTGACTCACCACTCTTGTTAGTTGTCAAGTAAATAAAGATGACTCTTAAGTTACTATTTACTTTATTATGTAAATATCTTCCAAAAGCAAACTTAAAACTCATTTTCTCATTCCTCTCTTGTTCCCACCGTCTTCTACCTTCCTTCTTTCTCTCTTTTACGATTTGCTATAGTTCCACACAAGAACTCCATCTTTGAATGCTTGTAACTCCTAGCTCCATGGTCCAAATTCAATTTCAAGACCACCATTCTTCTAGTTGGAGCAAGCTCTACACTTCTATCTTTTCAAATCTTCAAAAGCCTCATTTCGGTGCCAAGGAGATTCACCATTGATGGATCTTGACCTCATCTTTTCACATCTTATTGTTCTCCTTTGCTTCAAGGTAAGGAAACTCAAAGAAAATCCATGTTTCCTCCATGTTTTTATGTTGACTGAAAATCACCATTAATGGTGTAGTTACCTTGTTTTGTTCTAGCTACATTCCAATCAGTCAAGGGCTTGGTGGAGTCCTCTCTTGATACTTATACAAGCTCTCTTCCAATTCCAAGGTAAAACAATTACCTTAATGTGTTAAGACAATATATATAACCTAGGGTTTGTAAATGAGTTTAAGCATGAAGCTTGAATGCTCATTGGTGTTACTTGTATATTGATTAGAACATTGACAAGTAACCAAGTCCTCTTGCCGATTTCCAAACAAGGAAGAACAAGAGTGTTCAAGTAAAAATCTTGAGGAAAAAGAGGTAAACAAACTATCTCAATGTAGTTTAAATGCCTTAGGAAAATGAGCTTGATTTGCTTGATAAAATACCTAAGGAGCCAAAGGTGAATGACCTAGTAAAATGCTCTCAAGGAAACTATTAAAGGGCATATGTGTTGTTGAGTGTATTTACAGGTTAAAGGCAATATGTTATGTGGGAAATTCAGTGTTTAAGGTTTATGCAATTTAAGGGCCTAAGAGCCATGTTATTTAAGGGCCTAAGTGCCAAGCAATTTAAGTTTATGCACTATATTGTGATGTAGTGTAGTTTAAGGATTTAGATGTGTGTAAAGAACATTCTTTGTGAAGATGAGTGTCTTGGATGGTTAATGAAGGAAAAACAATATGTTTGTGTGTAAGGAATATGCATTAAGTGATTAAGTGTTTTTGGTTGTAAAAGGGTGAAAACCTAAGTGTTTGAGTGTGAGAATACTCTTGATGGATTTTAGGTGTTCTTGAATGTCTAATGGTGAAAGTTATGTGCTTTGGTATAGCAATGTGCTAGAAGAACCCATGTCAAAATTTAGATGATGTATAAGAAGTTCTAAGTGTTTAAAAAGAGTTTTGGTGAGTTTGGAAGTGTTGAGAATGATTAAATGTTTTACTAGGGAAGAAAGCATGTATTAAGGTGTTTAGAGTGCTACAAGGATTTAGACATTGTTTTGGAAGTTCTAGAAATCAAATGAGTGTTTTGGGACACACCAAAGGCATTTCGGAGTTGTTCTAGGACTTAGGCAAACTTTGGAAAACAAGGAGAAGGAATAAACTTGTAAAAGGATTACAAGGATGACATAAGGAATTTAGTTGTAAGAAAATATGCTTAAGAGTGGATGTTCAAATGGAGAAGAAATATTATGGTATAATGGTTACAATAGGCATGAGACACCACTTAGAAACCTAAGGAGGAAATACTATAAGTGTTAGAGATTTTGGTTAAGTGTTTAAAGGCTTGGAAAATGAGTGTTTTGGCTTGTCCGAACATCCGTCCGGACATGGACATTCGGACAGGCCCTGTTGCGTAAAAATTCTCAGAGTCTCGAACTGTGTCCGAACTTCAGAAGTCCGGACACAGGTTCGGACAAATGAGATTTTACTTTGAAATTTTCCTCGACCCATGTCCGAACTTCCGAAGTCCGTACACATGTTCAGACATGCGTCTGCTTTCAGTTTTAAGTCACGACTTGCATCCGAACTTGGGAAGTCCGGACACAAGTTCGGACATGCCATTGTTTTGGCCAAAAATGTTGTTTAAGGTTAGGAAAAAGTTGTCTAAAATGGTGATTATTAAGTAATGATGTTATAAGATTGTTAAGGACATGTTAAGTGAGTTATAATGACAATTTAGTGAGGGAAAAGTTGTATTAAAATGTAAAAGTAAAACAAGTTAAAATGTGAAGTTATTTAACTAAGTTAACGGGGATAAGTTATGAGCGTTAGACTTTAAACAATCATGTTACCCCGATGTTAATAAAAGTACATGTAATGTTATCAGTTGTTCGAGAATTGCTCGAGGAACATAAGTGGACATGATAAAGTGGACTCCGGTGACAGGTATGGTTTTCTTGCAACGTGTGTCCTACCGGATTACACCGGCTTGTATGCCAATGTGTTTTTCTGTATGTTTGCCACGTTATAAGATAAATCATGAAACGAGTTTACAGTCATTAATGTTGTTGTGTGTTTACGTGCCGATACCGGTAACCTCGAATGCGCATGAAGGGCTAGTTGACCACTATTAGGTAAACGCAAGAGAACGGTATCCGGTGATAACGTTTCCGACCTAAGGAACGTTCTAACCACGGCTATGCGTGAGCTAGTCATGTGATGTTTGTGTGTGATGTCTGTGTGTGAATGTATGACTCTCTCTTCCCTTGTGTGTGTCTAACAAGACTTAACCCAATGTTTGTGATTATTTATTAAATTCAATGTTGAACTTCTAACAAGTGCTAACGGGGGAAGTGAGGAGTCCGGTCTGTTCCGGCCACGCGTGTGAGTATGGGGGTCGTTGTCATATCAGGTTCGATCCTCTTTGTATGTTATGGTTGCTTTCCAATTTGGTTACCAACCTTCCCTTTAGCTTAACCAAGGCTATTTACTGACTCATGTCGGGCCAAGGGGCATACTATGTTTATGTTTGTTCGGTGTGCTTGGATCACTATTTCCGAGACACCTTGTGTTAAGTTATCCGTTCATTTAACGACGGTAACGAGTTATGTAACGAGCTATCATGAGACTGGCAACATTCTCTAGGCTACAAGTGAACTGACTATGTTGGGCCGGTTCGTAAAGGGAACCGTTCCCGTTATGTTATGTATTGTTGTTGTGCTGCAATTCTTATTGCGATGTGATGTGATATGTTGTTAAGATGTGGAGTATGGATTATGGATATGAATTCCAGTTCATTGTAAGAGGCGTTTAAGGATAACCCGATTGGTGGGTATGTGTCGTCTATTAAGGAAATAGCTCCGTTAAAGGAGAAACACTCTAGGGGTAATGAATACCATGAGTGACCTATCAAGCTTGGATATATTATCTGTTTGTTGAGCCCATTGAGGCGGAATGATTCATGTTGTGTGTTTTTAAGTTACATGCATGATTTAAATATAATCAACCGCATGCTAAGACGACAATTAGTTGTGCGTGGCCCGGTAGCATGTGGGCTGCGGATTACCATACCAGCAAAGGTGCTGAGCCCCTTGGGGGCCACCCTTTTCTTTTCCTATTTCAGGTACAGAGAGCTGGAAGCCGTTCGAGAGTAGGACGGGGTAGTCGTTGTACATGGGTAATCATTTAAATTGTATATGTACTGTAGGTGTAGTAAGACCGAAATTGTTATCGGCATTAGTTTGTGAATACTCGGTACAGTTGGAAGGTGTATGTTATTACTATTGTTAATGGAAGGGTCGGTAATGTGTAGTCGCTCGGGAATCTAGTCCATCAGACCGGTACAATGTATATGTAATAGCCTTGTTAGCCACGTGGGTGGTTAACGGCGTGTAACACCAACGAGTTAAGTAATGTGATGAAGTATATTTTCCGCTGCAGATTGTTGTTATGTGTTTGTTATTGGATGGGGTGTTACAACGCTCCTTGTATATTGTCGCACTGTGGTATGCTTGATCTCTTAGCTCTTCGAGTTTAGAAAGCTGAAACTTATGCTTTTCCCCTACGGCCACTTCATCAAAATTCAGGACCTTGAGTGCCCAATATGCCTTATGTTCTAGTTCGACAGGCAAGTGGCATGATTTCCCGTAGACGAGCTTAAAACATCCCGATGGGAGTCTTGAATGCGGTGCAGTAAGCCTATAGCGCATCGTCTAACTTTAGTGCCCAATCTTTTCGTGAAGAGTTAACAGTTTTCTGGAGAATCCATTTTAACTCACGATTTGAAACTTCTGCTTGGCCGTTTGTCTGGGGGTGATAAGGTAGCGCTACCTTATGACGCACCCCGTATTTACCCATAAGCGCGTCAAATGAACGGTTGCAGAAGTGGGATCCTCCATCGCTGATAATGATTATGGGCATGCCAAAGCGAGTGAAGATGTGCTTTTTAAGGAATTTGGTTATGGTTTTGGAATCAGCATGATGACAGGGTATAGCTTCTACCCATTTTGACACGTAATCCACTGCCACTAAAACATATTGGTGGCCCTGTGAGGAAGGAAAGGGCCCTATAAAATCAATTCCCCAACAATCAAAGAGTTCAACCTCTAGTATTCCTTGATGTGGCATTTCGTGCCTCCTAGATGTGTTACCCATTCTCTGACAATTATCACATCGGGTGCAGAATTGGTAAACATCTTTGTGAAGAGTCGGCCAGTAGAATCCTGAAGCTAGGATCTTGGCAGCGGTCCTTGGGGGTCCATGATGGCCACCAGCTTCCCGTGAATAACAGAAATTGATGACGCTGAGAACCTCATCTTCAGGAAGACACCGGCGAATCAACCCATCCACACAGACTCGGAATAGATATGGATCTTCCCAGAAGTAGTGTTTTGAATCAGAGAGGAATTTCTTTTGCTGGGAGTAAGATAGATCATGTGGTATTGTTCTAGAGACAAGATAGTTGGCCAGGTTCGCATACCATGGCTCTTGCACCTTGGTGATGGAAAAGACAGTCTCATCAGGGAAAAATTCGTTAATAGGCACTGTGCAGGGTGATTTTTCGGTATGAGGGGGGGTCTATCTAAATGGTCTAACTAAGAAGTCCGGATCCTAGAAATTGCCATTCTGTGGAGGGTGAAAACCCGTTATTCTAGCATCCCTCAAATACCTAATAAATAGTCCGTCTTTTCCAGAAAGCGTAAAGGGGAGTGCAAGTGTGCACTACACCCGCTCTCAATGGGCTCCATGGGGACTTATGCCCTAAGGGCGAAAATTGACTAGAGTCGTCACCTAGTTTGACCTAAGATACTAGGAAGGAAGGGAAGGAGGATTCTAAGAACCATTGGTTGACTCTGAATTAATTGCCTGTGGATGGGGCTTATCCAGTCATACTAGAGATTCTGTGTGGGTTCGCACTGGGTTACACCCCTTAGAAGTGGCAACGACCACGACCTTGGATTGGTGCCCGAGGAAATCTCGGTCGGGATTACCTTCTTTCAAAACCTTATTAGAGAGATTCAATTAAAGCTAGAGGATAGGATTAGAGTGTGGATTAAGGAGTAGATGATTTTGAAGAGTTTAAGGAAATAGGCTGGTCTTGAAGTTGGTTTTGAATGTTGAGAAGTTTTGACCGTTTTGAGAGGTTTGAGGTGGTTTCGGTTTTCACGGGGTTAAGAGGATGCTGGGATTTTTGAGAAGTAAAAGGGCATTTTGGTCATTTCTTGTGGAGTTAAGGGGTGTTTAGATCATTTGCTGGAGTTGAGGAGCTTTTCAGGACATTGAGTAATTTGATGAAGTTAAAGGGAATTCGGGTTACTTTAGGGGGTTTCTAGGTTTGTGAAGTTTGGGTTAGGAATGGTCACATTTTTGAGGTGTTTTAGGAAGTTGAGGTTGTTGAAGAGGAACTCGGGTTTTCAGGCGATTGGGTACGAGAGAGGATATTCGATTTGCAGGTGTCCGGGTTTCAATGATGTTTCGGGTTTCAAATGACTAAGGTTGTTCGGGAGCATTCGGGAATCGGAGGCCCTATGTGACTTTGAGTTTGTTCAAAGAAGGATTGAGAAGTATTTGTGTGACCTGAAGTTCTAATGAGAGGGTTGGGTTGGTTTACTCAAAATTGTCTCTCTTAAAGTTTTTAAAACCGAAAAAATCATTTTGTTGAAAAAGGGTGGATAATCCCGAGGGATTACCCTATGTACCCCCTCGAACACGACACTTAATTAATGGTAAGTGCCGAGGCTCGAAAGATGGGGCAGATCGAATTTATGGGTCCAATCAAATTAAGAGGCCGGACTATGGGTTTTTGGGCCGGTTTGGATATTGTGCTGATGGACTTTTAGGGATTGGGCCGCATCTGAACTTGCGATGATTCTGAATTTGACTTTGGAATTGGTTTTGAAGTTTGGCTTTTGTGTTATTTTTTGTTTTTTTTTTGAAGAAAAAGAAATAAGAAAAGGATTTTCGGAATGAGTTTTAATAAAACCGAATGTAATAAAAACTTTCGAGAGACATATGAGATTTGGTTTGGGGCTTGGAAAGTGTGGGAATAATCTGACAAATTAAGCTATGATGAGTTGTTGAGAAGGCGTTTTTCTTTCTTTATGTATACGAATTATTATAATAAGATGTGGTTTGGGTCTAGGGATTACCCAATTTATTAGGTGGGACCATGGATCACCTAAATCTTAGGGTTCACCCTCTATCCTAAGGTTTGGTCCTAAAGGTCTAATAACTTGGGCTTAGTAAATAGATTAGTATACAAGAATCAAAATACTGCAGTAACTAAAAGGGTAGAATATGTACAAAAAAAGCGCAGGGCAAGGGAACATGGATCAAAGCAGAAAACTGTAAACAGGTTATGTACATGAATTACAGATAAGCAAAACAAATCGAGACTTGAATACAGAGAAGTTCATTGATTAATTTAAGCAAGACAGACAGAGACCTAAATCAATTGGATCAGTTTTTACTTCATTCTTGCTCAATGCCCCTTAAAAGCCAATGTCGAGTTGTCTAAGAACCTACCAGATTATGTAAAAAAAGTTGAGCAGTCCACAACTAATTCGAAGCCTAACTCAGATTTTTTTTAGTTGAAACCAATGAACATGTTTTCCAGTTATTCAGAAGAACATAACCTAAAGTGAAACATACTATCTCCAACATTATTAGACCTAACTGTGCAGATATGATGGAGCGCTATTCCTTAATGGATTGCCAGTTATCAGTGAGATGAATTTGGATTTATATAGAACTATCAACTAAACTATAACACATGGTGTAACAGATTAAAGGTTGCTATTAATGACCCCTAAAGTTTCTGTCATTTCTCATACTCACGCCAATGTGAACAGGCTTCAGAAATTAAGACCTAACAAAACGGATTCAAAGAAATAGGCGAAGCACAACAGATTCACAACACGTTGGGAGAGGAGAAACCTTACTGACATGTGTTTCAGGAGTCAAAATGTATTAGAACACATATAACACTTAAAGCAAGCACACAATGTTGAGCAGTAGCACTTAAAAAGGTTAGAAACTAGTACCACAGCAGAGCACATGTAATTCCCTACGATGGTTCAAACACACCAGAGTCTAAACAAAATGTTATCCCATGACAGATAGGCAGAAACGAGTGTAAACATTTAACCTTGCAGACCACCAGAGACAGTGAGGTCAAACTCCTTACCAAATAAGTAACATTCGACAAGTGAACATAATGCGGGTAACATTTGGAAGAAAGAAATGGTTCCATGTCCATTGTGACTCGTGACAACAGAGGTAAATCATGGTATGAACCATAACGAGATAGATTAGGCATAGGAGGAAGGGACGTGAAACCCATGGCTGGAAGGGACCACTGGATTGGTATTTACCGAAACAACACTAATAACCGCATGTAAGAAAAATGACCGAAGATGGACCAGTCTCAACTACCAAGTATCAAATACGACACTACGCAAATCGAAAGAGATGGGTCAAACGATAACCCACACACTTAAGATTTTGAGTATGAGAGTGTACTCCTTCAGCCTATCCATGGACTTCAATGCCCGTACCAGGTTAGGTAGTTGCTCAAAAATGACAACAAACATTGCAGAAGATACTGTAATCTAATCGGAAGGATAACCAAGCGAGGAGAAGATGATAGCCATAGTCGGGATAATCCCCGAGACCAATCAACTTCTCTTGATTCAACATGTAAAAGATCGAAATAAGCGAAAACAAAATGTGGGTCTAAAACAGGAAACAGATGTTCTCGCTTCCGAAATCAGGGAACTACGAAACTGAATGTTCGAGACCCCGATTCTGGTTTTCGTTGAAAGAAGAAAGGAAACACAGAAACGGAAAAAAGAGAAAAAATAACAGAGCGGGTTGGCTCCCATGCCGGAAATACATTCTCGACGGAGCCAGGGTTTTGCCGTCATCGGCTTGAGCCTTTTGGCAAAATCCGGTTGAAACAGCGGAATAGAAATGAAAACAAGGAGGGGATCGTTGAAACGCTAGTGAAGTTCAGAAAGAAGGAGAAAGCCATAATCCACTTACACTATTGGTAACACGGCGGAATGATTTCAGAAAGCAAGAGAGCTCGGGGGGAAACTTGTGGTGTCCAAGGAGATGAGACGTTGGTGGTGGTAACAGGAGGATTTATAAATGTGAAAGAATTTTCCGCGAACAGGGGTGTGGGAGAGAAGTCGTCGGGTGGAGTTCAAAAGGGAAAAAGACAGACAGAATGTGGAAGTTTATTTTTCAACGAGAATGCCAGGGATCTGTGGATGATTAGAATAATCTAGGAACAGTAGGGTTTTTTGTTGTTCTTTTATCAGAAAGGGGTGGGGTTTCTTAGGGAAAGTCTGATGATTCTATGGGCTGATAAAGGAAATGGGCTTTATTTGGGTATATAGACAAAAAAAATGGACCCAGAAGCACAGCTGGACCATATTTGGTCCGCCTAACTAGAAAAAACCGAGTATATAAAAAAATTGTGGGTGTCCAAGTTCGAACCCGGTACCTTCAACCTTCTACCCGCACACCTTGACCGGCTAAGCTGTAGCGAGATTCAATTTACAACAGCAGACCATAAAACAAAAGGATTATTGCGAGCTAGACGAGAAATAAAATAACGCCTCCATTCAGAGTCAAACCCGGGACCATCAGGTTACATGGGGAACATGTTAACCGGCTACGCTGAGTCAGAAATCAGTATCTTAACGAAAAAAATAATACTAGAGTTTTAGCCCAGACCGGGATAACTCTTCCAAAAATGCTACCGTTTCAAATGGAAAGTACACAATAAAAATGAGAACATTAATATAGTGAGATGAAATTATGGAATACAATTAAAAAAATAAGATTCAAAACGTGATGAGATATAAAATAAAAGAATAACACATGTACATGAAACGATAAAAAAATAATGCCCGTGAAATGGAGATAAAACGAATAAAATAAATAGATAAAATAATAGTAGTAGAGGTCACAGAAAACGATAGAAATGATGATGGAAAATCTAAGGGAAATAGATAAAAAGAATAGAAATCAAACGAGTAAGTAAAATAATGCAACGTAATAACAAAACAATGAAAGATTTTAAAATAAAAGTAACAAAATAAGTATACGAAATGAAACAGCTTAAAACGGACTATAATAAAAAAGCTCGTGCTCCTTTTCCATAGGAATGTGAGATTTAAATGTCGGGAAAAAGAAATTCCTTTGGTTGAAAATAGGGACGACCGCCTTGTTTCTAAAAGCATGTTTATTTTTGTATTTTTTGTTTCAATATAAAACGGGTGAGAATTTTTGGTGTCTATAGATGGCTCCCCTTGATTCAATTCTGCAATAGAAGGCTTGCAGAATTGGATCAAGGTTGACGGGGGGCCAAAAATTCTCACTATGGTTTTATGCGTGCACCGAGATGTAGTTGCCAATGGAACACTGTATGAATGCAACGGGAAAAATTACACGATAGTGGGATGCATGAGGACTTATGACGAGCCTCAACTAAACCTCTTGACGTCTAGCTATAGGACTTATGACGAGCCTATAATGCAAATTGAAAGTACGAGGACTTATGACGAGCCTCAACTAAACCTCTTGATGTCTAGCTATAGGACTTACGACGAGCCTATAATACTAACAATTGATAGATTTGGATGCACGAGGACTTTTGACGAGCCTCAACTAAACCTCTTGACGTCTAACTATAGGACTTATGATGAGCCTATAATGCAAATTGAAAGTATGAGGACTTATGACGAGCCTCAACTAAACCTCTTGACGTCTAGCTATAGGACTTATGACGAGCCTATAATACTAACAATTGATAGATTTGGATGCACGAGGACTTATGACGAGCCTCAACTAAACCTCTTGACGTCTAGCTATAGGACTTATGACGAGCCTATAATGCAAATTGAAAGTACGAGGACTTATGACGAGCCTCAACTAAACCTCTTGACGTCTAGCTATAGGACTTATGATATGACGAGCCTATAATACTAACAATTGATAGATTTGGATGCACGAGGACTTATGACGAGCCTCAACTAAACCTTTTGACGTCCAGCTATAGGACTTATGACGAGCCTATAATGCAAATTGAAAGTATGAGGACTTATGACGAGCCTCAACTGAACCTCTTGACGTCTAGCAGGACTTATGACGAGCCTATAATACTAACAATTGATAGATTTGGATGCACGAGGACGTATGACGAGCCTCAACTAAACCTCTTGACGTCTAGCTATAGGACTTATGACGAGCCTATAACGCAAATTGAAAGTACGAGGACTTATGACGAGCCTCAACTAAACCTCTTGACGTCTAGCTATAGGACTTATGACGAGCCTATAATACTAACAATTGATAGATTTGGATGCACGAGGACTTATGATGAGCCTCAACTAAACCTCTTGACGTCTAGCTATAGGACTTATGACAAGCCTATAATGCAAATTGAGAGTACAAGGACTTATGACGAGCCTCAACTAAACCTCTTGATGTCTAGCTATAGGACTTATGACGAGCCTATAATACTTAATTGGAGTTGAGTTGTATGAAACTAGCTGCTTTGAGTGACTGATTTGAGATTGATTTTGGTTACGGGTTGATCCGGAATTGGATGCTTTTTTATTTCCTTCATGAGGGATGCGATGGTCGAACGCTTTTTGTTGATGTTGTAACACCCCAACCGCTAATCCTATGCTTACCGTCCAATCATCCCATAATCCAGAGTTACTCGCAGCGGAAATACTACTTACTACGGCGGGTGATACAATGCCGCTAACCGCCCATACGGCTAGCAAGGCTATTCCTACTTACAGTGATGGTCTGATGAACATAGTATACCGAGCTACTAAAACATTACTTACCATTACCGGAACATAACATGCTTACAATTCTTGGATCACCGAGTATTTAAAGTATATTCAATTACAACCTTTCAAGCTTACCAAAAGAATGAGTTTCTACCGGCTACTCATCTATACCAATTCACCATCCCTTTCTATATCCAAAAAGGTGTACCCCATGGTACACCGGCTAATCAAAAACTACAGCCGTGTACTACTCAGTACACCAATCATCATTCAATGCTTACAATCCAAAAAGAAGACAAAAGAACTAGAACTAAGTCTTCACATCTTCATCCTTCGCGAGTACCTGCGTGTAGTAAAAATGGTGCCCCAAGGGGCTCAGCAAACGCTGCGTATAAACTCCGCATATACCGCGTGCTAGCTAGGGCACGCCGACTATTTGACGTCCACTAAACATGCTGTTCATTTATTTCATACATACATGCTTTGCATACATCATACAATCATGCTCAATACATTACACATTCCAAGGCAACAATACAATAACACATTACTTACCTTCACAAGGTTAGCCAAATTATGCATCCGGGTTAATCGGAATGCTTTTACTCTTTTACTCATTACTTACTTTTTCTCAATTACACTTACTTACTTTCATGTACTTTACTTACTCATTCTTACTTACTTACTCATACTCAAGTTAAGTCGTCGGGACCTCCGGCCCTGGGGACTACGCCGTCCCACCTCCGGGATTTACTTGACTCACCAATCCGGGATGCTACCCACTTAAGGGATTTGGGCCGCGGACCAGTTTAAGAGTCAGGAATTGGAGCCAACCTCTCGTGACTCCGCATCCTCACGCGTGGCCGAAACTATATCGGACTTCTACTCATTCCAGTTTAATTACCAATTTAAGTTAGGATGGTTAGCTTTTTAGGAATAAGTGAGAAGTCCATTCATACAAATAATCGGTCACGATGCAATACAACATACATGCACACATTCATTATCATCCATACATTTCATGAATTATACAAACTAAGATTTAAGAAAAATATTCACATCATACAACACTACATATTCACAAGTATGCATATTAACTCCGATTCGTGCATTTATCTTATTTGGTGATCAATTAGCACACAACACGCAAATCAGAGTAACCAAGATAGCATACGGGGCATGAGGAATCCATACCGTTCACCGTCGTACGTGTTTCCAAACGTCCTTCCGGTGTCACAATTCAAATCCTATGATATACATACAATTGAATGATTATTCTAACTATCATCAACTTAACTCCTACTTACTATGTCCTTATACTTCTTACACTTACACTTTACTTACTTATTTTTTATTACCTTAAGTTTTACTTCCTTACTTGATATTGGCATACTTACATACATGTACATATATATATATGTGGGGATACATACATACATATATATATACATATAATTATTATTTAAATTTAAATATTTTTTTTTTACTGGACCGGACTTGCGACCGACCTTGCAAGTCCGGTCCATTCAGTAGCTCTCATTACCGAATTTTCCTGGCCCGACCGAACTTGCAAGTCCTCGGTCGCAAGTTCGGTCCATTCCAGAAGCTCACATTACGGAAATTTTTCTGGCCGACCGAACTTGCATGTCCGGTCGCAAGTTCGGTCCATTCCAGAAGGTTTCATCGGGGAATTTTTCTGGCTCGACCGAACTTGCAAGTCCGGTCGCAAGTCCGGTCGATTCCAGTAGGTTACAGACGGGAGAATTTTTCTGGTCTGACCGAACTTGCAAGTTCGGTCGCAAGTCCGGTCGATTCCAGAAGCTTTCCCGCCTTTGTAAATCTGGGCTCGACCGAACTTGCAAGTCCGGTCGCAAGTTCGGTCCGGCCCAGTATTTGCATTTTTATTTCTGTTTTCAGTCCTCTCTTTTACCCATTACTTCCCCATTGTTCCTACACTTAATCCCACATGTTTTAACACTTATTAAACCTCCTAATACACCTTAGTTCACTCACTAACTCTTTACACAATTCTATACTAATTCACTCACATAATTTTCCAAGTTTCTTTTCAACACTCACCTAGCTTCTTCTCTAGTTGCATTTTGCTACAGATTTTAACATTTACACTCCTCTTCTACATCTCCCTCTTCTATTGACATTTCTAGCACCTCTAATACATTATAACTACATTAACTATCTCTCCTAATATACCCTCTATCTTTCTCTAACAAAATCTGTTACAACATTTTTCCACCTAGTTTTTAATTCACTAAGTGTTCTAATCCTACATAAATTTTGACATAATCTCCCCTATATTTCTACACTCTCACCACATTGTTCACACTCAATATGCTCATCTCACCTGTTTTTACACAATACCAATACACAAGCTCCCATACACATTTACTAACCCCAAACACTCTTAAATTCCTGCACTCAACATTCATTTCCCAAACTAGTTTTGTAACAGTTTTTTAAACTTGTTTCCAAGGGTTTGAAACACTTACATTCTCTTATACATTCTCTACACACAATACATTTTCATTACTAAATTAACTTATAATCTGTTACACTACCTATACAGACTACACAAACCATTCTTACCTTGTTTCCCCTTTAATTTTCTTTCTTCTCTTCTTTCTTCTTCCTTCCTCTCTTTCCTCTCACACCGGTTTAGCAACCAATTCTCTACTCTACAACCCATATCCATACATTTCAATACACTAAAAACTAACCCTAACTATTATTAAGCTTTAAGTTGGTTTTAAGGTTTAGAATTCTCATTACCTTGCAAGGGTGTAAATGAAGCTTGGAGTGGGCTCAAGAACAAGTTTCCAACTCCACCAAGATGGCCAAAATCGGCTAGTATAAAGAGGTAAGCAAGGGTTTTAGTTTACATTTTCGTTTTGGCCCTTGAGGCTAGAAAAGATGGAGTTTTTAGGGATATTTTTAACCTCAATAGAACAAGAGAAGGAGGGCCTTCTAATGGTGGTCTTGAGCTCCAAATGGGGCATACCCATAACGAAAATGTTGGTTTTCGAATTTTGAAAGGATGGAAATGTAGCTCTTGATGAGAGGGTTCCAATGGTATACTTTTTATAATTTTTGGAAGGGTTTTGAGGGAGTTTCAAGAAAGAAGATGGAGTTTGTGGGGTCTTCTTATTTCTCCATGGAAATCGGCTGGGAGGTTGAAGAAGAAAGAAAAGAGAGTGAGGGAGAGGGGATTCACGTGAGAGAGGGAGTTTTGAGGGTAGGAGGAAGAGTGAGATAGGTAAGTGTGTTACTTTTTTATTTTTAATTGCTTTTGTCCTTAGTGAGTAAAAGAGAATAGGGTGTGTGTGTGTGTGAGTAGGAAAATCGGACAGCACACAGCCCATGAGGGTTTTAATAATTCTTTTTACATTATTGGACACATAAGTTTTGGTTATTTATACTTCTCCCCACTTCCCCCACATGTTTTTGACAGTTTTTTACTAATTTTCTCGTTTTATTAATTTTATGGTTCCTAAAGCTTCACTAATATTTATTAATGATTATTTAGTTGACCAAAATTGTTACGAGTCTATTTGACCCGCTTAAACCGTTTTCCCGGTTACTCGAAAAACGCGCTTTAAGTCGTTAGTGTTTTTAATCCATTTTAAGGATCCGTTTCCTTCGGGAGTGTTCCCTAATATTTATTTAGGCTTAATTAAGCTTCTAAAATATTTATTAGCCTAATTAATTACTATTTTTAATAGGGGTATTTCAATCTACACCCCTTAAGAAAACTTTCCTAAAAGTTGCCAAGGTTAATAGTGTAGTAAATCTACTCATTAGGCAAACCAATTGCCATAATGCATCTTACTACCACTATGAGGTGTTTACTCCATTCCACATTGCAAATACACACTTCAAGCATACACAATTCACATACACAATTCAACATTTTCCATACATACCATTCCACAATACGCAATACACCATTACAATTCACAATACACATTACACAACATCATCCATCATACAAATACCTTCATACACTACACATTACACATACATACATACGCATACCAAGTTCACTTGCACTACATGTGCCGTACAAAACCTATTACAATACTTACACTCTAAGCAATGCTTACCCCGAAGCAATGCAAAAGCAAAAGGGCTCTACCCCCTTAAAAGGGGTACGACCCGTACCCGTATTGCTAAATACTAGACTATCTAGTCTATGAACAACTGTGGGTACTTAGCCTTCATGGCATCTTCCAACTCCCATGTCGCTTCTTCGACATCATGGTTTGACCATAGGACCTTCACCATTCGTAAAGACTTATGGCGAGTGTCTCTGGTCTTCCTATCCAGGATTCTCACTGGGGTTTCAACATATCTCATGGTTGGCTCGATGGATAGTCTCTCGGGCTCTAAGACGTGAGAAGGATCAGCAATGTACTTCTTGAGTTGTGACACATGAAATACATCATGGACACGCCCCAAGTCCTCAGGTAATGCTAACCTGTAGGCTACGGATCCAACTCTTTCGGTGATAGCATACGACCCTACAAACTTTGGGCTCAGCTTGCCCTTCTGGCCAAATCGGAAGACACCCTTCATAGGTGAAACGCGCAAGAACACTTGGTCGCCCACGGCGAACTCAAGGTCGCGTCGTCGCACATCCGCATAGGATTTCTGTCTATCTTGGGCTGCCATCATATTAGCTCTAATCTGCTGAACTTCAGCTTGTACTTGCTCAAGGTACTCCGGTCCTATGATGACCGCTTCACTTGACTCATCCCAACACAAGGGTGTACGGCAAGGTCTACCGTATAGGGCTTGGAAGGGCGACATCTTAATCGAGGCGTGATAACTATTATTATACGAGAACTCGATAAGATGAAGCTTATCTAACCAACTCCCCTGAAAGTCCAAGGCACATGCCCTAAGCATGTCCTCCAGTGTCTGGATGGTCCTTTCTGTCTGACCGTCGGTCTGAGGATGGAAGGCGGTACTCAACTTCAATTCTGTACCCAATGCTTCCCTTGTAGCTCTCCAGTATCTCGAAAGAAATCTGGTGTCGCGGTCAGATACTATAGTCTTAGGGACTCCGTGATGTCTGATAATCTCCTTGTCGAATAGCTCAGCTAGCTTTACTACCTTCCAGGTGTCCTTCATCGGTATGAATCTGGCAACCTTGGTAAGGCGATCGACTACAACCCAGATCATGTTGAGTCCTCCCCTGGCAGATGGGAGTCCTACAACAAAATCCATGGAGATATCATGAAATTTCCACTCCGGAACTGGCATCGATTGTACCATTCCGCCCGGTCTACGATGTTCGAATTTCACCTTTTGGCATGTTAGGCATCTCAATACAAATTCTGTCACATCCGACTTCATTCCAGACCACCAGAAGTACCTCTTCATGTCTTTGTACATTTTGGAGGCTCCCGGATGGAGCGACAATGTGGAACAGTGTGACTCTCGCAGGATGCGATCCCTTAGCTCAGCATTGCTTCGGGGGACGCATAGCCTGCCATTCACCCAAATCAAACCATCTTCATGTAGCTTGAAGTCATACTTCTTCTTCTCAAATGTACCATTCTCGATCTTGTGTCTGATTTCGGTTAGGTAAGGGTCGCTCAACTGAGCGTCTCGCACCTTGTCAACCAAGCTAGAAGAAGCGAGTAGCGAATGGAGCGAGTGTGCTCGACGGCTCAGGGCGTCGGCTACAATGTTTGCCTTCCCTTCCTTATACTGCAAGTTGATGTCATAATCTGAAAGAAATTCCATCCATCTTCTCTGTCTCAGATTCAGTTCTTTCTGTGTGAATACATACTGTAAGCTCTTATGGTCGGAGTAGATGGTGATGCTTACCCCATAGAGATAGTGTCGCCATATCTTCAAGGCGAAGACAATGGCTCCTAACTCTAAGTCGTGTGTCGGGTAATTCTCCTCATGCTTTTTCAGCTGGCGGGAGGCATAAGCTACAACCTTGCCATGCTGCATGAGTACGCATCCCATTCCTTTGCCTGATGCATCACAATATACCTCAAATCCCTCTGTGCCCTCTGGAAGAGTAAGGACGGGCGCTGAGGTCAATGAGTCTTTAAGGCTCTGAAATGATAACTCGCACTCGTGTGTCCATACAAACGGTGCATCTTTCTTCATCAGTGTAGTCATGGGCTTAGCGACTTTTGAGAAGTCCTTTACAAATCTCCGGTAGTAACCGGCTAGACCAAGAAAGCTCCTAATGTCGGTAACAGTCTTGGGTCTAGGCCATGATCGTACAACTTCTATCTTAGAAGGGTCAACTGAGATACCTGCGCTCGAGATGACATGACCAAGGAATGATACCTGATCAAGCCAGAACTCGCATTTGGAGAACTTCACAAACAGCTGGTTCTCGCGCAGTGTCTCTAGTACTTTCCTCAAGTGAATTTCGTGCTCTTCTACTGATTTTGAATATACAAGGATGTCGTCGATGAAGACAACCACTGAAGTGTCCAATTGCTCACTGAATAGACGGTTCATGTGGTCCATGAATTTAGCTGGTGCATTTGACAAACCGAATGGCATCACTGTGAATTCATAGTGGCCATATCTGGTACGGAATGCCGTTTTCTCAATGTCTTGCTCTTTGATTGCAATTTGATGATACCCAGAACGGAGGTCAATCTTGGAGAAGACTGATGCTCCTTTCAGCTGATCGAATAGGTCGTCGATGCGTGGTAATGGGTATTTATTTTGGACTGTGACCACATTCAACTCGCGGTAGTCAATGCAAAGTCGGAGACTACCGTCCTTCTTATTCACGAAGAGAACCGGTGCTCCCCAGGGTGATACGCTCGGGCGTATAAACCCTTTGTCGAGAAGGTCTCGCAATTGTTCTTTCAGTTCAGTCATTTCAGCAGGTGCCATGCGGTACGGTTCCCTAGCAATGGGACCGGTACCTGGCAATAGATCAATTTCAAATTCCACTGCTCTCGGTGGTGGCATGCCGGGTAGCTCCTTAGGGAATACATCAGGGAATTCAGATACTATCGGTACATTGTCACTGAACTCTGGATATCTCTCCAGGTCTTGTACATAACACAGGTACACTTCTTGGCCCTTTCTGAGCTCCCGGTACATAGCCATAGCAGATATAAGTGTGGTCGAAGGCTCTCTCGGTCTCTGGCGGTAAGATACGGTAACCCCAGAAGGACTCTTGAGCAGCAAACGATGCTCGGCGCAGAGGATTCTACCCTTGTGCCGCTCCAACCAATTCATCCCAATGATTAAGTCGAATCCCAATCCATTGAATTCGATGAAGGAAATGGGAAACACTTCGTTTTTGATTTCGATGGTGGCTGATTGATAGTATTTAGTGCACTTTACTCGCTCCTTCGATGGGAGAGTAACCATGAAGTTCGGTAGCTCATCCGCATCTAGCTTCAACCTCTTCACGAAAGATGGTGATACGAAAGTGTGAGAGGCGCCGGAGTCGAATAACACATTGGCATCAATGCCATTTACTGGGAATGTTCCCGTTAAGATGGTGCCGCTTCTGCCGGCTTGTGCTTTGGTGAGGATGCTCAGGTTACCTTCGGTACCGAGTCCACAACCTATTGAATTCACACTTGGATAAGTATTGATGGTGGACACAAGTGGAATTAAATCAACACTGCTCTTTATTGATAAACCAACCATCATACATACCGTGTCTCTAATACACGTTACTAATACATTACATGATACTATGAATTTAATACTTTCTAAAGGTAAGGTTCAGGCGTCCTGGTTTCATGTGTGTGGCATTGATTATTGCCGGCGGTGCCGTATTCAACTTGATCTTGTTGATCCCGTGATACAGCATCCTAGAGTTTCCACCCATGATTAGGACATCTCCTGATCTCAATACCAGTTTCTGTGCGAGGTCCACACGCTTCTGCTCGCTATACATAAATACGGCGTCGTCACCAATGGACCAAGACACTACGGGCACTCCTTGTTCAAGAGATTCCGCTGTCTCGTCCTTGTCTTGGTGTAACCCAAGTCGTCCTTCTTTCTCATAGAAGTTGACGATACAAAGGTCCGCTTCAAGTGCGGGGATCGGTTCATGTTCGCATTGTTGTGCAAGTTCTACTGCTTGTGTGACGAGTGTCTGAAACTCTGGTGGTATTGTCGGTGGTGTTGCTCCATCTTGTGTTCGTGTCTCCTGGTATGTCTTGGTATAAGGATTCCAGTCCTTTCCCAAGCACATCATTTTTAGCTTCATCTTCACTCCACCGGGGAATTCGGGTGTATAAAATCCACCTTGACCCGTTCCTAGTTCGTTGCATCGTCGAATGATTGAGATTTGCGCTTCGGGTGTCAGGTATCCCCTTAATAAGATCATACCTGGTCGGATGACCTGACACTGTTCGTTGGTGTAGTAGTGGTTGGTGATGTCGATCTCTTCTTGATTCAGGTTTACCGGTATCGGATAACAGATACTAAAGCTTCCTAGTATAAATTTTCTCTCTACGGTGAGTACTAGTTTTACTTTCAACTACTTCATCAGCTTATACACACTTCAGTTATTTACTCATGCATTCACTCATACAGTTAGTCCAATACTTAGACATGCTACTTCAAGGATTAAAGGTTTAGATTATTACCTGGGCCAGATTTAGAACCGGACCCATCACGGTCAATCACATGAAGGACAGGCTGCCTCTGAGGTGCACCCCGTGGAGGTCCCCGGGATCCCTGTCCCTGTGGTGCCTGCTGGGTCGGTGCATCGCCAGATGCAACCTCCTTGCCTTCCCTCTGCCTGTAGCTTTGGTAGTTCCCCTTTGGCTTCCCATTCTCTGGGCATTTGTTGGCTGTGTGTCCTAGCTTCTGGCAATTGTAGCATTTGATATCTCTCCCATAGCAATCCTTGCCGGGGTGGTCCTGGTTGCACTTCCTGCACACATAGGCGCGGCCGTCGGAGAAGGTTTTGGCGGAACCGGAGCTAGAACCTAAGGTTTAGAGGGTTAGCACATGTGTGCGTGGATATACTAGATATGTCACTTGTACGAATACGAATTAGGGATAGAAGTTTACCCTTAGGTGGGTATGATCTCAGTGGCTTTGCTGCCACCGGTGCAGATGAACCGAGTTGAAGAAGTTCAACCGGTTTGCCCTGCTCAGCATGGGCACTGCTTTCACTTGGGAATTTCTTTTGGGATTGCTGAAAGAAATTCCCCTTATTCTTTTTCCAGCTTTTACCCTGGTTCTGCTCCTCGCCATTGGTGTTCTTGTTGTTGGCCTTGCGCTTAAGCGTGGTTTCTTCATCCCTTAGTTGGCAAGTGATTTCAACTCGAGAAGCCGCGTGATAGCACTCCTGAAGTTTCAGGTATTAGCCGGGATTCTCGTTTAGGAAAGGATAAGGAAAAGATTCAAGGAATTTCAAGGAATTTAAGGAATTCAAGGAATTGGAATGATACTAAGGGTTAACTGATATTTACCTGAAGGGAGGTAAATCGTGTGTAGCCCATACCGTACCGAAGGCGATGGCTCAGACCGCCATAGAAGCGATCGACCAACACCTGGCCGGTGTATCCTAGATCAGGGAGAAGACGGAGAATGGAAGTGAAGGTGCGGTAGTACTCATCCACAGACATCTTGTCTGTCATCTTCAAGGCGTCCAGCTCTAGCCTTTTCTTTGTCTTTACGTGCTCTGGATAGTACTTGGATTAGAGGAGAGATGCGAAAGACTCCCAATCGAATGTGGGGTCGCTGACGTGCTCATGCTTGATTAGCTTCCACCAATCCATTGCAGCATCCTTCAGATAATAAGCAGCAACTCTGACTCGAACTCCAGCAGGAGCTCGAGGGTTTCGAATGTCGTCTCCATCTCAGAGATGTAGGCTTCGAGCTTAGCCGGATCACTCTCGCCCCTAAAGCAAGGAGGGCGGAGTTCCGCTACAGCTTTTACCCAGTTCGCTTCTCTGGGTGGCGGGGGAGGGATTGGCCCCGCTTGAGTTTGTTGGTTCTGTTGGGTTTGTTGCACGACTTGGATAACTTGTGGTAGCATCTGTGCTACCGTGGCGGCGACGATCTCAGCTATCGTCTGCGCGCCGGGTCCGTCATTGCCCCCTCCTCTAGGGCGACCTGGACCTCTTCCTGACATCTGAATATTTAACAGTTGCATTAGGCTCCGCAAGATATGACTCAAAGGTCTTGAATTTAAAACAAGGTATCGTTCCTAAGAACGTCAAGGGTATCCGTTATTAATAACGGTAGTTCCTAGTTAGGTTTCTAAGTATCCGTCTTAAGACGGTTGAAATCCTAACTCGGTAATCCCCTATGCTCGGTAACTAAGGACATCAGAGCGTAACTACGCTCTGATACCACTTTTTGCAAAGCGAGCGCTCTACCATTTGAGCTACGCTGCGAGTAACTCTGGATTATGAGATGATTGGACGGTAAGCATAGGATTAGCGGTTGGGGTATTACAATGCCGCTAACCGTCCATACGGCTAGCAAGGCTATTCCTACTTACAGTGACGGTCTGATGAACATAGTATACCGAGCTACTAAAACATTACTTACCATTACCGGAACATAACATGCTTACAATTCTTGGATCACCGAGTATTTAAAGTATATTCAATTACAACCTTTCAAGCTTACCAAAAGAATGAGTTTCTACCGGCTACTCATCTATACCAATTCACCATCCCTTTCTATATCCAAAAAGGTGTACCCCATGGTACACCGGCTAATCAAAAACTACAACCGTGTACTACTCAGTACACCAATCATCATTCAATGCTTACAATCCAAAAAGAAGACAAAAGAACTAGAACTAAGTCTTCACATCTTCATCCTTCGCGAGTACCTGCGTGTAGTAAAAATGGTGCCCCAAGGGGCTCAGCAAACGCTGCGTATAAACTCTGCATATACCGCGTGCTAGCTAGGGCACGCCGACTATTTGACGTCCACTAAACATGATGTTCATTTATTTCATACATACATGCTTTGCATACATCATACAATCATGCTCAATACATTACACATTCCAAGGCAACAATACAATAACACGCATCTTACTTACCTTCACAAGGTTAGCCAAATTATGCATCCGGGTTAATCGGAATGCTTTTACTCTTTTACTCATTACTTACTTTTTCTCAATTACACTTACTTACTTTCATGTACTTTACTTACTCATTCTTACTTACTTACTCATACTCAAGTTAAGTCGTCGGGACCTCCGGCCCTGGGGACTACGCCGTCCCACCTCCGGGATTTACTTGACTCACCAATCCGGGATGCTACCCACTTAAGGGATTTGGGCCGCGAACCAGTTTAAGAGTCGGGAATTGGAGCCAACCTCTCGTGACTCCGCATCCTCACGCGTGGCTGAAACTATATCGGACTTCTACTCATTCCAATTTAATTACCAATTTAAGTTAGGATGGTTAGCTTGTTAGGAATAAGTTAGAAGTCCATTCATACAAATAATCGGTCACGATGCAATACAACATACATGCACACATTCATTATCATCCATACATTTCATGAATTATACAAACTAAGATTTAAGAAAAATATTCACATCATACAACACTATATATTCACAAGTATGCATATTAACTCCGATTCGTGCATTTATCTTATTTGGTGATCAATTAGCACACAACACGCAAATCAGAGTAACCAAGATAGCATACGGGGCATGAGGAATCCATACCGTTCACCGTCGTACGTGTTTCCAAACGTCCTTCCGGTGTCACAATTCAAATCCTATGATATACATACAATTGAATGATTATTCTAACTATCATCAACTTAACTCCTACTTACTATGTCCTTATACTTCTTACACTTACACTTTACTTACTTATTTTTCATTACCTTAAGTTTTACTTCCTTACTTGATATTGGCATACTTACATACATGTACATATATATATATATGTGGGGATACATACATATATATTATTTAATTTAAATAATTTTTTTTTTACTGGACCGGACTTGCGACCGACCTTGCAAGTCCGGTCCATTCCAGTAGCTCTCATTACCGAATTTTCCTGGCCCGACCGAACTTGCAAGTCCGGTCGCAAGTTCGGTCCATTCCAGAAGCTCACATTACGGAAATTTTTCTGGCCGACCGAACTTGCATGTCCGGTCGCAAGTTTGGTCCATTCCAGAAGGTTTCATCGGGGAATTTTTCTGGCTCGACCGAACTTGCAAGTCCGGTCGCAAGTCCAGTCGATTCCAGTAGGTTACAGACGGGAGAATTTTTCTGGTCCGACCGAACTTGCAAGTCCGGTCGCAAGTCCGGTCGATTCCAGAAGCTTTCCCGTCTTTGTAAATCTGGGCTCGACCGAACTTGCAAGTCCGGTCCGGCCCAGTATTTGCATTTTTATTTCTATTTTCAGTCCTCTCTTTTACCCATTACTTCCCCATTGTTCCTACACTTAATCCCACATGTTTTAACACTTATTAAACCTCCTAATACACCTTAGTTCACTCACTAACTCTTTACACAATTCTATACTAATTCACTCACATAATTTCCCAAGTTTCTTTTCAACACTCACCTAGCTTCTTCTCTAGTTGCATTTTGCTACAGATTTTAACATTTACACTCCTCTTCTACATCTCCCTCTTCTATTGACATTTCTAGCACCTCTAATACATTATAACTACATTAACTATCTCTCCTAATATACCCTCTATCTTTCTCTAACAAAATCTGTTACAACATGTTTTTCCACCTAGTTTTTAATTCACTAAGTGTTCTAATCCTACATAAATTTTGACATAATCTCCCCTATATTTCTACACTCTCACCACATTGTTTCACACTCATATATGCTCATCTCACCTGTTTATACACAATACCAATACACAAAGCTCCCATACACATTTACTAACCCCAAAACACTCTTAAAATTCCTGCACTCAACATTCATTCCCAAACTAGTTTGTAACAGTTTTTAAACTTGTTTCCAAGGGTTTGAAACACTTACATTCTCTTATACATTACTCTACTACACAATACCATTTTCATTACTAAATTTAAACTTATAAAATCTGTTACACATACATATACAAGACTACACAAAGAGCATTCTTACCTTGTTTCTCCTCTAGATTTTCTTTCTCCTTCTTTCTTCTTCCTTCCTCTCTTTCTCCACCGGTTTAGCAACACAAATTCTCTACTCTACAACCCATATACATACACATTTCAATACACTAAAAACTAACCCTAACTATTATTAAGCTTTAAGTAGGTTTTAGGGTTTAGAATTCTCATTACCTTGCAAGGGTGTAAATGAAGCTTGGAGTGGCTCAAGAACAAAGTTTCCAACTCCACCAAGATGCCAAAATCGGCTAGTATAAAGAGGTAAGCAAGGGTTTTAGTTTACATTTTCGTTTTGCCCTTGAGGCTAGAAAAAGATGGAGTTTTTAGGGATATTTTTACCTCAATAGAACAAGGAGAAGGAGGGCCTTCTAATGGTGGTCTTGAAGCTCCAAATGGGGCATACCCATAAAAATGAAAATTTTGGTTTTCGAATTTTGAAAGGATGGAAATGTAGCTCTTGATGAGAGGGTTCCAATGGTATACTTTTTATAATTTTTGGAAGGGTTTTGAGGGAGTTTCAAGAGGAAAGAAGATGGAGTTTGTGGGGGTCTTCTTATTTCTCCATGGAAATCGGCTGGGAGGTTGAAGAAGAAAGAAAAGAGAGTGAGGGAGAGGGGATTCACGTGAGAGAGGGAGTTGTGAGGGTAGGAGAGAGAGTGAGATAGGTAAAGTGTGTTACTTTTTGATTTTTAATTGCTTTTGTCCTTAGTGAGTAAAAGAGAATAGGGTGTGTGTGTGTGTGTGAGTAGGAAAATCGGACAGCACACAGCCCATGAGGGTTTTAATAATTATTTTTACATTATTGGACACATAAGTTTTGGTTATTTATACTTCTACCCCACAACTTCCCGTTTTTGACAGTTTTTACTAATTTCTCGTTTTATTAATTTTATTGGTCCTAAAGATTCACTAATATTTATTAATGATTATTTAGTTGACCAAAATTGTTACGAGTCTATTTGACCCGCTTAAAGACACGTTTTCTCGGTTACCTCAAAAAACGCGCTTTAATGTTCGTTAGTGTTTTTAATCCATTTTAAGGATCCGTTTCCTTCGGGATTTGTTCCCTAATATTTATTTAGGCTTAATTAAGCTTCTAAAATATTTATTAGCCTAATTAATTACTATTTTTAATTACGGGGTATTTCAGATGTGGCCCTTGATTTTGTCAGTATGGGACTTGTGTTTCGGTTTTGTTTTTGACAGCCTTGCCCGATGTGCACTATAGTCTCGGGATTTGGTATGACTCTTGGCTCCAGAGTTCGAAATGGATCCGGTATGGCTCTCGAGTTTTTGGTTTTTACGATTTTGTGTTTGGTTTTTGAATGGACGGTTTTTTGTGAATGAGCGACTTTGGGAACTCGGTGGTTTTGATATGGCCGAATGGCTTTGATATGATCAAATGGCTTTGGTATGATCGAATGGCTCCATTGCGGTTGGGTGGCTCCAGTGCGGTCAGATGGCTCCGGTTTGATATGTGACTCCCTTGTGAGCAACGGCTCTGGGATGGTTGATGGGTTTGGCTTCGATATGATCCGAGGGCTCTGGTTTGATCGGATGGCTCCATTGCGGTCGGGTGGCTCCGGTATGGCCCTGAGATGGCTCTGGTGTAGCCCCGAGATGATCCTCTCGATTAAGACGGGTTTCTTCATAGAGTGATGGCAATGGCCTTGTGGTTCGAGGGGAGGAGGGTTTTTATTTGGGACGGGGTCGCACCCTGATAGGGTTGCCTACGTACTAAACTCCCTGCTGATCAGACCTTACGTAGTTCATGAATTTTGGTGAGTGAGGAATTTGGTGGTGAGGAGGGATGTCTTGCGGGGCATTTCTTTGAACGGTGCCCGAAGAATTTTAGCCCTTTGCTTCGATGACTGCATAGTCTTTCACATTACTCAGAGGATGGCTATCGTGTCGGTTGACGAAGGAGACAGGCACTATGCCGTGGCCTCCACTACAAGGAGAGTATACTCATCTTTCTCTTCCCGTGGTGTAGGATATTATGTCCGAACCGATGGATGCAAATCTATTCTACATGCATTTTTTGGGAATTGGATATGATTGAATGCAAAGGGGATGTCGTGTCAAGGTGAGCTCAACTAAGAATTCTAGTTAAGTCAGATTAGTCACCTCTAAGCCACTTCTTTCTTGAAAAGTCTTCTCGAAAGAGGTCTCTCGGGATCTCTTATACCTCACCGCTGGAAAAAAAAGAATAAACAACGTTTTTATTTGTCTTTTGGAACGTTTTATAACCATTTTTATGCCGGCGACGCAAATGGTCGAGCCTCTTAAAGAACGTGTTGTAAGCGTTATTTATACATTAATTTAAAAGAACGCTTATCGCTAAAGCGTTTTTTAAAGTGGGTAAGGTGGCGGGAATCTACGAGGCATAAAGAACGCTTTCACCTTGAAGCGTTCTTTATGTCCGACTATAAAAAATGCTTGTTTAATATAAGCGTTCTTTATGAAGCTTTATAAAAACCCTTATCTTGATAAGCGTTCTTTATGACATTTGGCGCGAGAGTATAAGAAACGCTTATAAATATAAGCGTTTCTTATATGGTCCTTTTTTTTATATTTTTATTTTTTATACAATTTATTACCCTGCGCATAACACAAAATTAAAATTTCAAAATTATTCAAAACCTGTTTGCATTATATATACCAGATCAACCAAACTGGTGAATTTTAATTAATAGATCAACAACAATACTTTGTTTGCATTAATATTATTATACCAGCGCACATAGGCTTAAGTGTAGTATCGATCAACTACAACATTTGTAACTAGCTAGTTAACCAAACTACTAAAAATGGTTCAAGTTCGATCATAACATGTACAATACAACCATTCGAAAAAAAGAAAAGATAGAAGACTCATGACTTCTTCTGATCAATTTAGTGCTTTCAACACATGTGTGCGCTCTCTCCTTATTGACAAACTTGAGATCGGCTTGTGAATAAGTATTGAGATCATCAACAAGCTGCACGCGAGAATTATAAAAGCAATTAAGTACACCATTTAAACTTATCCAAACATGTGCAAATAGTTAAAATCACCAATTCAAACACAAAAGTACTTATAATACGTACCTGTGCAGAAATTTCCAATTCGCTAAGACAGTTGTTACCTCTATTATAGATGGAAGTACCGACGATCATGATGATTCTTCTACTGATACAAAAGAGACAGAAGAAGAAAAGCATGATACAAAAGAGACAGAGGCAGATACAGATGAAAGGATGAATGAGAACTCGGAAACAGAGAGGTTGAAGAAATTGGATAAAAAGTTAAGTGAGGCTGCCACGAAGTAGAGTCCAGTGGAGATTAACAAATTACTGGCCCACTTCATGACCTTGAATGAAGAAAACGGTTTTCTAGAATAGTTGTATGAGGAGGATAAGAGGAACCTTAGTCGATTATATGGTGGCATGGGGGACTATATGAAGATAAAGTGGTACCAGATCACCCGGTTGATGAGTTTCATGACTTATGGATGGAAACGGTGGTGGAGAAGCTAGGCACTTCTCCATCTTCAGTTTCGATTGGATTCGCATCTTCTTTCAGTTTTGAACATCAATAGGTCTGAGAATCTTCAAACACTTGGACATGAATGTCTGTAGATTGCATGCAGTCAATTGGAATACTAGCCACACATTGTTGATGTGGGGTGCATCATACCTTTTAAAAAAAAACTAGATGAATATCTCTTCGAAATTAAAAAGATTGAGAGATTCCTCCTAAGTATGATTCCCCCTGAGTTTGCATGTTAAGCGACTTTAACAAATGATAGCAATAAGTGACAGTTTTTATGCACAATAAATGACAGCTTTTATGTTATACTTTAACCATAGTAGAAAACTTTCTACTATGGTTAAAGTATAACATAAAAGCTGTCATTTATTGTGCATAAAAACTGTCACTTATTGCTATCATTTGTTAAAGTCGCTTAACATGCAAACTCAGGGGGAATCATACTTAGGGGGAATCTCTCAATCTTTTTAATTGCCAAAGGACCTTCATCTAGTTTTTTTTAAAAGATACGATGCACCCCACATCAACAATGTGTGGCTAGTATTCCAAATGACTACATGCAATCTACAGACACTCATGTCCTAGTGTTTAAAGATTTCTCAGACCCATCGATGTTCAAAACTGAAAGAATATGCGAATCCAATCGAAACTGGAGATGGAGAAGTACCTAGCTTCTCCATCTCCATCTCCATCTCCATCCATAAGACACGAAACTCATCAACCGGGCGATTTGGTACCACTTTATCTTCATATAGTCCCTCATGCCACCATATAATAGACTAAGTTTCCTCCTATCCTCCTCATATAACTATTCTAGAAAACCGTTTTCTTCATTCAAGGTCATGAAGTGGGCCGGTAATTCGTTAATCGCCACCGGACTCTACTTCGTGGCAGCCTCACTTAACTTTTTAGCCAATTTCTTCAACCTCTCTGTTTTTTAGTTCTCATTCATCCTTTCTTCTGTATCTGCCTCTATCTCTTTTGTACCATGTTTTTCTTCTTCTACCTCTTTTGTATCAGTAGAAGAATCATCATGATCGTCTGTACTTTCATCTTCAACAGAGGCAGCAACCGTCTCCATCGGCCAAATTCGCTTGACTTTTTATTCAATTTTCTCTGTGATGTTTCAGTGCTGTCCAGTTCTGATTGTTCGATCTACTGAAGCTTCCACAGCATATATACTAATCAGAGGTGACTAAAGGAATCGAAAAGGAGAGAAGAAAGGTCGTGAAGGAAAATAAAGTTGGTGGGCCCGTCCGAGTTCAATTTTTTTTATTATAGGTTGACGACGATCGAAGGTCATAGGCGCTAGCCAAAAAATGTAAAGGGATACTAAAATAATAACTACAAGAAATTAAGAAGCTGTAAGTAGCTAGAGGTCTAGATCTCTAATATGGCCAATGGTGGTCATATAGGTTTCCAAAACATTAGAGGGTTAATTGGAATGTCTAGTTTGACCAGATAACAAATCTGAGAAGAATGTGAAGGAACTTAAAAGTTTTTGATGTTGGTATTGGTAGAAACGTAGATAAACTTCTGGGTGGAAGTTAAGGTAAAAGCAATATGGGGAAGGGGACGTCAGGCAAGCTGCCGTAATGCTATGTCTTTGTAACTAATTAATACATCCCATGGTCATCTAACATTTGTACCCTAGGTTATACTATAATATAATATATAGCATTAATTAATACACCCTATAATCATCTAACCAAATTAATTTCGCCATATATAACCAGTTGGCAATATTTGTATGCATGCCGAAACGCATTATATTACACATTAATTCCCAAGTCCATTAATTGTACCAACAAGTAAAAATCAGCACATATATAGTACAACAATATGCGCGCCTGATTAACAACAATCAACACATAGTAAAAACCAGTGCGCAAGTCCATTGGTCTACATGCAAAATTATTCCCAAACACACGTACACTTTATTCACGCCTTTAATCCCAAACAAACAGAGAGTATATATGTTCCTGATTAACAAGTTTGGTTTACAAGCACACATAGGTTAACAACAAATGTGTGCGCCATAGTTTGGTTTGCATGCAAAATTATTCCCAAACAATACACACACAATATATTTCACGCCTTAATCCCAAACAAACAGACGCCTTAATCCCAAACAAACAGAGCATGTATTTTCCTGATTAAGAAGTTCGGTTTGCAAAATTACCTCATCAGCACAAGAATAGAGCCGACAGATCTAGCGCGCATGTATATTGTTCCTTTCGCTAGTTGGGGTTGTAATCCAGAGGCACCGCCGTGCGTGCGACAGGGCATGTATGTTCCCTGTTAGTGCGATTTACAAAATCAAAATTAATTACCAAAGAGTATACATATGAAAAATAAGGATCGATAGGCATATATGTGTTCACAGCTCAATATTACTGATAGCGAGAGAGCTCGAGGCGCCGACGATTGATATCGACGCATACATCAATAGTTTGGCCGCCAAGTTGCAGATCTAGAGAATGTTAGAAGCTAGAATATTGATGAAGATGGCGAGCGCAGATATCGGAAGAAAAGGGAAGAGATCGAAGAGGCGCCGCGGCGGAATCGAAATGAATTTAATTCTGGGATGGTTTGGATTGAGAAGCTAGCGTGTTTACAGAGAGTGTTTACAGAGAGTGGTAGGGAACAATCACGATTTGATTGGTGAGAAGACTGGGCGGGAGGGTGAAAAGAGTGTATTAATTTTGGTAACATAAAAAACGCTTCACTTAAGAAGCGTTCTTTATGCTCGCATAAAGAACGTTTCTTAAGTGAAGCATTTTTTATGTTATTGCACCCAAACACATAAAAAACGCTTCCTTCCTGAAGCGTTTTTTATACATGTCTCTTTAAAGAACGCTTTATAGCAAAGCGTTGTTTTTGACTTTGGGCGTGATAACACAAACAACGCTTTGTAAACAAAGCATTGTTTAAGATGTCTGGCCTATGATAAAAAAACGATTTACAATATAACCGTTGTTAAAGGGGCGTTGTTTATTATTTTTTTCCAGCAGTGCCTTTTGTTTCCTTTCTTAAGGTCAGTTAGGCTTTCTTTAATCGGGATGATGAACACTCGTTTTTTCTCTACCTTCCTGATTTCTTTGACACTCGTTTGTGCACGATTGTATTGATAAGATCGGACGCATCGTGGCCTTTCATGTTTTGAATTTGGTACTTTTCAAATCAAGCAAATACCATCTCTAAGTCGGAGGTCTTTCAATGGGTTATAACGGGGCTGCAGGGTACGTCACATGGGACTGGAGGATTTTTTTGAGAGTTGTAGAGCTTTTGTGCAACAGAGGATATGCTTCACCTTTGCCATGGGGTGGAGTGATTTTGGGCTCCTCTCGCATTTGTGCGGATTATGACTTATTTCGATTTTGCTTTATTACTTTCTTTGAGTGGTATATTTGCCCTTCTTTGTGTTTGACATTTCGGTCTCATCTATTTCTCAAGTGCGAAGGTATCGAGTGATGTGAGACTTTCATTTCCTCTCCTTATTATTTTGAGCATTTTGTGTTCCGCTTCTTTCGTTTTCACCTTCTTTCGGTATCTCTTTCAAGCTTTCTTCCATGCTTTAAATGGTGGGGAAGGAACCATGGCTCCGGCTCTTTTCATCCTCTTTTGCAGGGGTGGATTGTTGTGTGATGTGGGGTGGTATATCGTGGAGCTATTCCCGAAAAAGGTTTTCAATGAAAGGCTCAGCGGGGTTCACTAAGGGGTCATTTTCAGGGTCATAAGGCTTTTTGGCCTTGTGGAGGTTTTCTTCGATCCTAGGTGCCTTGTCATCCCTATCGATAGATAATTGTTTCCCTACTATTCCCAAATTTTGACATGAATGGTAACGCGCTTTTCTTATCAACATTTGGCTCCGTGAAGGGAGATCCTCACATGGTGCTTCGAAATATAAATCTGTCCAGCGCTCTAGGTTTTGCATGCTCTGTGTTTCTCTCATGCACTCGACTCTCACGGGAGGTTAGAGATCCTTTCAAGGCCTCTTCGGGGAAAACGATACAAGAGTTCGGCGGCCCTTGATGACTTATGTGACTTTCCTAGAATTAAGGATCGAGATACACCTCGAGACTAGTGTATGCAAATGCAAATGCAATTAAACTAAACCTAATGCAGATGATAATGACAACTTTTGTGTGGATGCATTTTTGGATTTTTGTGTGGATGCATTTTTTTGGATTTTTGAATGGATGCATTTTTTTGTGGCAGTTCAGACATAATATCGTTTCAATCGATCGAGATTGACAAGACTTTGAAATTCTTCTCCATCTAGATCTGTCAGTAATACAGCACCGTGAGGGGTTATCTCCTTGACCAGATAAGGGCCCACCCAGTTCGGTCTGAATTTCCCTCGTGGGTCTGGCAAATCCTTTCTCAGCTCTTTTAGGATGAGATCACCCACTTGGATGTTTCGTTCTCTGACCCTTTTGTTGAACGCTCTAGCCATTCTCTTCTGGTAACCCTGGATGTGATATAATGCTTGTAGGCGCTTTTCATCAAGAAGAGCTAAACCGTCATAGCGTTGTTGCAACCAGTCACCTTCAGCAATTTTCAGTTTGTTAATGACCCGAAGAGTTGGAAATTCAAGCTCGATTGGCAAGACACATTCTGACCCATACACCAAGGAATACGGGGTGGCTCCGGTTGCAGTTCTGACAGTAGTTCGGTAACCCCAGAGAGCGTAGTGCAGCTTTTCCGGCCAATCTCTGTACGTTTCGACCATTTTTGCCAGTGCAGTCTTTACGGCTTTGTTGGCGGCTTCGACTGCTCCGTTAGTCTGAGGTCTGTATGGAGATGATATGTGGTAACGGATGTTGTATTTTTCCATGACCCGGATAGTGTCTCCGTCGAATTGAGGACCGTTGTCAGATACGAACTCTGAGGGAACCCTGTATCGGCATATGATATCTCGCTCGATGAACTGGGCAACTTGCTTTGATCTGATGCTCGTGAACGACCGTGCCTCTACCTATTTGCTGAAATAGTCTATCGCCACAAGGATGTAGCGGTGTCCATTTGAAGCTTTGGGGTGGATTTCCCCAATGATGTTGATTCCCCATATAGAGAACGGCTAAGGAGCCGCCATGGCTGTCAGGGGTAGGGGTGGCAGGTGTTGCAAGTTAGCATGTGTCTAACACTTGGAGCACTTCTTCACAAATGCGTGACAGTCGGCTTCCATCATTGTCCAGTAGTACCCTAGTCTGAGGATTTTCCGGGATAGGGAATGTCCTCCAGCATGGGTCCCACATACTCCCTCGTGGACATCCTCGATGATCTTATCAGCCTCTTTTCGGGTCACACATAAGTGATGGACTCCATTCGGCATTCTCTTGTAGACCATAGTTCCGCAGATCACATATTGATTCGACATTCTCTTCAGTGCAATGCGGTCTTGCTTAGTGGCTTCTGGCGGATACTCTCCTTTCCTGAGGAAATTCTCAATGTCCGCGAACCACTCCTCTCCGGTTTCCTCTGCTTCGATGGCTCCAATTTCAAACGAGGGTACATTGGTCATCGTTATCCATAATGGAAATATACTGAGCCGCTTGGTACTTGGACTACTGAAGCTAGGGAGGCTAAAGAGTCCACAAAGATGTTCTAGCTCCGGTTCACATGCTTGAAAGTTACATTTCGAAAGCAGGTGATTAGGTGTGAAAGGTAGTCATGGTAGGGGATCAATCGTTCTTCTCTAATCTCCCAAGTCTGGTTGACTTGAAATAACGAGATTAGAGTCGCCAAAGACCTCTAACTCCTCCACTTGCAATTCTAATGCCATTTCAAGTCCCAGGATGCAGGCTTCGTATTCGGCCATGTTGTTAGTGACCGGGTAATTGATTTTTACCGCCGCTGGAAGCAAATCTCCCTCAGGATGGATCAACAAGATCCCGGCCCCTTTACCCTTATGGTTGACAGCACCATCAAAGTACAACCTCCAACAGGTTTTCTGTAATGTCATGATTTGCTCGTCTGGGAAGTCGTCATTGCCAAAGAACTCGGACGCTACTGGGCATTCTGCTAGATGCTCGGCTATGGCACTCCCTTTGATTGATTTCTGAATTTTGAAAGTGATATCGAATTCAGACAACAACAGGGATCTGGATAAGCGACCGTCAAGAATTGGCTTTTCCAGAAGGTACTTTATAGGGTTCATGCGTGCAATCAGATGAACCTCCTGCCCTAACAAGTAGTGCCTTAGCTTCTTCGTGGCCCGAACCAAAGCGGCACAAAACTTGTGGATATCGGAGTACCTTGTTTCTGCATCAACCAATTTCTTGCTGATATGGTAGATTGAT
The DNA here is from genome assembly GCA_023374045.1 of Limonium bicolor. Taxonomy (NCBI): domain Eukaryota; kingdom Viridiplantae; phylum Streptophyta; class Magnoliopsida; order Caryophyllales; family Plumbaginaceae; genus Limonium; species Limonium bicolor. The sequence goes on from CM041777.1 coordinate 285,260,350, forward strand.
TTCTCACGCGGTGGGGATCCTTGTTCCTGGGCCAGCATGGCGCCCATTGTTGTTTCCCGAGCTGTTAGGTACAGAATCATTGGCTTACCTTCCTGAGGTGGTACCAAGATGGGCGGGTTTTGTAAATAGGTTTTTATCTTTTCAAATGCTTCTTGACACTGTTCATTCCAGACTTTAGACGCGTCTTTCTTTAATAGACGGAAAATAGGCTCACATGTCTCGATTAGCTGCATGATGAATCTTCTGATGTACTGAACTCTGCCTAAGAAACTCCTGATTTCTTTTTCGGTCTTCAGAGGAGACATTTCTTGAATGGCTTTTATCTTATCTGGGTCTACCTCGATTCCACGGGTTGTGATCATGAAGCCCAGAAGCTTTCCCCCGGTTACACCGAATGTGCATTTCTCGGGGTTTAGCTTCATCTGATATTTTCGCATCCGATCAAAGAACTTTCTCAGGTTTGTCAAGTGATCCTCCTGTTGGGCAGCTTTGACGATCATGTCGTCTACGTATACCTCCACTTCTTTGTGAATCATGTCATGCAACAATGTAGTGGCAACCCTTTGATACGTGGCTCCGGCATTTTTCAAACCAAAGGGCATGTTTACATAACAAAAGGTTCCCCACTGCGTAATAAAAGACATCTTTTCCTGGTCTTCTACAGCCATTCAGATTTGATTGTAACCTGAAAATCCATCCATGAATGACAGTAGCGCATGTTGGGCAGTATTATCAACAAGGATATCAATGTGGGGTAAGGGAAAGCTGTCTTTGGGGCTGGCCTCGTTTAAGTCCCGAAAGTCAATACACACTCGCACCTTTCCATTTTTCTTTGGGATGGCTATGATATTGGCTAGCCAATCGGGGTAATTGACGACCCGGATAAAGCCGACACGTAACAATTTTTCAACTTCTTCTTTCACTTTCAGTTGATGCTCAGGTTTCATTCTTCTCAAACGTTGTTTCTTAGGTTTGGCATTAGGGTACAACAGTATTCGATGTTGGACAATGTCGGGATCGATCCAGGCATGTCTGCGTAACTCCAAGCAAAAACATAGACATATTCAGTTAGTAGAGAAGTCAAGTCACGTTTCTCTGTTTCACTCAGACCCAAACCGACTTGCAAAGTTTTGGGGTTATCAGGTGTTCCGATATTTATTGCTACGGTGTCCTCCGCAATCTGAGTGTGAGTGGAATATTGTTCTGTGGGAGGCATATTCTCCTCGTCATATTCCTCTTCTTCAACCTCATAGTTTTGCATTGAATCAAGTGACATAAGAGATGAATTTTCTGAACAAACTGAACTTTCATTAATATTCGAAGAGCTGGGTAACTCAGTGATTGTTAGAAAATTGCCACCATTTTTACAGCGGAAAATAAATGGTGGCTCCCCCCTCTTTCTCCTTCATCGAAATTGAGACAGATATCATTCTCATCGTCAACACTACTAGAACTACAGCTATCACTACTATTGCTACTATCACTATCGAGTAGATTGATTGAATATGGCTCCTCCTTCTTGTAGCAAATGGCAAGGCATGCTCCATAGCTATCTACCGAGAGTGCAGGGGCCTTGATGGCTGATTTGATCGTGACACTATTCTCCGCTACCTCCTCGGGCATTCCTTGGTTGCATTCCTTGCCGTCCTAGTCTTCAGGGCATGATTTGAGGGAGAATAAAGTGGTCCACCAGCTCTCCCACTCCATTGTCTCCTGTTCCTCCTGAGCCCGAGCTTCTCTTTGCTTATCACAACTCACAGATACATATGGTTCAAGGTTAACTGATAAGAAAGAATCTGTGGGAATTCTTACATGTGAATCTGTCAACATCATACCTGGCATTTCTGTAAATCCCAACCCAGCTCCTCGACCTCCAACATATGTTGTTAACGGCTCCGTCATGCCTTGCAGCTCCTTGCCTAATCCATTCCCCTGTTTGTAGCCCATCTGAGACATCATGTGCTACAATGCGGGCTATAGACACTAGGGCCGAAATAGAGAGGAGTGATGGAAGAAGTTTGACTTACCTGTGAATGTGGCCTCACCACTGTGAAGCCCCCGAGCGTTAACCTCTCGACCCCCCGGTGTTCTAATCTCAAATAGTTGGGACTCAGCTCTAGCCTCACCTAAAACCTCCACAATTCGCCCCCGTGTTTAAATTTTAGCTTCTGATGGACGACTGAGGGGACTCCTTTAATCTGATTGATGAACTCCCGCCCCAGTAGAAGGTTGAAGGTGGAGGTATGTCTATGACCATCGCTTCGATGGTCAGGGAGACGTCCTTAATCAGGATCGGCAGTGAGATGGTTCCCAAAACCTTCCTATGGCTGTTGTCATAGGCACTCAACGTCATGTCTACTGGCTTGAAGTCGTTGAGTCCCATATGACGGGCTACTCGGAGGGGGCGGACATTCACTTCAGCCCTATCATCAATCAAAGTCTTGGGGACCTGGAATCCTCCAGCCTTCACAGTTATGTAGAGGGCCTTTCTTGATTGACGAGGGATCTCATCATCGGTGAACGTTATGGAGAGGTCAGGAGTCCGGGATAGGTGAGCTATGATTTTTCGACTGACGCCGGCCGCTTCTTATCCATTCCCAATGCTGAGCTACTGCATCTTTGTGCTCTTCTGAAATCATCAGCAGGGACCAGATTGTGATGGGTATGCTGGTTGTCTTCAGTTTTCTCAACACTCTTCTTCTCCCACAAACTTGTTTTCTGACTCATTCAGAGTAAGGTCATGGACTTTCTGTTGCAATGTTTCTGGCTCCTCTGTGGGCTCAGTGGGTTTGAAATGCCTTCCTGAACGGGTTAAGTGATTGATTTTTTCTAAGTCATCATCGTGCTTTTCCTCATCTATCAGAAATGGTACTTTAACAGGGGTTATAGCCGGTGGATTTTCATCTTCGTCGGTGATCATGATGACATTGCACTCAGAGATTCTCCTTCCTCGCCTTTCAGATCTTCTGTCGGCACCATGCTTCTACCACCTCCAATGCTTTCATAGTGTTATAGAGCTCTTGTGCTTCAAAATTCAGTCCCACGAGTAATTCAAGGTTCTTTTCCATATGTCGCTCTAATATCAGTAGAGTGATATAGACACCCTTCCTTGTCCTACCAGACGCTCAACTGTGGTTCGAATTTCATGCGTCATAGCTAGATATTCATGCATCTGCGGTTGAATATCATGCTGAATTCTGGACGATGAACTTGGAAGGCGTCTAGCTTCGGGGATAGCACGATTGGAGGGGGTGTGCTCTGGTTGTCTGACTCAGAAGGATTCTCGATGACATTGATCCTCATGATTCTGCTAATGTCTGACTCTTCTTCTCCTTCTCCCCCCCAAACATATTCACATGCCTGGGGATTGAGTTGTTCTGAGTGTTCGGATTAGTTTTTGGGAATTCCACCTCTCCAGCATCGATCAGGTCTTGGATGGCATGTCGCAAGCCCCGGTAATTATCTGTACTATGTCCCTTGATCATGTGATATTCACATAGGCTGTTGAGGTCAGGTCCTATCTGAGTGACTCCAGGTTTCGGATTCGGGTGTCTCTGTAGGAATCCGCTCTTCTTCAACTTCTCATAGGCTTTGCCCATCGGCATTCCTAGACTTGTGTAATTTTTCTTTGGCTGGGATTGGTAACTGCTCGGTGGTGAAGTTACAGAATAGTTTGAGGTTGACCCACTAACTTGGGCTTGAAACACTGGTGGTTGAGATTGATTGGTTGACGGGGTAGGGACAAACTTGCTGCCCGTGTCTGTCTTAGACTGCTTGTTTTGGTAGTTTGACTGTCGGGAAACGATCCCTGGAAACTTAGACCTTTCAACTTTCCAGCTAGAGCTAGTTCTTCTGCGGCCGTGGCAGCTGCTTTCAGATGCTTGAAATCACAAATCCCCAAGGATTTGAGGTGATCCGAGTAAGGATTTTCTAGACAATCAATGATGATTCTTATTTGCTCATCTTCACTGGGGCGGTCTAACATCTGGCCCGCCTTCTCTCTCCACCTAGTAATGAATTCCATTATTGTCTCATGATTTCTTGGTCTCATAGTTTCCAAGTCTCTCCGGGTGACCCCTAGGTGAGTGTTATAGCTATACTGCTCCACAAAAGCTTGGTAGACTTCTTCCAACTTCTTCCCAGAGAAGTCCAACCTTGACACCCAAGTTTGGGCGGACCCTTCGAGATAGCTGAGGAAGCAGATTATCTTCATTTCATCATCTAGCCCATACATAGTCATGACCCGGTCAAACTGGGCAAGATGGTGCCTAGGGTCCCCTTTCCCGGAGTATTTAGAGATTTCTAGCAGTTTCAGATTTTTAGGTAACTTGGAGTTTGGCTTCATTCGGAAATGACGGAAACCCAGCACCTTTGCTCGCTCCCCGAGCTGCATCTCAACTAGTAGCTCTTCCTTTAGGGATTTCTTCATTTGACTGAAGTCAATTGGAAGGTGTTCAGCAGGTGGGGCTTGATTGTAGCCGTGAATCAGATGGTTAGACGGGTGAGGTAGCAGTTGGGTATGGGGAATTGCTTCCTCAAAATGGACAATGTGTCCTGGGGTGGTGTGCTGGTATGGTTTGAGCTGAATGGGGTCAGGGTGTGGTGAGTTGGGATGAATGAGCTCAGATTGTTTGGCTTGATATAGATTGGCCGTTTGGGCAGCGGCTCCAGCAGGTGGGAGCGATGGTAGTCTAGGGAAGGTGGTTGGTACCGTACGAACCGTGGTCAGGATTGGAGGTGGCATGGGTGCTCCAGAAAGTAGGTCAGCTGTTTGGAACATGGTGGTCATGGGGTGGATGACGGTACATTCTTTCCCTGTGGAGGGTTGTGGTGTGGTGGTGTTGAACATAGGGTTTTGATTGAAAATGATCCTTGGAGTGTCCTCAATATAATCATCGTCAGGGTCAGTAAGGTATGGGTCTTTTCCCTTGGCTGCCCTCTCTTGGCACAGTTGCTCTTCTAGTCTTTCAACGGTCTGTTTCAGCATATTCTCATTCCTCGTTGATTGTTCCAGCATACGGTAGAGAACACTTGGATCAGGAAGACGTAAGCCACTGCCGCTAGCTCCTACGACTGCACTCGCACTCGCCTCAACGGTTGAGGTGGCTAGGGCACCTTTCGGGGCGGTTGGATTAATCAAGTTTGGATCCATAGTCTCCGATGAAGTTTCGGTCGTGGTATCGCTAGCCAGCCTACCCCTGGAGTCTCTCTTCCAAAGTCGAGTAATGTTGGTAAAGCTGGAAGAAAACTCCTGACACTCTGCTCTGCTCTGGTTGGTTTCTCGATACCGGGGAATATGGAATACATAGAAGATGTCAGTATGAGAGTAAATCCTTTTCGTAAAATGATAAAGCAGAAAAGGAGGTCGTCCCTGATCTTTATGAAACGACGTATTCCATCGATTAAATCCTTTTGTAAAATGATAAAGCAGAATAGGCGCACAAGCCGGTTTCCATTTCCAAGAATAAACGCCGTACTATTTCATTGCTCAGTCGTAATTGCATATATCGGGGAAAATGGGGGTTACATCCAAGTTCATAGGGGGAAACATAATATTGGTTAATCAAGTGTTAGATAATATTACATAGCCGAACTCCATAATAAAGGGGAAGGGGAGTTACATCCAAATTCAGAAAAAGGGGAAGACTACCTCTGAATAGTCAAATTTTGATTACATAACCGGACTCCATAATAAGGGGGAAGGGGAGTTACATCCAAATTCAAAAGAGGGGAAAACTACATCCGAATAGTCAAATTTTGATTACATAGCCAATCACATCCATCTAGTCACTACACCATGGTCTAAAGTGAGAAAGAGGCACCATATCCTTCTAGAAGGTCAACTCATGGCTTGCTGACGCTTCATCTCCTTATTTTCCTTTTTCTGCCGCTTCTCTTTTTCCTTTCTCTGTCGTTTCTTCTTCTCTTTCTTCTTCTACAAGACGTCAAATTCCGAAAGCTCCAAGGAATAGGCGTGGGGTATCAATCTATCAATTCTGCGCTCCAACCATGCTGAATATTCGGGACCTAAGCTCATGTGACATGGAAGAATGTCACGGACAGCCCATTTCATCCCGGAGCCGTAGGCTTGGGTACGGTATCTGGCTGTAGGATCTGTGTATCGGTGGTTTCTGAATCCTCTATGCTTGCTCCTGGAATGGTCTGTTCACGCCCAATTGACGCATCCCCCTCTGTGGATAAATGGTGATGAACTATCAAGGCCTATGAGGATCAAACCATTGTTACTGCTGACTGGAGGCCCCTCCTTGGACATCCCAATCCTTGATGACCCACTTGATCTGTTTGTCACTAGTAATATCCCAGAAAAAACTCTCCATCCCTCATCTGGTTTCAACTCCACTTTCGTGCTGTCATATATGTGTCCATATTGACCTTCACAAACTTAGAGGACCAAGGTAGCACCCATAGGTGATCAAACAACCATATCTGAAGAAGTAGAGGACTGCCCACGAAGAAGGTCTCTACGGCTCCTGCTTCTTTCCATCGGTCTAGGGATCGAACTATCTCAGCCACCACTACTGTTCCAATACTGCAACCTTTCTCAAAGGCTTCTCATAGTAGATTACTCACGGATTCATTTTAAGCCTCTCTGTCTAAAGAGATAGAGGCCCATGAGACACAGATCCAGCACACGCCTTCGGGTTTCACAGGAGATATAAGGTTTGTAGAACTGGTTCAGAGATCGCGTAAGCTCAAACTCATATGCCCAAAGTTTTCAACTTCCTCCAGGTTGACCTCCAAGAATCTGGCTGCGAACTTCGGGGTTTGGCTTCGGTCAATAGGAATAACTGGCATCCTGATGCGGCTTTATCTTGAGGAATGTATCCATCTCGGCGGGCAGTATAATCAGCTCTTGCAGAAAGAAACAGTATAGATGGTTGTTGGGTCCCAGTAGCTGACGGACTCAAATAAAGCTTCATAAACCATGTCAACTTTGCATAGGTACGCAAGTCCGATCAAGAGTGGCTTGCACGTGTCCTTTATTTCTATGCACCGATCTAGAAGCTCCCGGGTAAAATCTTTTTCCTCATTCATGTCTTGTTGGTAAGGGGAGGGCTGGACTTGTGTTCTGGCTGTGGATCCCTCTCGTGGTTCTCCTTGGGCCCTTCGGTGTTTCTTTTCCTCTCCAGGTACTGGTACCAATCTGTTGAACATGATTAGATCTACAAAAGAAAGTAGCGAAAGGAAAATAAAGGGAAAGAATGTGATGAGTCCGATTTAAGGAGATGACTAAGCAATTAGTAGCACGACCTTTGCTTTTGGAAATGGAAACTAGTTAAAAAAACTTAAAGAACTGCTTTAGAAAAAATTGTTTTTGAAAAACTGTTTTTGAAAACCCTCTTTCATCTTCTTTTTTTGAAAATGTATGTTGAAAATCGATTTTGGTTTTGAAGGAGAAAAACCTTTGAAAGATGGACGTGGTTGGTTTCAAAGAGTCCCAAATAATGGAATGTAAGGCATTTTTTGGGAAACGTACAGGGGAGAATTCTGAACATGTTTTTGTGAAATTCTTTGGGACAAATTGGTTTAGAAAAAGTTTCGTACACGTGTATAACATAAAGTAAATCGTGGCTGTTTTTTTTTTTGTGGAGCTATAAGTGTTAATGTTGGGACAATCACTTTCCAGGTCAATTATGACTCCGTCTCACCGGGGGAACCGTCGTCCCTTCACTATCATTTCCTGGGGTTTTTCTCTACTATGCCCCTGGTGGGGCACGTTACAAAGAAGGCCCCTCATCGTGTGAGTAAGTTCGAAAGGTCAGGATACCCGAAATGATAAGGAAGCATACGCCACGGCCAGTGATGATCCGACAACACGCTCACTTTTCAGGAAACTCGGGGAAGTATTGCATGGGAACATGTCTCTCGTCATCTGCACGGTCAGGTGTGTCTAAAGTCCAAATTATTCACTGACTACGTTGTGCCATGTATGGGTATCCGGTAAATACGGGATCCTCTATGGACGTGTAGCGTGACATTGGGCTTTAAAGACACCCGTGGCGCAGAGGAACAATGGAGAACTGAGCCCATGCAATCTTCAGGGTAAGGCAGAAGGGTAGTCGGACAGGCGGCATGCAAGGGGGTAACGACCCGAAACCTGACCTAGACACTAGATTAGGCAGCTGGACACTGAAGGCTCAGAGTTTACTATATGATGGCTTTTAACTCGGAAAATGGAGGGTATTTTTGGATCATGAGCCTGCTGGGCGTAGGTCGATGACCATCTTGCCCTGTGGGTTTAGCCATTTATATAAATGACCCAGCTCATGAGGAATCAACCATGGACCGGTCGGGATCCCGTGACTCGTGGATAAATCGGGTGACACAGAGGAATGCATGTCCTAAGCTACCCTCCCAATGCACCCCACAATCATAACATAAATATGAAAGCGATGAAGTCAATACCAACCTATTTGCTAAGAGTTTTAACTTGAAATTGATTCCAAATTGGTTGTTTATTAGCCTAGAGGGAAGTTAGCTTCATTCAATCCTAAGTGTCTCTTTCTAATCGTGAGCTAATCATTAATCCAATTGTTGTAATGTTTGTTGAGGATCTATCAAGTCCTATCTGTCCTCATCAGATACACACTCTAAGTGTGGAGTGGAATAATCCTAAGGGCTTGAAATGAATCTTGTAAAGGTTTTGAAAGAAGTTGGGGAATCCCGACAATTTTGGATAGAGTTCAGTCTTCCTTGAGTTTGAGAAAAACTTACTCAAGTTTTCCCCAGCAGAGTCGCCATTCTGTGGAGGGTGATTTTTTGGTATGAGGGGGGGGTCTATCTAAATGGTCTAACTAAGAATTCTGGATCCTAGAAATTGCCATTCTATGGAGGGTGAAAACCTGTTATTCTGGCATCCCTCAAATACCTACTAAATTGTCCGTCTTTCCCAGAAAGCGTAAAGGGGAGTGCAAGTGTGCACTACACCCGCTCTCAATGGGCTCCACGTGGACTTATGCCCTAAGGGCGGAAATTGACTAGAGTTGCCACCTAGTTTGACCTAAGATACTAGGAAGGAAGGGAAGGAGGGTTCTAAGAACCGTTGGTTGACTCTGAATTTATTGCATGTGGATGGGGCTTATCCGGTCATACTAGAGATTCTCTGTGGGTTCGCAGGGTTACACCCCTTAAAAGTGGCAACGACCACGACCTTGAATTGGTGCCCGAGGAAATCTCGGTCTCCAATTGTCGGGATTGCCTTCTTTCAAAACCTTATTAGAGAGATTCAATTAAAGCCAGAGGATAGGATTTGAGTGTGGATTGAGGAGTAGATGATTTTGAAGAGTTTAAGGAAATAGGCTGGCCTTGAAGTTGGTTTTGAATGTTGAGAAGTTTTGACCGTTTTGAGAGGTTTGAGGTGGTTTCGGTTTTCGCGGGGTTAAGAGGATGCTGGGATTTTTGAGAAGTAAAAGGGCATTTTGGTCATTTCTTATGGAGTTAAGGGGTGTTTGGATCATTTGCTGGAGTTGAGGAGCTTTTCAGGACATTGAGTTATTTGATGAAGTTAAAGGGAATTTGGGTTACTTTGAGAGGTTTTCTGGGTTTGTGAAGTTTGGGTTAGGAATGGTCACATTTTTGATGTGTTTTAGGAAGTCGAGGTTGTTGAAGAGGAACTCGGGTTTTCAGGCGATTGGGTATGGGAGAGGATATTCGATTTGCGGGTGTCCGGGTTTCAAAGATGTTTCGGGTTTCAAATGACTAAGGTTGTTCGGGAGCATTCGGGAATCGGAGGCCCTATGTGACTTTGAGTTTGTTCAAAGAAGGATTGAGAAGTATTTGTGTGACCTGAAGTTCTAATGAGAGGGTTGGGTTGGTTTACTCAAAATTGTCTCTCTTAAAGTTTTTAAAACCTAAAAAATCATTTTGTTGAAAAAGGGCAGATAATCCCGAGGGATTACCCTATGTACCCCCTCGAACACGACACTTAATTAATGGTAAGTGCTGAGGCTCGAAAGATGGAGCAGATTGAATTTATGGGTCCAATCAAATTAAGGGGCCGGACTGTGGGTTTTGGGCCGGTTTGTATATTGTGTTGATGGACTTTTAGGGATTGGGCCGCATTTGAACTTGCGATGATTCTGAATTTGACTTTGGAATTGGTTTTGAAGTTTGGCTTTTGTGTTGTTTTTTGTTTTTTTTAAGAAAAAGAAATAAGAAAAGGATTTCGAAATGAGTTCCAATAAAACCGAATGTAATAAAAACTTTCGAGAGACATATGAGATTTGGTTTGGGGCTTGGAAAGTATGGAAATAATCTGACAAATTGAGCTATGATGAGTTGTTGAGAAGGCGATTTTCTTTCTTTATGTATACTAATTATTATAATAAGATGTGGTTTGGGTCTAGGGATTACCCAGTTTATTAGGTGGGACCATGGCTCACCTAAATCTTAGGGTTCACCCTCTATCCTAAGGTTTGGTCCTAAAGGTCTAATAACTAGGGCTTAGTAAATAGATTAGTATACAAGAATCAAAATACTGCAGTAACTAAAAGGGTAGAATATGTACAAATAAAGCGCAGGGCAAGGGAACATGGATCAAAGCAGAAAACTGTAAACAGGTTATGTACATGAATTACAGATAAGCAAAACAAATCGAGACTTGAATACAGAGAAGTTCATTGATTATTTTAAGTAAGACAGACAGAGACCTAAATCAATTGGATCAGTTTTTACTTCATTCTTGCTCAATGTCCCTTAAAAGCCAATGTCGAGTTGTCTAAGAACCTACCAGATTATGTAAAAAAAGTTGAGCAGTCTACAACTAATTCGAAGCCTAACTCAGATTTTTTTTTAGCTGAAACCAATGAACATATTTTCCAGTTATTCAGAAGAACATAACCTAAAGTGAAACATACTATCTCCAACATTATTAGACCTAACTGTGCAGATATGATGGAGCGCTATTCCTTAATGGATTGCCAGTTATCAGTGAGATGAATTTGGATTTATACAGAACTATCAACTAAACTATAACACATGGTGTAACAGATTAAAGGTTGCTATTAATGACCCCTAAAGTTTCTGTCATTTCTCATACTCACACCAATGTGAACAGGCTTCAGAAATTAAGACCTAACAAAACGGATTCAAAGAAATAGGTGAAGCACAACAGATTTAGAACATGTTGGGAGAGGAGAAACCTTACTGACATGTGTTTCAGGAGTTAAAATGTATTAGAACACATATAACACTTAAAGCAGGCACACAATGTTGAGCAGTAGCACTTAAAAAGGTCAGAAACCAGTACCACAGCGGAGCACATGTAATTCCCTGCGATGGTTCAAACACACCAGAGTCTAAAGAAAATGTTAGCCCACGACATATAGGCAGAAACGAGTGTAAACATTTAACCTTGCAGACCACCAAAGAGAGTGAGGTCAAACTCCTTACCAAATAAGTAACGTTCGACAAGTGAACATAATGCGGGTAACATCTGGAAGAAAGAAATGGTTCCATGTCCATTGTGGCTCGTGACAATAGAGGTAAATTATGGTATGAACCATAACGAGATAGATTAGGCACAGGAGGAAGGGATGTGAAACCCATGGCTGAAAGGGACCACTGGATTGGTATTTACCAAAACAACACTAATAACCGCATGTAAGAAAAATGACCGGAGATGGACCAGTCTCAACTACCAAGTATCAAATACGACACTACGCAAATCGAAAGAGATGGGTCAAACGATAACCCACACACTTAGATTCTGAGTATGAGAGTGTACTCCTTCAGCCTGTCCATGGACTTCAATGCCCGTACCAGGTTAGGTAGTTGCTCGAAAATGACAACAAACATTGCAGAAGATACTGTAATCTAATCGGAAGGATAACCAAGCGAGGAGAAGATGAAAGCCATAGTCGGGATAATCCCAGAGACCAATCAACTCCTCCCGATTCAACATGCAAAAGATCAAAATAAGCGAAAACAAAATGTGGGTCTGAAACAGGAAACAAATGTTCTCGCTTTCGAAATCAGGGAACTACGAAACTGAACATTCAAGACCCCGATTCTGGGTTTCGTTGAAAGAAGAAAGGAAACACAGAAACGAAAAAAAAAAGAGAAAAAAATAACAGAGCGGGTTGGCTCCCATGCCGGAAATACATTCTCGATGGAGCCAGGGTTTTGCCGTCATTGGCTCGAGCCTTTTGGCAAAATTCGGTTGAAACAGCGGAATAGAAATGAAAACAAGGAGGGGATCGTTGAAACGCTAGTGAAGTTCAGAAGGAAGGAGAAAGCCAGAATCCACTTACACTATTGGTAACACGGCGGAACGATTTCAGAAAGCAAGAGAGCTCGGGGGGAAACTTGTGGTGTCCAAGGAGACGAGGCGTTGGTTGTGGTAATAGGAGGATTTATGAATGTGAAAGAATTTTCCGGCGAACAGGGGTGTGGGAGAGAAGTCATCGGGTGGAGTTCAAAAGAGAAAAAGATAGAAATAATGTGGAAGTTTCTTTTTCAACGAGAATGCTAGGGATCTGTGGCTGATTAGAATAATCTAGGAACAGTAGGGTTTTTTGTTGTTCTTTTATAAGAAAGGGGTGGGGTTTCTTAGGGAAAGTCTGATGATTCTATGGGCTGATAAAGGAAATGGGCTTTATTTGGGAAAATAGACAAAAAAATGGACCTAGAAGCACAGTTGGGCCATATTTGGTCCGCCTAACTAGAAAAAACCGAGTATATAAAAAAATTACGGGTATCCAAGTTCGAACCCGGTACATCCAACCTTCTACCCGCACACCTTGACCGACTGAGTTGTAACAAGATTCGGTTTACAACAGCAGACCATAAAACAAAAGGCCAATACTACAGCCAGAAGCTCTTTTTCAGTGGTGGTGTAGTTCTTTTGGGCATCGTTTAGTGTCTTGCTTGGATAAGCAATTACTCTCAGAATCTTTTCTTTTTTCTAGCATAACGCTGCCCCCACTGCATAGTCACTGGCGTCACACATAATCTCAAACGGGAGAGACCAGTCGGGTGATATGACAACAGGTGCAGATACCAATTTTTGTTTTATTGTATTGAAGGCAGAAAAACAACTATCATTAAAATGAAATGGGGCATCTTTTAGAAGAAGGTCTGTCAACGGTTTGGTGATTTTTGAAAAATCTTGTATGAATCGTCGATAGAATCCTGCATGCCCAAGAAAGGCTCGAATATCCTTCACAGAGGTTGGTGCCGGTAATTTTTCGATGACCTCCACCATGGCATTATCAACCTCAATTCCTTCAGCCTACACCTTATGTCCAAGGACAATCCCGTCCTTGACCATAAAGTGACATTTTTCCCAGTTTATAACAAGATTTGTGTCCTTATTACATCGGCCTAGGATCAGATCAAGTTATGCTAAACACTTATCAAAGCTAGAGCCATAGACAGAGAAGTCATCCATAAATACCTCTATGCTCTGTTCAATGAAATCAGCGAAGATAGCTTGCATGCATCGCTGGAAGGTGGCAGAGGCATTACATAGTCCAAAAGGCATTTGTCAGTACGCAAAGGTGCCATATGGACAAGTGAAAATGGTCTTGTCCTGATCCTCTGGTGCGATCGGTATCTGGAAGTGTTGGAGAAATATGTGACTACTTGTACAACTTAGGCAGTGTACCTATCATTTTGCGGAATAGTGGATTTGTGGGTTGTCGTACTCTTGGGGACCTCGCTGTGGATAACTGATAGTGTAGTAAATTAACTGAGATTTCTAGTAAACAGGTTTTATCATTTTTGAGGGAAAGATGCGACTGAAAACTTAATCTAAACAAAACAGTAATAAAAACAATTAATCAAAACAGAATAAAAATAGAAATTGTAAATCTTTTTGTGTTTTTAAAGAAGCATCCCGGGTTGTTCTGCTCACCTATTTTATCTAATTATTGATATAAACTTTCCCACTTTAGCAATAAACTCAGGAATCTTAATTAGTTCATTGACCGGTTCTTGTACAACAAACCCTAACTAGCAGAAGTAACAAGCTGCAAAGCATGCCCAAGTTAGTTCAACCAATCACATTATTAACAATTCCTATTGGAGACAGATTAACCTATAGGCGAGACACGCTTCTAGTCGTTAACCCGTTTTGACTTCCTTTGTCTAGAACCTTGTCTCAGCACCGCATTTCAACAAAGAGCTACAAATATCACTTTAATAATTGTACAAGAAGATTAAAGTGCATTAAGGACAAGAATCAAAATACTGCTTAGATAAATTATAGTGGAAGGCTTACATAACACAATTATATAAAATAGGCTCGCTTCCAAACCCGGGAAGCTAAGTTTATTACTCAGACATTAACAAGGATGAAAATAAAATAAAGATAGAAATAGCCATTATTTTGGAGACTGCCGGAGGAGACGGGACTGCGATTCGCTCCTGCTCCAGCTGCTTTTGTTCTCTTCTTTTTAATCCTGGTTCTACCGAGTGGTGGAATGAAGAATGAAAATAAAATGGAGAAGTGGGGGATAAGAGGATGGAATGGATCGTAGGTGTGGTTCGTATTGTGGTGTTCGATTCTGTTGTGAGCGATGAATGATTTTTCTGATGAAGAAGCAGTGGGTTTATATAGAAGAAAGGAGGAGGAAGAAGACATGCTGAAACACGCGTGAGGAATTTAAGGAGTGGAGTGGGGCGGCGCCTGATATTGCTGATGGGGTAGATAGATATGTTTACAGGCGCCGCAAGAAAAATGGGGAAGATGGTCGGATCTGGGTTGCAGATGAGTGCTTGCTTGTGTCCTTGCATAAATGGGCGGACGTCCCTATCTCTTGTCCGGCTTTTTATCCACGGACATACATGGCTTTTATTTTCTGTCCGTGCTTTCTCCACGGACGTATGCTTGTTTTTGACGCGTCCGAACCACTGTCCGAACCAGTGTGGTTCGGACGCTTTGATCTTTTGCGGAGAATGACGTCCTTGTTTGTTGTCCGTGATTTTTTACCCGGACATGCCACGGACGCCCTTTTTGATCTGTCCGGACCAGTGTGGTTTGGACGAAAACTGTTTTGCTTCTAAATATTTGTTTTAGCTCCGATTTAAGATCTGTTTGCGCCTATGCGTTCGTCTCTTGTCTACTTTGCTCCTAGCTTGGTTTTCCTCATGTTTAACCAATAAATTTGTGAGATAACCAATAAGACATAAACTAGAGGAAAAACATACAATAAGTGAGTAATATTATCCTGAAAGTAAGTAAGTACAAGGTAGATTAAACCCTTAAATGTCTATGTATTTCTCACTTATCAAACTCCCCCATACTTATCTTTTGCTTGTCCTCAAGCAAATATTTTTGACATAATGTTTAAACAAGTTAAATAGACAAAAATCAAGTAAGGAGAGCACAGAAGAGGTAATTGCCGATCTTTTCAGATTTTAAAAGAGGGTACTAATAACATTAAATTTCTTAAATATATATATCTCCGTTTCTGAGAATAACCCTGAAGTCTTACAAAAGAAAGAGAAGCAGTACCATGAGAATTCTGCTTCTAACCTTGAGCCGATCCACCATTTTCTTTCACATTTCCTTGAACGACAAGGGGCATGAAGTAAAATCTTATTCCATTATACCTTTCAATGCCACATACTCATGATCCATAATGAAGAAGTTTTTATCATTTTGGTGCAGAATGCATAGATACTTCAATTTTGAAGTTCATTTTTTCTTTTACCTCAGACTTTTCTCTCCACCCTTGTAGCGGTTTTGGGTCTACTATCCCAGATACCGAGTACCTTAGGTAGCCGGGTGATGAAGCACCCCTAAGAACTTAATAACCGAGTGGACGAGGCCTGTTTAGGATCAGAATATGCATGTCTGGATCAGAGGAGTACCTTGCCTTGTTCTTTTTCCACCGTTTCATTCCAATTCAAGTCCAGGCTCAAAGTTAAAACAAAATTCAAATGATAATATCCTCAGAATTTTTTTAGCATTGAGTAAGGAGCAGAGTGGTTAAATTTTTTTTTGTACCCTTTAAACTTGTTAATACCGGCATTACTCCCTCTATGGCTCCTTCTTTGATTATTAATCACTTAACAAATTTAAACACAGTATCGAAAAAGATGAGAACTTAGGAGCAAGCTTTTGATTATTATCTCTCCCCCACACTTGAACCAAAGCAATGCCCTCATTGCATAGAAAGAATTAAAATAACAGGGCATGCAAACTACCTGGGTAATAATCACAAAGCAAAAGCAATATGAAATATTGAAAATTTAAAGAGCAGGGTAAAGATAGTGTACTCCCCAGAGTTTTGCAGAGTATGTAGAGTAGCTCCCCCACACTTGAGTTCAACTGTAGGAATGTACAAGATGTTCCTGTAATGAATATTCTAAACAGCCAGAAGAACTCAAGTTAATTCTCCTCGTTCTCTCTCCTCTCTCTTTTTATATAAAAACATATATCGGAATAATATGGAAAACAAAACATAAAACAAAAATAGTAGGATAATAAAATTTAACCACTGGGTTGCCTCCCAGTAAGCTGCCCGTATTTATAGTCTTTGGCTAGACTCCCGTTTCGTTATCCTGGATCAAAATAAAAGGTAGACAATAGCTTTGCCAGGAAAACGAAGTTAGCAGTAATTAAAAACAAACCACCTGGATCAAAACAAAACGTCACCTCGGCAAATAAAATAGGAAAATAAATACTCCACAAAACCTGGTGTTTGAGGAGGTACTGCCGGTAACGTAGTTCTAACAGAAGACCAGGTGGTGATGACTTTTCTTCCTCAAATTGGAGGATATAAACATCCTCCTCTTGTTGTTGAGGCTTATGGAGGCAGGGTGGAAGTTGATGAGAGACTGGTGGTAGCGGTATTCCTTCCTCAGATTCGAGGATGTAAATTTCCTCTCCTGGTTGATGAGGCTCAATAGGATAATCCTCGTCTAGCTCGCGGACTGGCTCTGACAAAATATCTTTAAATTTTAATTGCTCCTCTTGTGCTGGGGATGGAGATGGAGAAGAATTGTAACTTTCAGACATTTGTTCCAACTCGGCGTCGGAGAAAAATGTCCTGATAAGTTTCTTTATCTCCTCATCAGAACTTGTAGCTTCAATAATATTTGGCTCAATTCGATCTTTGCTCCTTGGAGTCACCACTGGAATCTCTTCTAGCGGCTTGGTCTGACTCGGGAGAAATTCGTCTGGCCCTTGTGTAGATTGTTGTTCATTCTGATTGAAGTAGTCATATCCCAACTGAGCTTCTTTGTACTGTGTATTAGCCTGGTCGACTTCCCACCAGTACGGCTCTCGATTTGATTGCTGAGGTGGTTGATAATCTTTGACCAACCTTTGATATGAGGACATCTCCTCTTGCATGTGAGTCCATTCCAAATCAATCAACAATCTTCTCACCTCATGTAGCCGCTCTCCATAATCAGTAGCTATCCTACAAAAACAAAAATAAAAATACAAAGTAGAATAGAACTAAAAATAGAAAAGAAACAAAAAAAACAGAAATTAACTAAATAGAAAAACAAATATGAAACAAAACAGAGATAAAAGAAAATTGCTAAAATAGTAAGTAAAATTAAATACAGCGAAAATAAAATAAAACAGAAATAAAAAGAAAATTAAACAGATATCTCAATCAAATTAAAAACCATCAATTAACCTTGCCGGAGATCCCCGGCAATGGCGCCAAAAACTTGTTGGAGAAATATGTGACTACTTCTACAACTTAGGCAGTGTACCTATCGTTTTGCGGAATAGTGGATTTGTGGGTTGTCGTACTTTTGGGGACCTCGATGTGGATAACTGATAGTGTAGTAAATTGACTGAGATTTCTAGTAAACAGGTTTTATCATTTTTGAGGGAAAGATGCGACTGAAAACTTAATCTAAACAAAACAGTAATAAAAACAATTAATCAAAACAGAATAAAAATAGAAATTGTAAATCTTTTTGTGTTTTTAAAGAAGCATCCCGGGTTGTTCCGCTCACCTATTTTATCTAATTATATTGATATAAACTTTCCCACTTTAGCAATAAACTCAGGAATCTTAATTAGTTCATTGACCGGTTCTTGTACAACAAACCCTAACTAGCAGAAGTAACAAGCTGCAAAGCATGCCCAAGTTAGTTCAACCAATCGCATTATTAACAATTCCTATTGGAGACAGATTAACCTATAGGCGAGACACGCTTCTAGTCGTTAACCCGTTTTGACTTCCTTTGTCTAGAACCTTGTCTCAGCATCACATTTCAACAAAGAGCTACAAATATCACTTTAATAATTGTACAAGAAGATTAAAGCGCATTAAGGACAAGAATCAAAATACTGCTTAGATAAATTATAGTGGAAGGCTTACATAACACAATTATATAAAATAGGCTCGCTTCCAAACCCAGGAAGCTAAGTTTATTACTCAGACACTAACAAGGATGAAAATAAAATAAAGATAGAAATAGCCATTATTTTGGAGACTGCCGGAGGAGACGGGACTGCGATTCGCTCCTGCTCCAGCTGCTTTTCTTCTCTTCTTTTTAATCCTGGTTCTGCCGAGTGTGGAATGAAGAATGAAAATAAAATGGAGAAGTGGGGGATAAGAGGATGGAATGGATCGTAGGTGTGGTTCGTATTGTGGTGTTCGATTCTGGTGTGAGCGATGGATGATTTTTCTGATGAAGAAGCAGTGGGTTTATATAGAAGAAAGGAGGAGGAAGAAGACAGGCTGGAACACGCGTGAGGAATTTAAGAAGTGGAGTGGGGCGGCGCCTGATATTGCTGATGGGGTAGATAGATATGTTTGCAGCGCCGCAAGATGGGGAAGACGGTCGGATCTGGGTTGCAGATGAGTGCTTGCTTGTGTCCTTGCATAAATGGGCGGACGTCCCTATCTCTTGTCCGGCTTTTTATCCACGGACATACATGGCTTTTATTTTCTGTCCGTGCTTTTTCCATGGACGTATGCTTGATTTTGACGCGTCCGAACCACTGTCCGGACCAGTGTTGTTCGGACGATTCGATCTTTTGCGGAGAATGACGTCCTTGTTTGTTGTCCGTGCTTTTTTACCCGGACATGCCACGGACGCCCTTTTTGACCTGTCCGAACCACTGTCCGGACCAGCGTGGTTCGGACGAAAACTGTTTTGCTTCTAAAATATTCGTTTCAGCTCCGATTTAAGATCCGTTTGTGCCTATGCATTCGTCTCTTCGTCTACTTTGCTCCTAGCTTGGTTTTCCTCATGTTTAACCAATAAATTTGTGAGATAACCAATAATACATAAACTAGAGGAAAAACATACGATAAGTGAGTAATATTATCCTGAAAGTAAGTAAGTACAAGGTAGATTAAACCCTTAAATGTCTATGTATTTCTCACTTATCAGGAAGTACCCTGAGAAACCATCCAAAAAGCAATAATATTCTTGCCCTGCTAATCTCTCTAACATTTGATCAATCAAAGGGAGAGGGAAGTGATCTTTCCTGGTTGCATAGTTTAAGCGCCTATAGTCGATGCACATGCGCCAACCAATGATTTTCCTCTGAGGGACAGCCTCTCCCTTGTCATTCACAGCAACCTCGATGCCTCCTTTCTTAGGGACAACTTGCACAGGACTTACCCAAGGGCTATCAGAGATGGGGTATATGATATCTGCGTCCAGGAGCTTCAAAATTTCTTTCTTCACCACCTCTTTCAGGTTTGGGTTAAGACGACGTTGGGGTTGCCTGACAGATTTGTAACTGTCCTCCATGTAGATGTGATGCGTGCAGTAGGAGGGGTTAATTCCTTTGATGTCAGCGAGAGTCCACCCGATCGCTGTTTTATGTTTCTTCAACACCGTAAGTAACCTATTTTCTTGCCCGGAATTTAGAGAGGAGGAAACAATGACGGGCAATTGGTTATTTTCAGCTAAAAAGGCGTACTTAAGGTTAGAAGGAAGTTCCTTAAGCTCGAGTTTTGGTGGTTGCTCCACTGAGGGAATAGATTTTTGTGGCTCTCTGTCAAGTCTTTCAATTGGAGGGCGGTAGGCTTGATAACCTGCTCTTCCTTTCTCCACATACGCTAGCATGGCGTTGACTTCCAGATCCTCTACTTTTTCTTCTAGAGAAGTGACCATTACTTGATCCAGCAGTTCGGTTTCAGCATTTGGAAAGGAGGATAGGTAATATATGTCTTCGTCTGTAAAGAAATCGCATTCCTCCTCATCATCATCTATTAAGTCCCCTATTTTCGCAGGATGAGCAAAACTAGAGGTTTTCTTCATCATTTTCTTCATATCAAACTCGATCTTTTCATCCTCGTACTGCAAGGTAATTTTCCCGTCGTAGACATCAATGACGGCTTTAGCAGTACTCAGAAATGGTTGTCCTAAAATCAGGGGGACCTCAACATTGTCGTCCATCTCTAAAATGACGAAGTCGGCTGGAAAGATAAAGTGATCTACTCCGACCACCAGATCACGGACTATTCCCATTGGCTTGATCTCCGATCTATCGGCTAGCTGTAGTTTGAACGGGACCTGCTGCATCTCTCATCCTCTTACTTTTAAAAAGGTGGCGTAGGGCATGATATTTATATTGGCCCCCAAGTCGCACAAGCCACTTCCACAGTCTACTCCACCGATAAAACACGGGATAATGGGATTTCCCGGATCTATTTGTTTGGGAGGGAGTGCTCGAAAAAGGGCAGCAGAGCATTCCTCCGTGAGGTGAACTGTTTCTTTTCCACTTTTCTTCTTTTTCTTTGTTAAGAGATCTTTCAAGAATTTGGCGTAGTTGGGCATCTCTTGCAAAGCGTCGATTAGAGGGATATCTAGAGTCAGTTTCTTGAAGATGCTTAAGAATTTGGCAAACTGCTCATCTAGATGCTTCTTCTTCATCCTATTGGGAAATGGGAGTTCAACATGTTTAGGAGATGAAGATGGGATGTCGATAGTTATTCGAGATGGAGAAGGGGTAGATGAGATAGGAATTTGGGTTTCTGGGGAAGATGAGGTTGGATTGGTTGTGTTCTCCATGTTGATGCTGGCCTCCTCTTGGCTATTCTTACCTTTTCTGGTAGTGAGCTCTCATCCACTCCTTAGAGAGATTCCGCTCACATTGGTAGTCTGGAAGGTGTCGTCTCCTATACAGATTGAATTTGCGTGCTCTCTTGGGTTGGGGAGAGGTTGAGAAGGGAGTTGACCAGGAGGTCTTTGTTGGGTGAGAAGTTGTTGAATTTGAGATTGCAAGGCTTTTTGATCTTTGCGAAGGGCTGCGACTTCTTCTTACGTGTCTCGGGTCTTTCTCATCATTGCCTTAAACATCTCTTACATTTGGGAGAATTTAGATTCAAGGTTTGAAGGAGGTTGAGTAGGTCGGCTTGAGGTTGAGACATCACCATAAGGTGGTTGCTGAAACTGCCTTTGGCCTCCTTGAAAATTAGACTGGGGTCTAAAATTCTGAGATGGTTGGAGCGTTTGTGAGTTTTGCACATTGTCAGTATTTGAATAGCGAAGATTGGGGTGCACGTTACGCTGCCAAGGTTGCCTATACCCTAAATTATTGCCTACAAAGTTCACTTCCTCTGCTGCTTTTAATTCTTGTAATTGGGGACATTGTTCATAATCATGTGGTCCACCACATTGTGTACAAGATATATCAGGAGAAGATAAGGATAGAGGAGCGTAACCTGGGTGGTAGTAGACGATCGAGAAGCTATCAACTTTGCTTGTTGGGGGTAGGAATTCATGGCCATCTGCTCGACAACTTTCTGCAGGGTGCCAATCGTCGTCGCCTGCTGGGAATTGCTCTCCATGAGTTGCTCGTGGCTTCTCATCAGCTGCTTAAATTTGTTGTCGCTTTCTCCTACGTGGTATAAGCCTGGAATGCCGCCTCTTAATCCACCCGTAGCCCAGTCTCTGATTTCTTCACAGAGGGATTCTATCCCATTCAGAAATTGTTCACCTGGCTTTTTCAAAATGTCAGCTCCTAAAGAAGACAGTACCATAGTTTTGCATTGATTCACTAAACCTTTGTAGAACAATTGAGATAATTGTTCTTTTGTGAGACCATGGTGGGGGCACATCAGCAGCAGTCCTTTAAATCGGTCCCAAGTTTCACAGATGTTCTCCACCCCTGGCTGTTTAAAATTATAAATCTCTGCAATCATCTCCAACGTTCGGCTAGGGGGCAGGAACTTGTCGTAGATCTTAGTCGCCATATCCTCCCAGGTGTAGATGGTGCTCGGTGTGAGACTGTGGTACCATTTGTTCGCAGTTCCCGTTAGGCTGTGAGGGAACAAGGACAGTCTTGCGTACTGGAGTACTGCGTCGGTCGCGGTTAAGCTGTTAGCGTGCTGCAAAAACTTGGTGACATGTAGTAGAGCTTCGTCTGGACTTGAGCCGTCAAACATGCCTAACTCCTTCACGCATCGGATTTGATGATATGGCTTCAGCTTTTGCCATTCATCGTATTCGGTTGGGGAGAGGTGAGGAAGGACAATGGCTAGTTGTTGACCTTGGATTGACGGTCTGTTGATATTTCTGACAGTAGCTGCGGATCCCATAACTGCTTCCTGGTTGGTCTCTATTACCGCGGCGGATATATTTTGTTGAAATCGTTTTTGTCTTAAAGCGCGAACGTTCTTTCAATTTCTGGAGTGTAGATACCTGTATTAATTTCGTCTGCAAGACTATGCGATCTAGTAATAGGCATTCACCGCAGAAAAATAAAAGTGATAGAATAAAAATAAAAGTACTAAAGATGGGAATTTAAACAGCTCAACGGTTAATTAAATAAATCGAAATAAATAGACTTAAAAGAAATAAAAATAAATGCAGTAAAGAAAATGAAATCTCTAAAATAAAAATGAAAAAAGACAGAATTAAATTGCAAGAATTTAAATGACGAAGGAATTTAAATGACGATAAAATAAATTATTGATATTGAAATGACGATAAATAAATTACTAGAAATATATAACTGAAATATAAATGACAAGTAAATTAAATGACAATAAAATAAATAACTTGGAATTTAAATGACGAGAATTTAAATGACAGAAAAATAAATAACGGGAATATTAATTGACTGTAAATAATACAATAAGTAAATTGCTGGAATATTTAAATAACAAAAGTAATAGCAATTAAATAACAGCAAAAGAAAACAACAAATAAAAAATAAGACTGAAATATGAAACAAATAAAAGTAGCAAACAGAATATTATAGAAACTAAATATGATAATAAAGCAAGCGAATTATCAGGGGCTTAGGGACTAGACAAAGTTAAGTCCCCGGCAACGGTGCCATTTTGCAGACAAGATTTTTGACTTGTTAAAATTAAAAAATAAAGCTTGGATCAAAACATCTATCGGGCTGCAAACAAATCCCGGTCGCAGTAGTATAGCAAGATTGGAGCAACCGGGTAATCGAACCATGAGACTTAAGCGAAATTGTCTAATTCCTAAGTGATGTCACAAAAACATGAAAAGAGGGGGTTTTTTTAATTGAACGGTAAACACAGCTGATAAAAATGTGGATAAATAAAGACTTGAATAAAAGATATATGAAACGAGACTCTGGGTTCTGGTTATTGCAGCTTGACTAATTGTGCTATTTCTTCTGGTTAATAAGAGACAGATTGGCAAAATTCCTTTTAATTCTTAAGAACCTAATCATAGACACAGAAGAACTCGTTTACCAGAAAATGCAAGGTCCGATGAAAACTCAAGCAAACACATATGTAAACGGCTAAGTAAAAGGAATAATAATTTTTTAGCAACTAAAGTAGTAACTTATCCGATGAAAACAAGTTTTCCACAGTTTTACTAATTAATCTAACCTATCTGTTTATCACCGATCAGATTAAAACAGATTTAGAAAGATAATGCAATAAAGTGATCAAAATTATTGCAGCGTATTAAATGAACATTAATTGTAACAATCTCACAATTAAACAGTAGAAATATAGTACACAATTATAACAAACTGAAATAAACCATCCCCCAGAGTAATTCCCTTAACCCGACATAATAGATAAACAAACAGAGTAAATAGGATAAGAAATCATCTTATTTGACGTCATGGATTTGCTCTGCTGTTTGGACTGATAATATGTCGGTTTAATGGTTGGATAATGATGAATATGAGGTGAAAATGGAGATGAGGTGAAAATGGAGGTTTTGTGGATTTTTGTGAGGTGTCCAGATCAGCTGGGCCGAACGGAGATCCGGGCGTGAGATGTTTGGGTATGTCTGGGCCGGACGGAGATCTGGACGTGTGTATTTGTGGAGACGATTGTGAGTGATATGAGACGTCCGGGTCTGTCTGGGTCAGACAGAGATCCGGACGTGTGTATGGGGCGATGATGAATTAAGAAAATTTGAACGGAGGGAGAGAGAGTGATGTGGAGTCTCTGCATATGAAGTTGTGTGTATGAGTAGACGAGAATGTCTGGTGCAATTGGTTAGGAAGTGAACGGGAGTTTAAATAGGAGAGAAAAGCAAGAACAGGGATTAGTGGGTGAGTTGGGTGAGATTAATGGAGCACTGGAAAGAAACTTCTGCAGCATTCGGCTGATAATTGCGCCGAAAGCGTAATTATCAGCCTGATCTTCTTTTTATTTTTCGACTCTGTGTGACGTCCGGATCTGTGTCCGGATCCGGACGTGAGATAAAAGTTTAGATCTGGATCTCGCCTCACGTCCGGCTTTGTGTCCGGATCCGGACGTGAGATAGAAGTTTGGGTCTGCGTCTCGTGTCACGTCTGGACTTACGTCCGGATCCGGACGTGTGTTGTTCTCTGTGAGGTGTCCGGATCATCTGGGCCGGACGTGAGATGTCCAGGTCTGTCTGGGTCGGACAGAGATCCGGTCGTGTGTATTTTATTTCGGTTTTCTTTGCAAACTTTGACAGGCTCCAAATCCTTCGTTTGAGCTCCGTTTTTCAATCCGTTTGCGGCGTTGGAAAGCTCGTGATGAGCTCTATGCATTTCCATGATAATTTTCTGTTTTTAACAGATAAATTGGCATCAGTTCTTGCCTAAAGTAAGAATCATGAAAAGCATAGGATAAGTGTGAGAAAACGTCTAAAGAGTTACGTAAAATAGGAATTTAGAGCATATAAAACTATATCAATTTCACACTTATCAAGGACAAACCTCCAAAGCTTCTCTTACTAGATCTCCTGCTACTGGAAGAGAAATCGTCTGATTGACTTGGTGGGAAGAGTTGTCATCGCCATCATTGTCTACTACATTGGAATTGAAAGATGCAAGCGAGGAATGCCCAACCAAGCTAGACACCCCATCTTAATTGTTTTAGACATCAAGGCGGTCACTAAAACAATCATTTGAAGGAAGATAAGAGCCTTCATCAGAGAATATGACTGGTTTAACAGGGTGCTTTGCTCTAAGAAATTCTTTAGTGTGAGAAGCTTTTGTTTTTGTTTTCCCCTATATTTTTGTATCTTCCCTGATCGATGCCTTTGTCAGCTCTAGGTTATTTTTGTTGGGTGCTAGGGAAGCTTTTGTACGTCACCCTTCCCTCTAGCCTTTTTGTATATCCCACGGTATTCAATATATAGGGCTTCCTCTATATCATTTTGTACAATCACATTTCATAGTTACAGATTATTACCTATTTAAAAAAAACTAGCTCACCCGAGCCACCATATTCACAGTAAGTTCAAACCAAAAAGACGAAGATGTTTATTTAAGCGAAATCGACCATGACATATCAGTGGCCTTCTAGTATTTCAACATTAAGTAAAAATAAAGCAAAATTGCACTATCTGGTGTGAGTTTATTATTAGTCTGCTATAGATATGAAATGGGCCTGATCCATCTTAATATAAGTTGTCAAAATTTGATCTGAACTCAAAATCCGATTGTTTTACTTGAACCCGAAACCAGATTTGCCTGAACCTAAAACTGACTCGAACCCAAATGATTGAAAGTACTAGCGAGCTGGAACTTACCTGAACCCGAATAACCTGAATAAATATGAAAACAAAACTTAATTTAACCTGATTATATCTGAATTAATATCAAAGTCGGCATTGTATTGACTTTTTGTAATCTAGATGTAATATATTTTGATTGAAATTAGGTATATATTTATTTAATAATTTTTTAAAAAATATTAATCATGACCCAAAATAACTTAAACCTGATTTTACCTGATACCATTACAACTCGAACCCGATTTGACCCAAACCTGAATGCCCGAATCCAAAATGACCCAAAAAGTTTAATGACCTAAACAAACCTTTAACTTGAATGAATATGGCTGAAAAACCCAAACAAATATGACGTAAATACCTAACGGAACCCGTTTGACAGGTCTAGGTTGGAACCCCTGCATCTTTCTTCTTATATACAGCCCAAATTTGAAGGTATACATGCAAGTGATAACTTAGGCGATAAAGATGGTGGAAGTGAATATAACCCTAACTTGTCACCTTTGTTGTGAATATCTATTTGAATCCTCACGTGTATTTGTTAATGATTCACAGATTAGTTCATATAAAATGATACAAATTAAGTTAAAAGGTAAATAATTCTAGAATTATTTTAAAGATTTAAGAATCATTTATGTTTGTAGACTTAGTTTTAATTTTAGAATCATTTTGAACTAGCTAGTTTGATAATTGCTTTGAATTTATTTTTAAATTTGGTATTTTACTATTTTTAAAAAATTTTTTGGAAATATCTAAAACTTACTTTGCATAAAAAAACTTAAAATGCATGCACAAATATACATGCAGATTGAATTTCTCAATTAATAGAGTAAATAAAAGATATATGTTGAACACAAATTTGAGATGATGTATAAGATCTATGAATTACAAATAAAAAAAATTTCTAAAAATTTGCACCAAAATTAGGTGACAAAAATGGGCACTGCCCAACATCCAAAAGGTCGGGATCTGAACCATAGTTTTTCTTCAACATATGATCAATTTGTAGGTAAAAAGAAAATGCTAACAAGGACTAACACATAACATTTTGGATACGGGTATATAGAGACAGACCTGTGAGTCTGCAAGGTTATATAGAGATTATGACCTTAGCATGGAATACCTATGAGACTAACAATATTAGATTCACTAACTTTGTGGGCAAAGTTCTTTAAGGGGGGTAGATTGAAATACCCCGAACCTAAGTATGGTGATTAAATTATTCTAATATGGTATTTAAGGGCCTAATAGTTCCTAAAGAATTTTGGTAAAGAAAATAAATCCAAAAGAAAAGAGAAAACGCATAAAAAGCACAAAATGTAAAAACAAGTGCTACGCAACCATAGGAGATATGTGATCTCGACTAGGGTCCTATATGGATTCCTAAGGCTTATTTAGGCCTAAATAATATGTGGGAACAAATCCCAAAGAAAACGGATCCAAATAATGGGTTAAAACACTAACGGAGTCTTAAAGCACATTTTTCGAGGAAACCCGAAAACGTGAATTTAGTGGTCAAACAGACCCGTAAAAATTATAGTCAACCAAATAACTATAATTAAGCATTAATGAAAGCTTAAGAACCATTAAATTAAAGAAACGAGAAAAATCCGGAAAACGGGCCCGGTTAGTGAATAGTGCTGAAACGGGTAATTAACGAGCGTTTCTTGTATAAGACAAAAAACGCCCCAGCTTATGTGTACATAGGGGGCCGGTTTTGTTAAATAAATCACCCCCTCTCACTCTTGATTAGCTTGTTATCTAAATAAGCCAAAAAGCAAAAAGAGGAAAAAAATGAAAAAGTAAAAAGCAACTTCCCTCTCTCTCCTCCCTCATTTCTCTTTTCTCTTTCTCCTTCCTTTTCTTCTTTCCCAGCTGGAAGCCCCTCCTCTCTCCCATGGCTGGCGATTTGTGAGCTCCATCCGTGGTAGCCCACTCTTTCTCTTCATGCCTAAGCTTCATTAAAGCTCCAAATGTAAAAATAAACACATATTTGAACTCCCCTCATCAAGAGCTACATTTCTATCTTTTCAAAATCTCAAATGGAGGAAGTTGGCCTCCATGGGTGTTGGCCATTTGAAGAGGAAACCACATGTTCTTGAAGCTTGGAGTCCTATTCCTGAGCAGCACCTTGACATGAAAGTTGAGGATTTTTGGGATGCAAATTCAGGATGGAAGAGGAATCTGTTCTCGAGTTTTGTTCATGATGATATACAGAATCTGATTTCTAATTTCTCTGTTTATCCTACAGCTGATGATGATTTCCTCACTTGGGTTCCTGGTTATAATGGTGATTATAGTGTGCATTCAGCGTATAAGCTTTTAACTGAGAATGATGTTTCTGACAATGAACTTTCTGCAGTTTTTAAGAGTATCTGGAAACTACCTGTCCAGGAACGGGTCAAACTCTTTCTATGGCGTGTTGTTCTGGGTAAACTTATGACAAATTCCAGGAGGTACTTATTGGGTCTGACTTCTGATAAGTCATGCCATTACTGTGGTAAAGAGGAAACGCTGCTGCATATTCTCCGTGATTGCCCGATTGCTAGGAGGATCTGGTCAAAGCTTATCTATTCTAGAAATAAAAATCTCTTCTTTAGTTGTAATCTGTAGGAATGGATAAGGGATAATCTGCAGAAGGGAGTGCGAAACCTGATTATCTTTAATTGGAAAATGGCATTCCCTATCACTTGTTTCATGTTATGGCATTGGAGAAATAGTAAAATATTTGGCAAAGAGGAAAGAATTTTCTTACCCTTGCGCAACATTATACTCTGCTGCCAAGAAAACAAGCGTGCCCGTGCCTTTGTCAAGAGTTGTGAAGATCCATGGCAAAGCAGTGGAAACTTAAGAAACAGGGAGTTGCTATCTCTTTCCTATGACTCAAATACTTTGATTATTACTATTGATGGTGCTAATTGCACTTCCTCAGGTCTTGCTGCAGCTGGTGGTGCGGTGAGAACAATACATGGGGATTGGATTGGAGGCTTTGTGGCAACTTTCGCATACCAGAACCCTTTACACTCAGAGGCAACAGCGTTGATGCACGCCAGCAGATTAGTGAGAGCAAGGAGGCTGGAAGGTGCCCGGATCCTCTCGGATTCCTCCCTGCTGATTCAACTTATGGAAGGCTGCCCAACAAATCATATCTTGAGGCCACTAATTGAAGAATGCTCTGCCAACTTGGACTCAGTCAATGATGTTCGATGTGCTTATGTTCCTAGACATTACAACAAACTAGCTGATAGGATAGCGAAAATGGGTCTTGAGTTACCCATCGGCTTGAGTGGTCTTAATGACCCACCGCCTTGTATCTCATCACAACTTTTAGAGGATAAGTCCTCTATTTTCTCAATAAGAGAAGAGAGCTAATAGCTCCCGTATTTTGATCAAAAAAAAAAGAAAAACTTATTTTCTCCATCCCTTGTCTTGGCCGATTTCAGCCCATTTTTATACGTTGTTCTTTCTTTGTTTGAGAATTTTTCCAAGCCTTAAATGGTGGTGGAAATCCCTCCTTTGATTCAAGAATTGAAAACCCTTTAACAACTTTCAAAGGTAAACCCTAACTTTGTGCTTTAAGCCTCTTTTGAATCCTAGGGTTAGTTTAATGTGCCTGAGTGCTTGTACTTAGTCCCATTGTCCTTTGAATGGTAATTTAGTGTAGTTGGCATTTGATATGCCTTGGCCTATTTTGGAGTCAAGAGGATGGAGAAGAGGAGAATGGAAAAGGAGACTTGGAAGATTAAGGTAAAAAGCTTACCTTGATGTTTATCTTGATTTCCTTAGAATTTGGGATGGGTTGAATTAATTAAATGAACCAAAAACTGAACGGAAATGTGTTTTGGTAGTTAGAGAAGGAATTTGTGAACTTATGTGATTTAAGGGCCTTGGAGCCAAGTGTGTTGTGATTATTGCATTGGAAAGTATTTGGTGAGTTTAATGAGATTTAAATGTGTATTATGTGCTGGTAGGATCCCGTGTGGATGTGGCTAGTGAATGAATTAGGAAATGGATCAAATGATGCTTTGGGCAATGTTAATATTGTGGGGAAGCTATGGCAAAATTTTAGTAGAAATAAAGTGTTTTAGGCGTTGTTATGAGTGAGAACAACCTAGGAGATTAACTAGGTGTTGTAAAAGAACTATTTGGGTTAGTTAACCACCCTTGAATGGGGATATAAGAGTTGGAAAAGGAAGACTAAAAATCTGTAGCACAATGACATATGAAGATCTTAGAAATTCTAGGAAAGAATTAGTGTGCATAATCTTGGAAACGGAGGACGGACTTGGGTATAATTAATACAAACGCCTAGGAAGGATTTGAAATGACCAAATGAGCTGAGGATATGGTAAACTACCTAGAGGAAAGGTTGGAAAATGCACTAGAGTGCATAAGTGCAAAAAAATGAGAATTTAAGTTGTAGAGTTGAACAAGAATTGAGTAGTGAATTTGACCAATGATTTATGAGGGTTTAAGGAGTGTTTTAGGGTGCTAAAACATGTTAGGAAACATGTGGAATGATTAGGAAAAGATTGGGTGAGAATTGAGATGACTTTGGAGTTCAAAATGAGTAGTTAAACACTTTGAAAAATTGGTTCTGTCTTGGACCGCCCCTGGCTGGGGAGGTCCAGTTGAAATTTCCAGACCCGGATGCTTCTGTTCCGGACCGCCCCAGGGTTGGGGCGGTCGGGTCAAACAAAAAAATTATATATATAAGGTATTAGTAGCAAACCATGGAGAGAGTAATGATGTTAAGAAGAAAAAAATATGCACATAAGAACACTTAAGGAAAACTGAGAATTTCGGGATAACGGGGCAAATACGGGTATAGTTGTTATTTACATACCGTAACGCCTTCGTGTTAATAAAAACATTTGGAATGTTATCAGTGGATCAAGTGTGAACCAAGCAATGTGAGGTGACACGGTAAAGTAACCCATGGTGAAAGGTATGATTTTCTCATACCCCGTATGCTACCGGGATTACACTAATTTGTGTGCTGTGTGCTTGTGTGCCGACCTAATCAAGATAAATGCATGAAAATGATTTATTGCATTTGATATGTATGTCTTGAGGTATGATGTATGAACTAACCACCCGTGTATGAATGTGTGGTCTGACTTAGTGATACAGACCGACTCATAGATGAAAATTGCTTGGTTAGTGACTCATAGAAAGAGTCGTTTCTCGAATTAACGAAATGTTGAGCACACGAAACTATCGAATCAAGAATCATGATAACACAAACCTATGAAATCACTAGTACGTGACAGAGTCGTACAAGATTAGTAAACTCCCGATATTGGTTAGAGATTTGAATTGAAATAATCCATGGAGCAAATAATAGTGGAATGAAATAATGAACCTCTATTAGAGGATAATGATAGTTCAAAGATATGAACCTTTGAGAGAAGTAAAGGAATGACAAGGGACCACCAAACTCCATTAGAAAATAGTCGACCTACAATATGAGGATCCGACCTAGTATGAGAAAATGTCCCGAACATAAAAGTATTTGAAACGTTGGGGAAACCCTTAAATCTGAGAATACTCAAAATTGAAATAATTCCCTAAGCTATTAGATGATATCGAGAGAGATACTTCTAGGCTGATCTTTATGATTATAATGTAACTCCGAGAGTGGAGTTTTGGGAAATTGAGTAGTCCCATAGAGAAACGGACATTGTGAATTTGAGGAGCTAAGTGTATAGTTCCGGTTGATAGTCGAGCCTTCCCACTATGCTAGACCCGGTGTAGGGTCGTATCCGGGGAAGTAAGACAAGTATTTGTAAGCCCGGTGGTGAGTCTTGTGTATAACTCTGTCCGGAGGTCATAGGTAATGACTTAAAAGATATCTAGATGAGTATGAAATTGAGAATTGAGATTTAAGTATTGAAATTGAGAATTGATAATTGTGTAACGAGAGTGGAGAATTGAGAATGGAGAATCGAGATGGAGACTTGTAGTACCTATGAACCTAAGAGAGATCGAGTATGAGTATCCCAAGAGAATAGGAGAATAATGAATAAAGTGAACTAAGGCGTTAGTGAGGTAAAACCCTCAAGGCTTAAGTTAATACTAACTAACAATCTTGTTGTGTTAGTTGTTATTATATTCCTTGTTTGAATACCACAAATGTGAGCATGATTATTGAATTAAAATGAATTCCATGTTCTCGACAAAAGTAGTCGACGTACCCCCGGTAGCACGCTGGGTATGCGAATTTCATACCAGCAATTTGCTGAGCCCCTAGGGGCACCGTTTTTATTTACAGGTATTGTGGAGCTGAATACCGTTCGAGAGTAGGACAGGGTTACTACTTAGCCTTGGTAGTTGATTAAGAATGTTGTAATTGTTTTGTAAAGTTGTACTGTAAGACCGAAGTGTTGTCGGCAAGTTTGAGAATTGTAGGAACTCGGTACAGAATTGATTTGAGATTTGTATTCGTATTGGGATTTGGATAAGGAACGAAATGTATTGATTGGTATAGAGTACTCGGTATACTTGTTCATCAGACTGATATTGTATTTGTATTTGGTCTTGTTAGTCACGTGGGTGACTAACGGCATTGTATCACCCCCCGTCAGAGTAAGAATTCCGCTGCTGTGATATTGTGTATTGAGACGGATTAGGAGATAACGACTGGATTAGTGACAGGGGTGTTACAATATATGTTGAACATAAATTTGAGATGACGTATAAGAACTACGAATTACAAATAAAAAAATATTTCTAAAAATATGCACCAAAAGTAGGTGACAAAAATGGGCACTGCCCAACATCCAAAAGGTCGGGATCTGAACCATAGTTTTTCTCCAACATATGATCAATTTGTAGGTAAAAAGAAAATGCTAACAAGGACTAACACATAACATTTTTGGAAATTTTTTTTTAGTTACTTATTCAAGGCCCAAATATATAAATTTTTACACCAACAATGATCATTTTCAATGGTCTTAAAAATGAAACACATAAACAATATTTATTTGAAAGTTGTAAAATTTAGATTGTAAAGAAGTACTTTGTTTTCGGAGGTTTTATAACGTTGTAAATATTCTATAAACATCAATGGAGTTTTCACAAACATTCTTAAGGATTTTATACTTTTTTAACAAAAAAAATTAGGATCTCGATTTCAAATCAGCCAAACTCCAGTTTACAAGAGTTCGAGGAAAATTAGATAACCAAACAATGACCGTCTGAGCACAACAAAAGTCAGAATGAGCTAAGGTATGGGCTACAAAATTACCCTCCCGTCTCACAAAAGACCACCTAACCGTCCTCACCCTATTACTATCACAGACAAGTTAGTGAAGAAAAGCATCAGCAACTGGATCAATAGGAACACTCGACCAAAGAAAATGATTAACCGGAAGACAATCCCACCACCAGAAGACCACACCCTGACTGTCTCCCCAACTCCACACCACGCGCCACCACATGGGCCTCTGCCAAAGTAGTAGAGAGCGAGGCCTCATCCCCCCATAACCCCACCCCTAAAAGATGACCATCTGCATCCCGCACCAGCACTACCAAGTACCAAAGCCCATCCACCCCTGATCTGCATTTGTATTCACCTTAACCCACCCCCTAGAGGGCAGGCACTAAACCCAAGGCCCATCCTCTACCTTACCCTTAAAACCAACCAGCTCTTGGAAATGGCGCACATACTCGAGCGCGTCCACCATCATAACAAAGAAAAAAGGACTTCATGTGCCTATGAAACACATCGTTGCGAGCCCACCAGATAGCCTAACACTGAACCACAACATCAGCAAGAGTGGACCTAGAGACTTGCCCACTCAGCCTGTCCAACCAGCGATCAACTGACACTCTGGCCCCACCAACCCAGCACGACAAGGAGGACCAACGAGCCTCCCGGCACCAGCAGCCCCCGCAGGACACACCACAAAAACCATGGAACCAATACTCCCGACCCCCACACAGACCACACACACCCACCCCTAAGCCCTGTCGCACCCGATTTCCCCCCACCCCAGGGTCCCATGCCATAGACGCCACACAAAGACAAGAATCCGTGGCGGAAACTACAAGGAAGCCAAGAGCTTGAGAAATCCCGACCCCACTCTACACAGTCGAGGAAGGGGAAGAAGCATCTCAGAGGGAAATGGCCAAGTAGTAAGCAGACTTGACCGAAAAAACCCCAACTTACAAAAGAACTAGCACAATGGATCCTCTCTCCCCAGGCTAGGAGGATCCTGCTCCAGAATCACCCCCACATGCACCGGCCATAGCACCGCACAAACGCTCTCCACATCCCAGCCCCTTTCAGCACTACGCAGCGTCATCACTATCAACCCATCAAAACCACTAGCCTTCGTAGTAATAAGCTTAAAATAAAAAGGACGTTAGACCCACGGAACCCTTTAGATATCAATGGAAGAACCATCCCCTATGTTCCAGCAACGACTGCCATATAAGGTTCCCCCTAGCCTAGGCTCCGCCTCCAACAAGGAGGAAGACAAAAAGTATACCGCCTTCAAAACATGCCCCACCAGAGAGTGAGGGTGAGTCAATAGACGCGAACAAAACTTACCCAGCAGAGCCAAATTTTGGGCCTTGAAAGCCCAAAAACCTAACCCTCATGTCGTTCGACCCTGTTGGAGCACCAACCGACAAACCCAATGCAAAGACCTCTACTTTGACAACCACTTCCACCATAACTAAGACACTAGGGCCTTCATCTTTGCTAGTAGGACCTTCGGAAACATGTAAACCTACATGGCATAGGAGGGAATCACCTGGAGGACACTTGTAATAAGGATCAAACGACTCGCCTGAGCTATCTTCCCCGACCAGACAATAATCCGTTTCCACATATGATTCACCACAAAACCGAGAGCTCTCCTCTTAGCCCTCCCTAATCTAGTAGGCAAACCAAGATACAATTGGATTGAAGGGGCCTCCGCAACCTGAAAGATGGAGGCTAACCGACCGCGCCTCCCATCCTCCATCCGTCTACTAAAAACTAATTCGGGACTCTTAACAACGCGGAAAGTATTTATCACTTAATTTATGGTTTTGATAAAGATTTTATGTGGTTTGATAAACATTGTTTTAGCAAGTATGATATGACTCTACATTCAAAATTTTGTAGTGCAGTAGTACTGGTTCATACCGTTGCTGATTCATATAGTTTTGGTAAAAAATTAACGGCTTGGTAAACAACTTGATAATGGTTTTATGTGATTTGATAAACATTTTTAGACCAATTATTATGCTACCATAAAGGATTTAGGGGTGTTTGTTTCAAGCAGGGGAAACGGAATGGAATCAGGAAAGAAAATGAGGAGGAATGGAAAACAATTCACTTTGATTTTCCTGG
Source organism: Limonium bicolor (assembly GCA_023374045.1). Lineage (NCBI taxonomy): Eukaryota > Viridiplantae > Streptophyta > Magnoliopsida > Caryophyllales > Plumbaginaceae > Limonium > Limonium bicolor. The sequence continues at coordinate 285,295,586 of CM041777.1, forward strand.
TTTTTTGTTTGAGTTGAGGGAAATAGTTAATGGTCAATGGCTGCCGACTTCCGGTCAATGACCATTAATTGTCGGTCAACATTCACCGGTTACTGGTCAATGGTCATTAGTTATCGGTCAATGGTCATATGTCACCGGTCAAAGTGTATTGGGGAAAGGGAATTCCCTAGTAGGGGGTGGGGAATCAAGATAGAGGGTTTTTTGCAATCTCATTCTCTTTTTCTTTTCTAAAAATAGGAAAAAACTGCTAAACAAACAGCAAGAAAAAGAATTGAATACCCCAAAAGAAACGCCGCTTAATTTATTGTCCAGTATTTAGAGCTATGTTCATATTCCCACATACAAAAAAAAAGATGAATATTTTCAAAGTGAACGGAGGCTATGTAATTGTGGGGCCCTCAGGCTATACGAAATTGTGGTATGTCTAAAAAGGTTTGGTTAACATCAAAAAGTAAGAAAAGGGAAAATTTGAAGTCAATTTATGAAAAGCCCCTTAAAAATAAAAGTCAGAAAATACCATTACATTTTTTATAAGTTCATGAAATGTCACTATGTCAATGATTAGAAAAAGGACAAAAATACCTCTACTAGTTACAAAGTACTTTTAAAGTTCACGATATGTGCCTATGTGTTACAAATTCACTAAAAATCACAAAAAATTCAAAATACTATAAAAATTAGAAAAAAGTATAAATTTTTGAAAAATAAAATAAAATATATACTAAATATAATAAAATAAATAAAAAAATTAAATATTTTTAGATTTTTTAAATTATTCAGTACCATAAAAAAGAATATAGTGTATTAAAAACATAATTTATACCAATTTTTCTACCAATTTATACCATAATTTATACCAATTAAATACCATAACTTTTACCTTAAAATTTTTAGATTTTTTTTACCAAATTTATTTATTTATTCAAAATAATTTATTTTATATTTTAACTAATATTTAGAATTTTTTTTGAATTTATATCTATTTACAAAATATTATGTCATAAAGTTAACTACAAAATAAAGTACAAGTTATAAAAAATAAATTTCCAAAACATTTTGTCAAAAATATAAATAATTTATTTTTGAATAAATATAAAATAAATAAAGTTTTTTTAAAAAATTATATTAATTTTTTTAACCAAAAATTGAGAAAGATTATTCTAAACCTTTATATCGATAACTTTATGACATAATATTTTGTAGATAACAAAAAATATTATGTCACAAAGGTTTTCTGTAAAATATTTGGGAAAATTACATGTCCCACCCATGACGTTTAGCGCAATTACACACTCCACCCACATGGTTTCATAAATTACTTTCCCCACCCATGTGGTTTCCCTCTTTTTACATCCAGCAACTTTTCTAATTTTTGTTCAATTCAAAAAATGCTTAAACGTTGTCCGAAATTGATGAAACTTTATATAGACGATGTTAAAGTGTTATATTTTGGTTCAGTGAGAAATCTAAAGTTTTTTAAGCTTAAATGTGACATGTGGGACCCAATGAACATGTCACATGTTTCATTGGGTCCCACGAGTCACATTTAAACTTAAAAAACTTCAGATTTGACATAAGATCAAAATATATCACTTTAGCATCATCCATGTAAAGTTTCATCAATTTTAGACAACGTTTAAGCATCTTTTGAATTGAACAAAAATTAGGAAAGTTGTGGATATAAAAAGAGGAAAACCACATGGGTGGGGAAAGTAATTTGTGAAAGCACATGGGTGGAGTGTGTAATTTCGCCAAACGTCATGGGTGGAGCATGTAATTTTCCCAAAATATTTTTTAAAAAAATATTTCTAAATATTTTTAAAAAGATATAATAGTTGATTTTGAACAAATAATTTATATTTTGAAAAAATATTATGTACTATTTTTTTTCATAATAAATTATTTATAGAAAAAAATAACTGTAAAGTTAAAATTATGATTTTTAATTGGTATAAATTACGGTAGTTACGGGTATAAACTGGTAGAAAAATTGTATATATTATGTGTTTAACACACTATATTCTTTTTATGGTATTGAATAATTTTTTAAAAAATCTAAGAAATATTTACTTTTTTTAAATACTTTTATGTTATTTTGATATATTTTTTATTTTATTTATTTTATAATTCTTTTATTAATTTTCAATATGTTTTATAGTTATATATATTTTTATAGTATTTTGATTTTTTTTGTGATTTTGAGTGAATTTTTTAGCATTTAAAAACATGAGAAAGTAGACACTGCGGGACGCCCACACCCAAGAGTGTACAGTCTTGTCTATTTGGCAGTCCAGTCAGCAGTTGACTGGATTGTTTTGTTGACTGGGCTGCCTTTTATTTTATTAACTTCAATTGGTTGTAACTTTTAAAATATAAGTCCAAAATTAAAAAAAATTATATCATTGTTCATCTAAATTCAAGCTCTTCAAAACAAGACTAGACATGGATATGTTTTGACAACTTTTAAATTTTATATTATTTACATGCATATATATATATATATATATATCAATGAGACTTATGATGCATAACATCATTTTAGTGTATCATAATATCACTTTTAATGAATCATAATATCAAAATTAATGAATCATATCTTCATTTCAGTGTATCATCGCAAACATATAATAATAAAAAAATTACACAATAATACAACCCAAAATAATATTTGGTATGTATGAAAAATACGTGATTCACCATATAAGGTTTAAAATACATCATACAACAATAGTAATACACTACAAAACAATAATGATTTTTATCGATTCCGAAGTTTATTATCTAATTCACCATTTATTAGTTAATGAATCATAATATCAATTTTAATGAGTCATAATATTAAAATTAGTGAATCAATATCTTCATTTTATTGTATCATAGTAAACATATAAAAATAAAAATTTTAAACAAAGTATAATACAAAACAATATATGATATGTATAAAAAGTACATGATTCATCATATAAGGTTTAAAATACACCATACAACAATAATAATACACTAAAAATAATAATGATTTTTTATCGGTTCCGGAGTTTGTTATCTAATTCACCACTTATTAGTTATTGAATCATGACACCAATTTCAATGAATCGTAATATCAAGTTTAATGAATCATAACATCATTTTAGTGAATCATCAATCACATATAAAAGAATTTTTTAAAATAATAATACAACAAAAAAATTGATACATAAAAAATTACATGATTCACCATATAAGGTTTAAAATACACCATACAACAATAATAATACACTACACAACAATAATGAGTTTTATTGGGTTCGAAATTTGTAATCTATTTCACTACTTATTGGTTAATGAATCATATATCAAAACTAATGAATCATATATGATTTTAGTGTATCATCATACACATGTAAAAATAAGTTTTTTTCAAAGTTGTCAAAACATATCCATGACTGGTCTTGTTTTGAAGAGCTTGAATTTAGATGAACAATGATATAATTTTTATTTATTTTGGACTTATATATTAAAAATTACAAGCATTTAAAGTTAATATAATAAAAAAAAGCAACCCAGTCAGCAAAACAGCCCAGTCAGCTGCTGACTGGGATTGTCATATCAGATGGTTCGCACGCTATAAGACACCGCGGTTCCGTGCATACGAATTTGCATAAAAACATAATGTACTTTATTAATTAGTAGAGACACTTTTTTCATTTTTACTTCTGATTAATGATATAGTGACATTTTATGTCTTTTACAAAAATATAATGTTATTTTATAACTTTGGGGGCATTTGATCAATTTTTTTAAAAAAAATATAGCGACAGTTGGATTAACCTCGGTATATATTCTTCCCGCACTGAGAGCACGCAGATGTTATAGCTCAACCAGAATCCAATCCAGGCGAACAAAACAATTGCTGCGAAATCTCTTCCTGTTCTAGAGATGTCTCAGTTCGGACGCTCAGGCCCTCCAGATATCTCCGACACCTACTCCCTCCTGGTCCTCAACATCTCCCATCGTGAGTAGTATACATGTGTCGTGCGCTTCCTCTCTTTTAAGATGAACGATTCTCACTTGCAAATGATTTCGTAAACTGTACTCGAACAGGCACGAGAGCTGATGATTTGTACCCTCTTTTCGACAAGTGTGGAAAGGTCGTGGATATCTTCATCCCTCGAGACCGAAGGTACTCTTCCTTCCTGTTTGTGGTAAATTGATCTTGAAAGCAGTAGAAAGGTCAGAAAATTTTGGTTGATCGGTTTGTTTGGTTTGGCAACTTTGGGGTTTTTTAATCAGGAGTGGGGGTTCCCGTGGGTTTGCGTTTGTCCGGTATGGATATGCGGAAGAGGCTCAGAAGGCTGTGGATAAGCTTGATGGTATATAATGCATTTTCAACCTTTTTTTTCCCGCCCCGCAGTTATTTTATCGTTCCACCACAAACACTCATCGGAGAGCATTAGCTCACTGGTATTTATGTCGTTTGGTTGTAGGGAAAGTGGTCGATGGCCGCGAGATAACTGTTCAATTCGCCAAATACGGTCCAAATGAAGAAAGGTGTTGTACTGATATCTTGACTTAATAGTAATACTTAGACATCATGCTCTTTTATCGAAATTGGTTGAATTTTATTCTAAAAAAGAAGTCTTCGCTGGTTTATGACAGCTACATGAAACTGTCTTATGGTATGACCAAATTGGCTCCATTCTTTCTAGGATGTTCTTCATTCTTAATAAGGGCTACTATGTATTGTCATGTCAAGAATAGTTTAAATTTCGTTTATAATCGGTTCTCTTATCATTCCTGTGGTCTTTCAGTCACACCGGAAGAATCGTTGAGCCTATTCCTAGGTCCAGATATCAGTCTAGAAGCCCTCGGCGAAGGTAATGACTCAACCTTGGTCCCCATGATATATGCATACTTGCTGAAATATCCTCCTTACTCTTCTGTTCAAATCAATTGGCTGTTTGTTACCAAAATGATCGTGTTTCAACTTACAAAGTGAAGATGGATCTGATTACAGGCACCGGGATGACTATAGAGACAGAGACTATTACAGGAGTCCAAGTAGAAGCTATGATAGAGATGATCGCCACTGTTATCGTGAAAGGGAGGCGCCGGACTATCAGGATCGAGGCAGCAGGAGTCATAGTTATAGTCCTGAACCTGATGATGATTACTACACCAGCAGAGGCCATGTCAGAGATGGCTATGACAACGTAATAAGACAACATTATCGAACCCACAATGACCGAAGATGGTCCCCTGAACGGTTTGATAGACAAGGAGGTTCTTGCCTTTGTTCAATTATGTAGACTTCATATTTCAAACGTGCACAATAGTAATTAGTATGATTCTTGCCATGTAAAGAGTCCTAGCGCTCCTTACAAGAGTTCCCACTTCAGGAGCTGTTGTCCTCCCTAAAAGTTGGATGCTGATCTATTGTGCAGTGTAGTTGTGTAGAAGACTTGCTATAGTTGTTGGATGATGGGCTTGAGTAGCTGCATGTATATGACAAGTGAAATTGCACTTTTAGACGTCGATAGATGCGCCATGCTAAACAATTTACATTGTATCTAGAATTCGCTTCGGAAGGAGGCTGGCTACGAGTTTGCTTGTGAGATTTTGTTGACGTTGCATATATCTACTAGAGCTAATTATATGTGAAGATGATGAATACGATGAGTGTTTTGGTTAACTCGAAACACTCCAACTACCGTTTTAAAAATAAGGTCGCCTTCTACCATTACCGCAATATTTTTCTAATTGTCGGGTTTCTTGTCCGGTCGAACTTTGGCTATTAGTCAACGATTGGAATAAAGGAAAGACTTTTTTTTTTTTAATTCATCGAATACCACTAAAAATTTGATTAATTCATAAAATATCACAGTTTTTTTTAAATTCAGATACCATAAAAAATCATTTTAATTCATAAAATACCACAAATTAATAACTTAAAACTTTTTAAGACTAAAATACCCCTACTTGTTAATAAACATAGTTCACAGTATACCACATAAATATTATTAATTCATAAAATACCACAAAACTTAATGAAATATATTAAAAACAACAAAAGAATAATAAATTTTAAGTTTATTATTTTATCGGTTAAAAGTTTAGAAAATAAAAGAAACACATATATAATTAAAAAAATTTGAAAATATAAAAAATACTATATATCATTAAAAGCTAAATTAAAAATAAAAGATAGTCAAGAGAATGATAATTCAAATTTTTTATAATATTTTTACTCAAAATATTTTTAGTACTGTAAATAAGTATTATAAAAAATAAAATCTATATAAAGTATATTATAAAAAAAAATTATCATTCTCCTATTTTTAATCAAATTTATGATGTCTCTAATATATTATACTTTTTATAATGTTTTAGAGATTTCATTATATATATATATATGGTATTTTTTATTTTTTTCAATTTTAATCCTCCCATGAATAACGTTAATTTTTACTAGTTAATCATTCAACATACATTTATTAATTTTTGTTATGAATTAAAATATATAAAATGATATTATTAAAAAAATTTAGACTATAATACTCTTAGCTATTGTTTTATTTTATTTTTTTCCAAATTATTTAACTTGTATATAGTATGTAATAATTTTATATAATATCACTTTATATATATTTAATTCAAAAGTACCAAAAATTATTAAATATATTTTTGAAAAGTAAGTAGCAATAGTTTTCTCTTATATAGGCTAAAATTGAAAAAATAAAAATAATGTATATATATAATGATAATAAAATCTCTAAAAATATGAAAAATAATGAAAGGTATAACTATATATTAGAGAAGCCACTAATTTGATTTAAAATATACAAAAATAGTAAAGAGAATGATAATTTAATTTTTTATAATCTTATTTTATATATAATTAATTTTTTTATATCATTAAAATTATTAGAGTAAAAATATTATAAAATTTTTTTAACTACTTGGTATGTTTAATTGTTTTTATAATTTTTCATATTTTTTAGTAACTTTTTAATTATATGATTGGTATTTTTAATTTTGAAAATAATTTAACCTATATATTAATAAACCTATACATTTTTATTACTTTTTTTTACTGTTTTTAATATATTTTAATAAATGTCTTGGTCTTAAAAAATTGTAGGTTTGTAATTTGTGGTATCTGGTGAATTAAAATTATTTTTTGTTATATTTAGAAAACTTTTTTAAAACTGTGGTATTTTGTTAACAAACTTTTTAGTGGTGTCATGTGAATTTTCCTTTTTTTTAATATATTAACTCTTCGTTAGAAGGAAGAGTGTCAACAAATGGGGAATATGCACACGGATGGTTTAACTACACAATCATTCTTGGCTAATATTTGGCTACATTTAAAACTGTACAATTTGTATAGTGTAAAAGTATAGGTTTTATAAGTTTATTGTACAGTTTAAGAAGTTAGTATGTATATCTAGTAAAATTTCAGTAATATCAGAATTCAATGTATAACTTTAAATATACATTTGTACAATTTTTATTTACTAATTGTACAATTTTTATATAACAAATATATATATATATATATATATATATATATATATAGTCATCCATAAGTACATGTAGCCAAAAAAATTATCTTAACTACAGTCCGGTTGTTTTTGTTTTAGTTTTGGGGGTAATTTCAGCGCCATTTTCATTCATGCATATTCATATTACTATCGAGCCCCTGTTACAACAATACTGCTAATTCTGACTCCTCTTTATTTCATTTTCTAAACATAGACGTCGGTCATAATAATCCTGTCCACCACTAGAACATTGATTCTAGCAATAGTGCGATAGTAGTTGGTCGTACTCATATGGTTTTTGTGAGCATTGTATAAACAGAAAACAAATTTAGGGATCATGTCTTCATAAGACATACCCTATTATTTTGAAAGATGGTTTTGAAGAGGGTTCTTAGCCTTTATAATCCTATGAGTGAAATGTGGTTGTAACATCGCAAATTCTAATGGTTTAAGATGTTAATCAAATACTTAATAATTGGAGTATACAAAAATATCCATGGTTCTTATATCTTATCTCGTTGATACGAATCTTACTTTGCTAATTTGAGTGTTTTCATCTTGTTAATAATGCTTCGATAAATTGGTCAACTAATAATTAACATGTTACGTAAATGTTTGTAAAATGTGACGTCTAGGGAAACTTAGAATAAGGATAAAAAATTAATCTTCTTGAATGATCCATATGAAGGGATGAGTCTTCCAACAATTAATACAGATCTTAGAGTGTTTGGTTTATCAAAGTTTTATACAGATTTAAGAACTAATTTGATATGGTCGATTTAATTACTTATCCTTACTACTCCAAGAAGGTTGATGAAATTGTTATCCTATACGATGCTCATTATCTCTATTTTAATTGATCAATTCAGTTGTTTTCTTTTAGTATATTTCATATGTATTTTTTTAACTGTTTCTACTTTCTTCATATTATATGTCGTTTTGATATAACTATAAAAACTCATAGTTACCCCTACAAATGCTATGTCTCTTTATTATCTTTTGATTCATAAGGAGGAAGTTAAGGGTAATTATTGGTTGAAAACATTTTAAAAAATATTGTGCAGCCACTAAAAACCACTAATTAAAAGAATAGAGATAAGAGTATTTTTGTTCTTAAACTTGTTTTTTTTTTTTACACAAGATGCTAATATTAAAGTAGACGGACATACAAGAGGAAAGAGATCAGGTAGTGTAGACACCAAAAATTCTCACTCCATAAAGCAAATTTCGAAATAATAAGAGGGGCGTCGCCTTTCTTTTTCAAAACATATTAGCGTGCATGCCATAACGAAGCCGTCATTTTATAACCTTTTTCAAATCATTTCATAAAAAAAACATGATTTTCTAAAAATGAATTTTCAAACAATAATCCAGTTTTAAACCCATTCATTTTGTTTTATTTACTTATCTTATTATTTACATTCCATAATTTCATGCCATTAAATTAGTCTTCTTTTTTTTTCTTGTATACTTTCTTTTAAACTCGTAGCATTTTTAGAGGAGTTGTCCATTTGAAATTAGGGCTTTGTATTATTTCTCGCATAAGTATACATAAATCCGACATAGCGTAACTGGTTAAGTGCACATAGAGGGTGTGGGGAATACTGATTTCGAATCCTAATAATAGCAGAACTCATTTTATCTACATGTTATGGGCAGAATTTTTCTATTTTTTATCTTATTACTTTTCCTTGTTGTGTCGGTCCACCACTCCACTCCAGGCTAGGTAAATTAATTTACAAAGAAAGGAGCACGACAGTATGGGTTTGGTTTCCATCTCACCTTGATCCTTACACCAAGATTCCTCCATTTTCGAAGCTCACCCCCCAAGCTCCACTTCAGCATCGGTAAACCAATTTACAAAGAAGAGGAGCACGACAGCATGGGGTTTATTTGGAAGGAACCGATTATTCCCCAGATCCCTTGCATGCTTCTCGGTATTCAACGATGATTGCGAACTCCCGAGGAGAAGCCCGTCCCGCCTTCGACAAGGAGAGTCGCCACTGGGTTTGTCTTCGACCTTCAAATACTCACCTCCTCTGGAGCCTCGGGAGGGCGCCTTCGATCACCGTCTTCCTCTCAACATCTGAAAGCTTCCCTGTTCTCCCTCCACCAAAACCGACGATCTTCTCCCATTCTCTGAATTTTCACACTTCGAAGCCCTAAACTACTCAACCTCCGACGTCCTCGTTACCCACATTTATCCCTACTCTCGAATCATCACCTCCGCCGCATTCCCTCAGAAATCGCCACCCACACCCGAGTCGTTTCCTTGCTTCGAAAAAAAAAACACCGCGAGAACCACCCTTCCTCCATTCGAGACTTACCTCGGTTCGTCGGCTTTTGCATCCTTCCTCGTCCAGTTTCTTTGTTTCGTGGTAACAAGAATAGTAAGTTGCATTTCGATCTCATTCCCCGTCACTGGATCGATTGGAATTCAACATTTCCCACTCTCTCCCTTCTACTGGTTTCTTGATTTTCGTTGATGTTTGCCACATGAGTCGAAAAGACGATGGCTACGAGGAGCGTAAGGAATGGTTTTCCGGAAATTCATTTCCGATGATTTGCCATCTCCATTTCTCTCGATTCTTCTGTTGATTTGCCACGTCCTATTTCGATTACAAGTGAAGCACTGTGAAAACCAATCTTACTTTGAATTCAAACATTTATGAAATCCGGGCTGCATGCAAAAGACGCAAGAGGTGATCATTTTCAACATGGGTATCGGTTTTCCTCTAATCACACTCTCACCTTCATCATCATTCTTTTCTTGCTAGTATATTTCCCTTTCCCGCCTTGGGTATTACCAGTTGTGCAAATGCAGATGTCTCTTCCCTCTATGTAAATGAACTAAATTTTCTGTGCCTTTCTGGGAGGAACCATTTATGGAGTTCAGGTTGTTGATTGTATATACACATGTATATAAACGTTGTTGTCGCCCTTTTTTTTGGTTTCTTTCCTCTCTTATTCACTGTCCTTCTATACGGAGTCTGAAGTTTCAGATTATGGCAGTGCCTCTCGTATGTAAGTTTACTTATTGCCCAGTGTGGTCATATGTTACTTGTGTCTTACTCCCAATTGATTGCTTGACTCTTGTTTGGATTCGGTTTCACCACTGATGACTTCCTTCTGGTGCGTGTTTTCGCAAGATGAATTATACAGATGCCTTCTTTGCGTACTTTTTTTGATTGAGGTACTCACAGTGAATAATACTCGCAGATGTAAGTTTCTCGGTTACTGTCTTTTAGGTATCCCCAAACCTTGGTTTTAAGCATCCACAAGCTGTTGATTCAGGCTTCTCTCTGCAGGCTTGTTTTCTGAGTCATTATTCGTTTGTGTATACGATTTCACTGCTACTTAACCATTTTCTTCCTGTTGTGATTTCATTTTGAGTTTCTTTGCAGAAGATTGTGGTTATCTCCTCTCGGGTACTCATTTCTAAGCCAAATAAATTGCTAGTTTGCCTGATTAATGTTATGATTGTGTGACCTTGCCAAGGCACATATGAGATTCTTATTACTTGTGAACCGTAACCCTCAACCTTGCCTCCTGGTTTATTGTTGAATAGGTTTGTCCTAGCTTTAGTATATATGTTCTGTTATATTTGTGACTAATGAAGAGAATTCTCTAATGACCGACTGTATACAAATACTCCTGCCTGTTGCTCTGCTTAGGATTAATGTCTGCTTAAGAAAAGAATAGAACTAATGGGCTCCATGGGGGTACAACACTATGCCTTCGGTCTAGTATATTATCAGGACAGGGGAGGAAAAACAAATCAGATGGGTAATGTTGGTTGTGTTCTCCAGTTTTGCTAAGCTCTGGATAGCATCCAGGACGTTCGATCACACACCTTCTCAATGGTTTTGGCATTTTTACCCTGGTAACACTTGAACCTGATAGCCTTTGACCTGGATAAAAAAAAAAGAGAGGTATTGAAATGATAGAAATGACAGAAACGAATTGCTGTTTCAGTTTTGGTTTAGCTTGTATACAAGATTGACGGCATTAAACTGCAAATTCTGGACAGTTACCTATGTGGTTTAAGTTTTTCGTTTTTGTCTCCAAATACAAGCAGAATTGAACAAACTGACCCAGTTTAGGCTTAAGTTTGTTTTGAGTTTGGTAACTGATTGGGTAATTTAACTTGGATCTGTTATTGGTCATTTAGGCCCTCTATCTTGTTAATTAATTGCTCTACACTGTATATATACATGTTTTACATTCAGTTTATTGTAATACTCAGCTTTTTTATTTTTACTAAGCCTTAATTATTATGACCTTAGGTCCAAGCCATTAGGATAGAGGTGTCCCCCATACTTGATTGCTCAATGACCAATCTCTTGGTGGTGATACCCCTAAACCCTAAAACACATCTAAACAAAATATGTATATGTATGTAATAAAATCTTCTATAGCCATTTGACTCTCAAAATTCAAAGTTCCTCACCAACATTCTAGCCCAAATAACAATTCAGGACCAAGCCCACTTCGGGCCCAAACCCACTTCAAGCCCAAACCCACTCCGGGCTTAAACCAAATTCGGCCCAGAATTCAATCTCGGCCCATCTCTTAATGCGGCCCAGTTCAGACTCGACCCAAAAGCCCTCAAACCTGGCCCACTATCCAATTCAGACCCGGCCCAATAAGCTCAATCGGCCCATTATCAAAACAAACCCAATCAGCCCATTACTAAGCCCAAGCCCAATCGACCCAATGTTCGCATCCAGCCCAACTCAAAACCAGCCCAAACCCATAAACCTAGCTCAAGCCCGGCCCAATCTCAAAACTCGGCCCAACTTCAAACAAGACCCACTTTTCCAACGAAGCCCAAAATAGGCCCAATTCAATTCCAAAGCCCAATCGTTCCAAGGCCCATATCCATTTAGGCCCAAATTTCGAACCCAAAGCCCAAGGCCCATTTCAGCCCAACATCTAAGACTCATTTCAGCCCAACTTCTAAAGCCCATTTCAGGCCCATTTAAAAAACCCAACCCCATGGCCCATTTAAGGCCCATTTCAAAAGCCTAAACCCAAGGCCCATTACAGTCCAATCGGCCCAAGCCCACAAAAGTCAAACTGTTTTGACCTTGACCAGAAAACATTGACCTTGACCAGAAAACATTGACCTTGACCAGAGAACGTTGACCTTGACCCGAAAATGTTGACTTTGACCAAAATGTTGACCTTAACCAAACTTTGACCCGGTCCAACTTTGACCCACCAAATTTTGACCAACGTTAACCTTGACCAAAAAGCGTTGACCTTAACCCGATTTTTTGACCCAACCTGAACCTCAATCTAATTCAAACCCGACCCCAAATCCAATTCCCTCCGATGTAAATCTAACTTCAATCCAATTCAAACTTAACTTGTAAATCCCATTCAAACTCCAAAAATCCAAAAACATTTCTCATTATTCAGTTTTAATTCAAAAATCCTGATAAAAGGTTCTTTCTCAAATGTTCAAACAATCATTTTATTTAAACTTCATCAAGTTTTCAAAAGAAACCATTTTGTAGAATTTTAAAGGAAAAACTCTTCTCACAACGCAGAAAACTCTTCTCAAACGTAGAAAGTTCTTCTCACATACAGAAAGTTTTCTCCTAAAAGCATTTCTCAAAATCAGTGTTTCTTTACAGAGAATTCCGAACAACTTCAAACACTTTCCAACTCAGTTTTCAAGCTCCAAAAATAAATTGTTTTCGGGGAACATGTAATGTCTAACACCTTCAAAGAACGTTTCTTCATTGTTAGACATCACTTGTCTCTCTTCTAAATAAAAATCCGAGGCGGGCACTGGGGTCATAACCTCCCTTGTCGTAGTCTGGATCTCTTTAGGCGGGGCATTAGGGTGACAAACCTCCCCTGATTGCAGCCTAGATTTCTACAAGGCGGGGCGCTAGGGAAGTAACGGCCTTCCTAGTTGCAGCCGGGATTTTAGAATCGTCTAACTCCCTTCCACTCGATTTCAATGTTTTGACTTTTAACGTTTTAAAAACCCGGGAGTTAGAGACGTTATTAGGGTTCGACCGAGAACATCTCCTTTATGGTGTTTCTCTCTGAACCCTATTTTTCGACATAAATTCATTGCCCCATCTTTCGAGCCTCGGCACTTATTATTAGTTAAGTGTCGTGTTCGAGGGGGTACATAGGGTAATCCCTCGGGATTATCCGCCCTTTACAACAAAAATGATTTTCAGTTTTAAAATTTAAAGAGAGACAATTCTGAATAAATCAATCAAATCCTTTTATAAGAGCTTTAACCCATAAGCACTCCTTAATCCTTCCTTGAACCAACTCAAAGTCACAAAAGAACTCCAATTCCTGAACGCCCCCGAACACCCTTAGTCATCTTAAACCTGAAACATCTTCAAAACCGAACACTTGTGTACCCAATATCCTCTTTCACACTCCATCAACACTTTCGACTTCCTAAAACTCCTCAAAAACTCGATTCTAAAACCCAAAATTTATAAACACGAAATACCTCTCAACTTCACAAAATGACCGAAATACCCCATAAGCCCTACAAAATGACCAAGAAACTCCTTAACTCCAGTAAATGATCCAAACACCCCCTAACTCTAATAACCAAAAAAACCCTTTTTCCCACTCCAAGGTGTTCTCCATATCTCTCAAAACATTCAAATCCCCTCTGACTCCCACAAACCCTCAACTATGTCAATTCTCAAAATCAGACTTCTAGTCCTTCATTTTATACTCATCCGAATTCATCAATTCTTCCTTTTGGCGCTAGCTTGGCAGAAAAGCTCGCCTCATCCACTCGTTTTCTCTCCTCCTGTCCTAATCCTATCCTTGGCTTTTAAACGAATCTCTCTAAAAAGGTTTTGAAAGAAGGCAATCCCGACAATTGGAGACGAGGTTTCCTCGGGCACCAATCCGAAGTCGTGGTCGTTGCCACTTCTGAGGGTGTAACCCAGTACGAACCCACAATAGAATCTCTGACGTGACCAGATAAGTCCTATCCATAGGGAACAATCTCAGAGTCAACTAACGGTTCTTAGAACCTTCCTCTTCCATTCCTAGTTCCTTAGGTCAAACTAGGTGGCGACTCTAGTCAATTTCTGCCTTATAGAGGCATAAGTCCGCGTGGGGCCCATCGAGAGCGGGTGTAGTGTCCACTTACACTCCCCTTATGCTTTCTGGGAAAGACGGACGATTTAGTAGGTATTTGAGGGATGCCATGATAACGGGTTTTCACCCGCCACAGAATGACATTTTCTAGGATCTAGGCTTCTCAGTCATATTTAGATAGACCCCCCTCATACCGAAAAATCACCCTCCACAGAATGGCGACTCTGCTGGGGACTGACTGAACTCCATACAAGATTGTCAGGATTTCCCACTTCTTTCAAAACCTTCAAGAGATTCATTTCCAAGCCTCTAGGATTATTCTACTCCACACTTAGAGTGTGTATCTGATGAGGACAAGATAGGACTTGATAGATCCTCAACACATTACAACAATTGGATTAATGATTAGCTCACGATTAGAAAGAGACACTTAGGACTGAATGAAGCTAACTTCCCTTTAGGTTAATAACAACCAATTGGAATCACGCCTTCAAGACAAAACAGTTAGTAAATAGGGTTGTTGTTCTTCTCTGTTTTATTTACCATTCATATTATTGTTGCTTGTTGCGGGTGAGACGGTCATCGACCTACACCATTACCGTTTTACATTTACAAGTTGTGGGTGCATTGGGAGGGTAGCTTAGGACATGCATTCCTCTGTGCCACCCGATTTATCCACGAGTCACGGAATCCCGACCGGTCCACGGTTGATTTCCCATGAGCTGGGTCATTTATATAAATGGCTAAACCCACGGGGCGAGATGGTCATCGACCTACGCCCTGCAGGCTCATGATCCAAAAATACCCTCCATTATCCGAGTCAAAGCCAGCATATAGTGAACTCTGAGCCTTCAGTGTCCAGCTGCCTAATCCGGTGTCTAAGACGGGTTTTATGGGTAGTCACCCCCTTGTATGCCGTCTGTCTGACCACCCTTCTTCCTTACCCTGAAGATTGCATGGGCTCAGTTCTCCGTTGTTCCTCTGCACCACGGGTGTCTTTAAAGTCCAATGTCACGCTACACGTCCATAGAGGATCCCGTATTTACCGGATACCCATACATGGCACAACGTAGTCAGTGAATAATTTGGACTTTAAACACCCTGACCGTGCAGATGACGAGAGACCCGTTCCCATGCAGTACTTCCCCGAGTTTCCCGAAAAGTGGGGCGTTGTCGGATCATCACTGGCCGTGGCGTATGTTTCCTTATCACTTCGGGTATCCTGACCTTTCGAACTTAAGTACTCCGGACTTTCTTGATAACGTGCCTCGTAAAGGGCATAGCAGAGAAAAACCCCGAGAGATGACAGTGAAGGGACGATGGTTCCCCCGGTGAGACGGAGTCATAATTGACCTGGAAAGTGATATCCCAACATTAACACTTACAGCTCCACATCAAATATAGCCACGATTTACTTTATGTTATACATGTGTGCAAACCATTTTTTCAGACCAATCCGTTTTAAAATGTTCGGAATTCTCGTTTGCATGTCCCTAAAAGCTGTTTTACGAGCTCGTTTAATTTAAAGTTCCACAAAATATTTACTCATAAATGGGGTTTTCAAAATTTGCCAATTCTCCTTTAACAAGTTTATTTCACTAAAATGCTATTTCCGAAACAATTTTCAAAAAATTGATTTCGAAAAACCTACTTTCTACAAATGAATTTCAAACAACATTCTTCACCAACATTCTTTCAAAATTGTTTTGAAAACACTTTTCAAGTTGTTTTTCACAAACGTATTTCAAAATAAATGATTTAGTCCCCATGTTGTGACCCGCTATTTTTGAAGTTCATCCCACCTTCAAGAGCAGCGGCCATTACCGTGGAGCGTACTAGTCATTTCGTGTTTTCACAAAAGTGGTGGATTTTCACAATGATTTGTGCTCAATCATTCACCTTTCCTTTCTCAAAAATATCCCTCATTCCCCACGACGGAGCAAACGAGGCAGCATGAAGATCAACTACGCGGTTCGAGCCAAAAATCAGAGCCGTACGAACCCGGGTCAAGCGACATGAAGACTAGCAACGATTGTCCGAGTTCAAGCTGTTGAAAATCAGAAGAACACCAACTCATTTTGTTTGACCACAATACCGCTTCACCGCAATAGCCTGATAGCCGGTAAAGAGCCCCAAGACGAGCGAGCAGCCGGCCTAGAGCCTGAAAACGATCAAGCATCCGGTCAAGCGCCCAAAAACGAAGCGAGCAGTCGGTCAAGCGCCCGGAAACAAGCGAGCAGCCGATCAAGAGCCCGAAGATGAGCAAGCAGCCAATTAAGAACCGTACGAACGTGAGCAGTCAGTCAGGAGCTCGAAGACGAAGCAGAAGAATTCGGGAGAAGTTTTTAAGCTCAAACTTCCCCATTTAATGACTTTTAGAATTGATGTATAGGTTTCCCCTAGCATTCTTTTCTCTCTTGTCCATTTCTAAATAGATTACATGTATAGGTTTACACATTCCCTCTGAATTTATTTAGATCAACGTGTATAGGGTTCCTCACTCCCTATTTTATTTGCGAATGATCGGGCATCAAAATTTCTATTGAGAAAATCCACCGCTCTGAAAACACGTTTTCAGAACTGTTTTCTAAAAATTGGTTTCTTTTGGCATGCACGTATAGTAAGAAGAACGAATAAGGGACGACCCCTCACATCTATATATCATTCATCAACTTTGCTTTATGGGGTGAAAATTCAAGGTATCTACAGCAGGCATCCCCTAAATAAACAACACCAACAAATACAACCGAACGTAAAACAAAAAAACATGCATTGCATTCATGACAAAAGGGTCACATACATTTACAATCAGTCCAAAATCATCAACCATACATGAATCTCGTCCACACTCACGAGCATCACGCACTTACGTGTTTCATCGTCACTTGTCACACACCAGCTTTCATCCCAATATCTCGAACGCCAGAGCCCGATCTCAGAGGGATAGAAAAGAAAACCGAGCTCAAACTTTTCCCAATCTCAAAGTGTATCATATCGTGGGGCTACCATACGGGAGTTGTCACTCCCCAAAATCCAAAAAAAATCATCATCAAAAATCCAAAAAAAGTAGTCTCCGTCATATCGTTGGGCCACCATGCGGGAGTTGTCACTCCCTAAAAATTCAAAAAATCCAGGAGCCAATCACCAAGCCGCCCTCACTCGAGAATTTCTTCTTCGACAACAACCCCGACAGTTAGACCATCTCTAGGACCAACAGTGACTGGATGAGCTTCATAAGCCGCGAGCTGAATACGACTAAAGCGAGACTAGGTGTAGCCTCACCACTCATGCATTGCATAAAAAAAAAAAAAAAAACATTCAGTCAACCATCTCGATTCATCATTTTCAGCATTCATGCATCCTATGCATAGTAATTCCATATTACCGCTATATAATGCAATGTAGATAGTCACATTTGCATACTCTCGTATCGAAACGACATCCTTGGGAAAAATCTTGAGAGATTGATTGAACAGAGTGCGTGAACCACTAAACTCTCGCCCCGTCGATGAACATAAGGGTCTAATCAAAATCAGCACCACAATCAAGTGAGTAGTGTGCAAAGAGCGGTATTTTCTCTTGAATTTCAAGTGAGCGTTTTTTGACAATCCACTGAGCGACGAGGGAAGGTAGAGAGAGCCAATCGAGGTAAAACCATGAGCGACTTGTGCTTTCCTTCAGCACATGGAGGTATAATTTAGAGTGAGATCGATGTCGATAGCAAAACACGAACTGTGATTCATGCAAAGATCCGAGAAGTAGTAAGAAAACAATCATTGACTAATGAGGATGACAAGGCACTTAGGAATAAAACCTCCACAAAACCAAAAAGCTTTGACTGCCCTGTACATAATCCCTTAGTGAGCCCCGCTGAGCCTTTCATGATAAACCTTTTTCTGTGAACTCCACCACATGCCAACCCACGTACATATACCTACTTACCCTTGCAATAGAGGATCTTAAAAGAGCCGGAGCCATGGTCTCTCCCCACCATCTTTCACAAAACACAATAAATGAAATGTTTGAAGAAACCAGTGAGTCAATGCAAGTCCACAGCCAAACACCAAAAAAGAACACCGAAAAGGTTCAAGAAGATCAAAGAGTCAATGAAACTCCAAAGCTAAAGCCAGAATACAAAGCCAAGAACGTTTGAGAAAATCGATGAGCTAAACACAATTTCAAAAAACAAAGGAGAAGAAAGTGAAAAACGTACACCAAAAGAGGCAAGAATGAGGAAACCAAATCCAACGGACCAATGATGTCCCACAGAAACCGAAAAAAGGTTATCAAAGCCCGTCTAATCGTTCCACCCATGGCGAAGGCGAAACATATCCTCTATTGCACAAAAGCTCCACAACTCCCAAACAAATCCTTCAGTCCTATGTGATGTACATCACGCCTCACAGCCCCGCTACAACCCAATAAAAGACCTCTGACTCATAAGTTAATGAGCGTTAACTGAAAGTATCGGATCTGAAACATGAATCATAAGCTTCGTACTTGTTATCAACATGTCCCCATCATACCAAAGGGACCGTGAGCGAATGAGCATGACCTTTCTTCACAAGGTCTTCGAGTGTGAGCGACCTTTTTATCTGAGCACCAAATCATAAGCAGCCTACCCCGTTGCAAGTGAGGAAATTGTAAGAATTGGAAAGTCTAGAACCTCGAAAAGAAATTCTCAGGAAAATACTGCTCCGACCATCGAGAATATCATCACACCATTAGCACACACGACCATACTCATGAGAGATTAACCCGCATCCCTCCATGAGAGGAAAGTGATTCACGCATTCCCGTTCAACAATCACTCAAGATTGAATCAAAGATGTCTAATACTCGTAAACCTCGTAGTAATAGAGATAAGACCGTACCTTCTCTTCAAAAAAAAAACTGCATATGCATTTTGCATCTTGTTAGCACTCAATGTCTGCATTTATCATTCCATCATCAACATCCGACTTGTAAGTACTCTACCTAGTCTCGTGGAAAGTCGACTCCAGTTGCCGCTATCAAAGCGTAACTTCCGATAAAGAAGTCAAAGTTGGAGCCATCCAGCGTCATGCTCGAGCCTCATCAACATCATGTCCAGAACCAAACTGGAGCCATGCGGGAGGCACCTCAAATCCATATCGGATCCATTTCGTCACCAGGGCCTTGCCTACAGAGTTTCGAACTACGTCAGGTCTGATCTCAATACGGAATTGAGTACGTAGGCAGCCCGCTCAGGGTGCGACCACCTCAATGGAAAAATTCCCCTTTCTTCCTCACTATCACCAAATAGAGCCCTCTTGTAGCTCTTCCCGGAGCCATCCCAAGTTATCCTGGAGCCATCATGGGAGAACCCTGAAGTCATAACCGGACCGAAGCCATCCATCCATGACCAAGAAGTTATCAACCACAACAACAAAAATATATATCTACCACATCAAAATACATCAAACACAACAACGGTCCACCAATCACATCAACCGACCATTCGACTCAAAATCTAAACCAGATCGAAACCCAACAACGATCCCGAAAATCCTCATTCGAATCAAACCCACCAACCATCCCAGAGTCGTTGCTCACAAGGGAGTCACATATCAAACCGGAGCCATCTGATCACACCGGAGCCATCCGATCACATCGAGCCATCTGATCATACCAAAGCCATCCGGTCATATCAAAGCCATCGGGTACCAAAGCCACTCATTAAAAAAAAACCATCCATTCAAAGACCAATCACAAAACCATAAAAACCAAAAATTCGAGAGCTATACCGGAGCCATCTCAAACTCTGGAGCCAAGAGTCACACCAAATCCCGAAACCATAGTGCACATCGGGCCAAGACCACCAAAAACAAAACCGAAACAAAAGTCCCACACTGACAAAGTCAAGGGCCACATCAACAAAAAAACATTCGACTATCACATCCCTCACAAAAAAGACCAAAATGCATCCAATCCCGGATCAATCCACAATCAAAGCCATCCTCAAATCAATATTCCACCACAAACAACTTCAGATCAAGCTTTCACCACAGCGAGTTTCGTACAACTCCATCAAAGTATTATAGGCTCATCATAAGTCCTATAGCTAGATGTCAAGAGGTCTAGTTGAGGCACTCCTAAGTCCTCGTACTTTCAATCGCATTCTAGGCCCATCATAAGCCCTAGGACTGGATATCAAGAGGTCCAGTTGAGGCACTCCTAAGCCCTCGTGCACCTTAAATCAAATCGGGTTGTTGGTATTATAGGCTCGACATAAGTCCTATAGCTAGATATCAAGAGGTCTAGTTGAGGCACTCCTAAGTCCTCGTACTTTCAATCGCATTCTAGGCCCATCATAAGCCCTAGGACTGGATATCAAGAGGTCCAGTTGAGGCACTCCTAAGCCCTCGTGCACCTTAAATCAAATCGGGTTGTTGGTATTATAGGCTCGGCATAAGTCCTATAGCTAGATATCAAGAGGTCTAGTTGAGGCACTCCTAAGTCCTCGTACTTTCAATCACATTCTAGGCCCATCATAAGCCCTAGGACTGGATATCAAGAGGTCCAGTTGAGGCACTCCTAAGCCCTCGTGCACCTTAAATCAAATCGGGTTGTTGGTATTATAGGCTCGGCATAAGTCCTATAGCTAGATATCAAGAGGTCTAGTTGAGGCACTCCTAAGTCCTCGTACTTTCAATCGCATTCTAGGCCCATCATAAGCCCTAGGACTGGATATCAAGAGGTCCAGTTGAGGCACTCCTAAGCCCTCGTGCACCTTAAATCAAATCGGGTTGTTGGTATTATAGGCTCGGCATAAGTCCTATAGCTAGATATCAAGAGGTCTAGTTGAGGCACTCCTAAGTCCTCGTACTTTCAATCGCATTCTAGGCCCATCATAAGCCCTAGGACTGGATATCAAGAGGTCCAGTTGAGGCACTCCTAAGCCCTCGTGCACCCTAAACCAAATCGGATTGTTAGTATCCTAGGCTCGTCATAAGTCCTAGGGTTAGACGTCAAGAGGTCTAACTGAGGCTCGTCATAAGTCCTCGCACTTTCGATCGCCTTCATACACTCAAGGTCGCATCTCAATGCACCTCAAACCTGTAGTGAGAATTTTTGGCGTCCCGTCAACCTTGATCCAATCCTGCAAACCTTCTGTTGCAGAATTGAATCAAGGGGAGCCATCTGTAGACACCAAAAATTCTCACCCCATAAAGCAAATTTCGAAATAATAAGAGGGGTCGTCGCCTTTCTTTTTCAAAACATATTAGCGTGCATGCCATAACGAAGCCGTCATTTTATAACCTTTTTCAAAGCATTTCATAAAAAAACATGATTTTCTAAAAATGAATTTTCAAACAATAATCCAGTTTTAAACCTATTCATTTTGTTTTATTTACTTATCTTATTATTTACATTCCATAATTTCATGCCATTAAATTAGTCTTCTTTTTTTTTCTTGTATACTTTCTTTTAAACTCGTAGCATTTTTAGAGGAGTTGTCCATTTGAAATTAGGGCTTTGTATTATTTCTCGCATAAGTATACAGAAATCCGACATAGCGTAACTGGTTAAGTGCACATTGAGGGTGTGGGGAATACTGATTTCGAATCTTGGTAATAGCAGAATTCATTTTATCTACATGTTATGGGTAGAATTTTTCTTTTTTTTATCTTATTACTTTTCCTTGTTGTGTCGGTCCACCACTCCACTCCAGGCTAGGTAAATTAATTTACAAAGAAAGGAGCACGACAGTATGGGTTTGGTTTCCATCTCACCTTGATCCTTACACCAAGATCCCTCCACTTTCGGAGCTCACTCCCCAAGCTCCACTCCAACATCAGTAAACCAATTTACAAGAAAGAAACAGCACGACAGCATGGGGTTTATTTGGAAGGAATCGATTATTCCCCAGATCCCTTGCATGCTTCTCGGTATTCAACGATGATTGCGAACTCCCGAGGAGAAGCCCGTCCCGCCTTCGACAAGGAGAGTCTCCACTGGGTTTGTCTTCGACCTTCAAATACTCACCTCCTCTGGAGCCTCGAGAGGACCTTCGATGATCGTCATCCTCTCAACATCTACGTACGAAAGGCTTCTCTGTTCTCCCTCCACCAAAACCGACGATCTTCTCCCATTCTCTGAATTTTCACACTTCGAAGCCCTAAACTACTCAACCTCCGACGTCCTCGTTACCCACATTTATCCCTACTCTCGAATCATCACCTCCGCCACATTCCCTCAGAAATCGCCACCCACACCCGAGTCGTTTCCTTGCTTCGAAAAAAAAAACACCGCGAGAACCACCCTTCCTCCATTCGAGACTTACCTCGGTTTCGGCGCTTTTGCATCCTTCCTCGTCCAGTTTCTTTGTTTCGTGGTAACAAGAATAGTAAGTTGCATTTCGATCTATTCCCCGTCACTGGATCGATTGGAATTCAACATTTCCCACTCTCTCCCTTCTACTGGTTTCTTGATTTTCGTTGATGTTTGCCACATGAGTCGAAAAGACGATGGCTACGAGGAGCGTAAGGAATGGTTTTCCGGAAATTCATTTCCGATGATTTGCCATCTCCATTTCTCTCGATTCTTCTGTTGATTTGCCACGTCCTATTTCGATTACAAGTGAAGCACTGTGAAAACCAATCTTACTTTGAATTCAAACATTTATGAAATCCGGGCTGCATGCAAAAGACGCAAGAGGTGATCATTTTCAACATGGGTATCGGTTTTCCTCTAATCACACTCTCACCTTCATCATCATTCTTTTCTTGCTAGTATATTTCCCTTTCCCGCCTTGGGTATTACCAGTTGTGCGAAATGCAGATGTCTCTTCCTCTGTAAATGAAGACTAAAATTTTCTCCGTTGCTGGGAGGAACCATTTATGGAGTTCAGGTTGTTGATTGTATATACACATGTATATAAACGTTGTTGTCGCCCTTTTTTTTGGTTTCTTTCCTCTCTTATTCACTGTCCTTCTATACGGAGTCTGAAGTTTCAGATTATGGCAGTGCCTCTCGTATGTAAGTTTACTTATTGCCCAGTGTGGTCATATGTTACTTGTGTCTTACTCCCAATTGATTGCTTGACTCTTGTTTGGATTCGGTTTCACCACTGATGACTTCCTTCTGGTGCGTGTTTTCGCAAGATGAATTATACAGATGCCTTCTTTGCGTACTTTTTTTGATTGAGGTACTCACAGTGAATAATACTCGAGCAGATGTAAGTTGTCTCGGTTACTGTCTTTTAAGGTATCCCCAAACCTTGGTTTTAAGCATCCACAAGCTGTTGATTCAGGCTTCTCTCTGCAGGCTTGTTTTCTGAGTCATTATTCGTTTGTGTATACGATTTCACTGCTACTTAACCATTTTCTTCCTGTTGTGATTTCATTTTGAGTTTCTTTGCAGAAGATTGTGGTTATCTCCTCTCGGGTACTCATTTCTAAGCCAAATAAATTGCTAGTTTGCCTGATTAATGTTATGATTGTGTGACCTTGCCAAGGCACATATGAGATTCTTATTACTTGTGAACCGTAACCCTCAACCTTGCCTCCTGGTTTATTGCTGTTGAATAGGTTGTCCTAGCTTTAGTATATATGTGCTCTGTTATATTTGTGACTAATGAAGAGAATTCTCTAATGACCGACTGTATACAAATACTCCTGCCTGTTGCTCTGCTTAGGATTAATGTCTGCTTAAGAAAAGAATAGAACTAATGGGCTCCATGGGGGTACAACACTATGCCTTCGGTCTAGTATATTATCAGGACAGGGGAGGAAAAACAAATCAGATGGGTAATGTTGGTTGTGTTCTCCAGTTTCTGCTAAGCTCTGGATAGCATCCAGGACGTTCGATCACACACCTTCTCAATGGTTTTGGCATTTTTACCCTGGTAACACTTGAACCTGATAGCCTTTGACCTGGGATAAAAAAAAAGAGAGAGGTATTGAAATGAGTAGAAATGACAGAAACGAATTGCTGTTTCAGTTTTGGTTTAGCTTGTATACAAGATTGACGGCATTAAACTGCAAATTCTGGACAGTTACCTATGTGGTTTAAGTTTTTCGTTTTTGTCTCCAAATACAAGCAGAATTGAACAAACTGACCCAGTTTAGGCTTAAGTTTCTGTTTTGAGTTTGGTAATTGATTGGGTAATTTAACTTGGATCTGTTATTGGTCATTTAGGCCCTCTATCTTGTTAATATTAATTGCTCTACACTGTATATATACATGTTTTACATTCAGTTTATTGTAATACTCAGCTTTTTTATTTTTACTAAGCCTTAATTATTATGACCTTAGGTCCAAGCCATTAGGATAGAGGTGGTCCCCCATACTTGATTGCTCAATGACCAATCTCTTGGTGGTGATACCCCTAAACCCTAAAACACACATCTAAACAAAATATGTATATGTATGTAATAAAATCTTCTATAGCCATTTGACTCTCAAAAATTCAAAGTTCCTCACCAACATTCTAGCCCAAATAACAATTCAGGACCAAGCCCACTTCGGGCCCAAACCCACTTCAAGCCCAAACCCACTCCGGGCTTAAACCAAATTCGGCCCAGAATTCAATCTCGGCCCATCTCTTAATGCGGCCCAGTTCAGACTCGACCCAAAAGCCCTCAAACCTGGCCCACTATCCAATTCAGACCCGGCCCAATAAGCTCAATCGGCCCATTATCAAAAACAAACCCAATCAGCCCATTACTAAGCCCAAGCCCAATCGACCCAATGTTCGCATCCAGCCCAACTCAAAACCAGCCCAAACCCATAAACCTAGCTCAAGCCCGGCCCAATCTCAAAACTCGGCCCAACTTCAAACAAGACCCACTTTTCCAACGAAGCCCAAAATAGGCCCAATTCAATTCCAAAGCCCAATCGTTCCAAGGCCCATATCCATTTAGGCCCAAATTTCGAACCCAAAGCCCAAGGCCCATTTCAGCCCAACATCTAAGACTCATTTCAGCCCAACTTCTAAAGCCCATTTCAGGCCCATTTAAAAAACCCAACCCCATGGCCCATTTAAGGCCCATTTCAAAAGCCTAAACCCAAGGCCCATTACAGTCCAATCGGCCCAAGCCCACAAAAGTCAAACTGTTTTGACCTTGACCAGAAAACATTGACCTTGACCAGAAAACATTGACCTTGACCAGAGAACGTTGACCTTGACCCGAAAATGTTGACTTTGACCAAAAATGTTGACCTTAACCAAACTTTGACCCGGTCCAACTTTGACCCACCAAATTTTGACCAACGTTAACCTTGACCAAAAAGCGTTGACCTTAACCCGATTTTTGACCCAACCTGAACCTCAATCTAATTCAAACCCGACCCCAAATCCAATTCCCTCCGATGTAAATCTAACTTCAATCCAATTCAAACTTAACTTGTAAATCCCATTCAAACTCCAAAAATCCAAAAACATTCCTCATTATTCAGTTTTAATTCAAAAATCCTGATAAAAGGTTCTTTCTCAAATGTTCAAACAATCATTTTATTTAAACTTCATCAAGTTTTCAAAAGAAACCATTTTGTAGAATTTTAAAGGAAAAACTCTTCTCACAACGCAGAAAACTCTTCTCAAACGTAGAAAGTTCTTCTCACATACAGAAAGTTTTCTCCTAAAAGCATTTCTCAAAATCAGTGTTTCTTTACAGAGAATTCCGAACAACTTCAAACACTTTCCAACTCAGTTTTCAAGCTCCAAAAATAAATTGTTTTCGGGGAACATGTAATGTCTAACACCTTCAAAGAACGTTTTCTTCATTGTTAGACATCACTTGTCTCTCTTCTAAATAAAAATCCGAGGCGGGGCACTGGGGTCATAACCTCCCTTGTCGTAGTCTGGATCTCTTTAGGCGGGGCATTAGGGTGACAAACCTCCCCTGATTGCAGCCTAGATTTCTACAAGGCGGGGCGCTAGGGAAGTAACGGCCTTCCTAGTTGCAGCCGGGATTTTAGAATCGTCTAACTCCCTTCCACTCGATTTCAATGTTTTGACTTTTAACGTTTTAAAAACCCGGGAGTTAGAGATGTTATTAGGGTTCGACCGAGAACATCTCCTTTATGGTGTTTCTCTCTGAACCCTATTTTTCGACATAAATTCATTGCCCCATCTTTCGAGCCTCGGCACTTATTATTAGTTAAGTGTCGTGTTCGAGGGGGGTAATCCCTCGGGATTATCCGCCCTTTACAACAAAAATGATTTTCAGTTTTAAAATTTAAAGAGAGACAATTCTGAATAAATCAATCAAATCCTTTTATAAGAGCTTTAACCCATAAGCACTCCTTAATCCTTCCTTGAACCAACTCAAAGTCACAAAAGAACTCCAATTCCTGAACGCCCCCGAACACCCTTAGTCATCTTAAACCTGAAACATCTTCAAATTCCGAACACTTGTGTACCCAATATCCTCTTTCACACTCCATCAACACTTTCGACTTCCTAAAACTCCTCAAAAACTCGACCATTCTAAAACCCAAAATTTATAAACACGAAATACCTCTCAACTTCACAAAATGACCGAAATACCCCATAAGCCCTACAAAATGACCAAGAAACTCCTTAACTCCAGTAAATGATCCAAACACCCCCTAACTCTAATAACCAAAAAACCCTTTTTCCCACTCCAAGGTGTTCTCCATATCTCTCAAAACATTCAAATCCCCTCTGACTCCCACAAACCCTCAACTATGTCAATTCTCAAAATCAGACTTCTAGTCCTTCATTTTATACTCATCCGAATTCATCAATTCTTCCTTTTGGCGCTAGCTTGGCAGAAAAGCTCGCCTCATCCACTCGTTTTCTCTCCTCCTGTCCTAATCCTATCCTTGGCTTTTAAACGAATCTCTCTAAAAAGGTTTTGAAAGAAGGCAATCCCGACAATTGGAGACCGAGGTTTCCTCGGGCACCAATCCGAAGTCGTGGTCGTTGCCACTTCTGAGGAGTGTAACCCAGTACGAACCCACAATAGAATCTCTAACGTGACCAGATAAGTCCTATCCATAGGGAACAATCTCAGAGTCAACTAACGGTTCTTAGAACCTTCCTCTTCCCTTCCTAGTTCCTTAGGTCAAACTAGGTGGCGACTCTAGTCAATTTCTGCCTTATAGAGGCATAAGTCCGCGTGGGGCCCATCGAGAGCGGGTGTAGTGTCCACTTACACTCCCCTTATGCTTTCTGGGAAAGACGGACGATTTAGTAGGTATTTGAGGGATGCCATGATAACGGGTTTTCACCCGCCACAGAATGACATTTTCTAGGATCTAGGCTTCTCAGTCAGACCATATTTAGATAGACCCCCCTCATACCGAAAAATCACCCTCCACAGAATGGCGACTCTGCTGGGGACTGACTGAACTCCATACAAGATTGTCAGGATTTCCCCACTTCTTTCAAAACCTTCAAGAGATTCATTTCCAAGCCTCTAGGATTATTCTACTCCACACTTAGAGTGTGTATCTGATGAGGACAAGATAGGACTTGATAGATCCTCAACAAACATTACAACAATTGGATTAATGATTAGCTCACGATTAGAAAGAGACACTTAGGACTGAATGAAGCTAACTTCCCTTTAGGTTAATAACAACCAATTGGAATCACCGCCTTCAAGACAAAACAGTTAGTAAATAGGGTTGTTGTTCTTCTCTGTTTTATTTACCGCATTCATATTATTGTTGCTTGTTGCGAGGTGAGACGGTCATCGACCTACACCATTACCGTTTTTACATTTACAAGTTGTGGGTGCATTGGGAGGGTAGCTTAGGACATGCATTCCTCTGTGCCACCCGATTTATCCACGAGTCACGGAATCCCGACCGGTCCACGGTTGATTTCCCATGAGCTGGGTCATTTATAAATGGCTAAACCCACGGGGCGAGATGGTCATCGACCTACGCCCTGCAGGCTCATGATCCAAAAATACCCTCCATTATCCGAGTCAAAGCCAGCATATAGTGAACTCTGAGCCTTCAGTGTCCAGCTGCCTAATCCGGTGTCTAAGACGGGTTTTATGGGTAGTCACCCCCTTGTATGCCGTCTGTCTGACCACCCTTCTTCCTTACCCTGAAGATTGCATGGGCTCAGTTCTCCGTTGTTCCTCTGCACCACGGGTGTCTTTAAAGTCCAATGTCACGCTACACGTCCATAGAGGATCCCGTATTTACCGGATACCCATACATGGCACAACGTAGTCAGTGAATAATTTGGACTTTAAACACACCTGACCGTGCAGATGACGAGAGACCCGTTCCCATGCAGTACTTCCCCGAGTTTCCCGAAAAGTGGGGCGTTGTCGGATCATCACTGGCCGTGGCGTATGTTTCCTTATCACTTCGGGTATCCTGACCTTTCGAACTTAAGTACTCCGGACTTTCTTGATAACGTGCCTCGTAAAGGGCATAGCAGAGAAAAACCCCGAGAGATGACAGTGAAGGGACGATGGTTCCCCCGGTGAGACGGAGTCATAATTGACCTGGAAAGTGATTATCCCAACATTAACACTTACAGCTCCACATCAAATATAGCCACGATTTACTTTATGTTATACATGTGTGCAAACCATTTTTTCAGACCAATCCGTTTTAAAATGTTCGGAATTCTCGTTTGCATGTCCCTAAAAGCTGTTTTACGAGCTCGTTTAATTTAAAGTTCCACAAAATATTTACTCATAAATGGGGTTTTCAAAATTTGTCAATTCTCCTTTAACAAGTTTATTTCACTAAAATGCTATTTCCGAAACAATTTTCAAAAAATTGATTTCGAAAAACCTACTTTCTACAAATGAATTTCAAACAACATTCTTTCAAAATTGTTTTGAAAACACTTTTCAAGTTGTTTTTCACAAACGTATTTCAAAATAAATGATTTAGTCCCCATGTTGTGACCCGCTATTTTTGAAGTTCATCCCACCTTCAAGAGCAGCGGCCATTACCGTGGAGCGTACTAGTCATTTCGTGTTTTCACAAAAGTGGTGGATTTTCACAATGATTTGTGCTCAATCATTCACCTTTCCTTTCTCAAAAATATCCCTCATTCCCCACGACGGAGCAAACGAGGCAGCATGAAGATCAACTACGCGGTTCGAGCCAAAAATCAGAGCCGTACGAACCCGGGTCAAGCGACATGAAGACTAGCAACGATTGTCCGAGTTCAAGCTGTTGAAAATCAGAAGAACACCAACTCATTTTGTTTGACCACAATACCGCTTCACACGCAATAGCCTGATAGCCGGTAAAGAGCCCCAAGACGAGCGAGCAGCCGGCCTAGAGCCTGAAAACGATCAAGCATCCGGTCAAGCGCCCAAAAACGAAGCGAGCAGTCGGTCAAGCGCCCGGAAACAAGCGAGCAGCGATCAGAGCCGAAGCCGAAGATGAGCAAGCAGCCAATTAAGAACCGTACGAACGTGAGCAGTCAGTCAGGAGCTCGAAGACGAAGCAGAAGAATTCGGAGAAGTTTTTAAGCTCAAACTTCCCCATTTAATGACTTTTAGAATTGATGTATAGGTTTCCCCTAGCATTCTTTTCTCTCTTGTCCATTTCTAAATAGATTACATGTATAGGTTTACACATTCCCTCTGAATTTATTTAGATCAACGTGTATAGGGTTCCTCACTCCCTATTTTATTTGCGAATGATCGGGCATCAAAATTTCTATTGAGAAAACCACTCTCTGAAAACACGTTTTCAGAACTGTTTTCTAAAAATTGGTTTCTTTTGGCATGCACGTATAGTAAGAAGAACGAATAAGGGACGACCCCTCACATCTATATCATCATCAACTTTGCTTTATGGGGTGAAAATTCAAGGTATCTACAGCAGGCATCCCCTAAATAAACAACACCAACAAATACAACCGAACGTAAAACAAAAAAACATGCATTGCATTCATGACAAAAGGGTCACATACATTTACAATCAGTCCAAAATCATCAACCATACATGAATCTCGTCCACACTCACGAGCATCACGCACTTACGTGTTTCATCGTCACTTGTCACACACCAGCTTTCATCCCAATATCTTGAACGCCAGAGCCCGATCTCAGAGGGATAGAAAAGAAAACCGAGCTCAAACTTTTCCCAATCTCAAAGTGTATCATATCGTGGGGCTACCATACGGGAGTTGTCACTCCCCAAAATCCAAAAAAAAATCATGCATCCAAAAAATGTAGTCTCCGTCATATCGTTGGGCCACCATGCGGGAGTTGTCACTCCCTAAAAATTCAAAAAATCCAGGAGCCAATCACCAAGCCGCCCTCACTCGAGAATTTCTTCTTCGACAACAACCCCGACAGTTAGACCATCTCTAGGACCAACAGTGACTGGATGAGCTTCATAAGCCGCGAGCTGAATACGACTAAAGCGAGACTAGGTGTAGCCTCACCACTCATGCATTGCATAAAAAAAAACAAAAAAAAACATTCAGTCAACCATCTCGATTCATCATTTTCAGCATTTCATGCATCCTATGCATAGTAATTCCATATTACCGCTATATAATGCAATGTAGATAGTCACATTTGCATACTCTCGTATCGAAACGACATCCTTGGGAAAAATCTTGAGAGATTGATTGAACAGAGTGCGTGAACCACTAAACTCTCGCCCCGTCGATGAACATAAGGGTCTAATCAAAATCAGCACCACAATCAAGTGAGTAGTGTGCAAAGAGCGGTATTTTCTCTTGAATTTCAAGTGAGCGTTTTTTGACAATCCACTGAGCGACGAGGGAAGGTAGAGAGAGCCAATCGAGGTAAAACCATGAGCGACTTGTGCTTTCCTTCAGCACATGGATAGGTATAATTTAGAGTGAGATCGATGTCGATAGCAAAACACGAACTGTGATTCATGCAAAGATCCGAGAAGTAGTAAGAAAACAATCATTGACTAATGAGGATGACAAGGCACTTAGGAATAAAAACCTCCACAAAACCAAAAAGCTTTGACTGCCCTGTACATAATCCCTTAGTGAGCCCCGCTGAGCCTTTCATGATAAACCTTTTTCTGTGAACTCCACCACATGCCAACCCACGTACATATACCTACTTACCCTTGCAATAGAGGATCTTAAAAGAGCCGGAGCCATGGTCTCTCCCCACCATCTTTCACAAAACACAATAAATGAAATGTTTGAAGAAACCAGTGAGTCAATGCAACTCCACAGCCAAACACCAAAAAAGAACACCGAAAAGGTTCAAGAAGATCAAAGAGTCAATGAAACTCCAAAGCTAAAGCCAGAATACAAAGCCAAGAACGTTTGAGAAAATCGATGAGCTAAACACAATTTCAAAAAACAAAGGAGAAGAAAGTGAAAAACGTACACCAAAAGAGGCAAGAATGAGGAAACCAAATCCAACGGACCAATGATGTCCCACAGAAACCGAAAAAAGGTTATCAAAGCCCGTCTAATCGTTCCACCCATGGCGAAGGCGAAACATATCCTCTATTGCACAAAAGCTCCACAACTCCCAAACAAATCCTCAGTCCTATGTGATGTACATCACGCCTCACAGCCCCGCTACAACCCAATAAAAGACCTCTGACTCATAAGTTAATGAGCGTTAACTGAAAGTATCGGATCTGAAACATGAATCATAAGCTTCGTACTTGTTATCAACATGTCCCCATCATACCAAAGGGACCGTGAGCGAATGAGCATGACCTTTCTTCACAAGGTCTTCGAGTGTGAGCGACCTTTTTATCTGAGCACCAAATCATAAGCAGCCTACCCCGTTGCAAGTGAGGAAATTGTAAGAATTGGAAAGTCTAGAACCTCGAAAAGAAATTCTCAGGAAAATACTGCTCCGACCATCGAGAATATCATCACACCATTAGCACACACGACCATACTCATGAGAGATTAACCCGCATCCCTCCATGAGAGGAAAGTGATTCACGCATTCCCGTTCAACAATCACTCAAGATTGAATCAAAGATGTCTAATACTCGTAAACCTCGTAGTAATAGAGATAAGACCGTACCTTCTCTTCAAAAAAAAAAACTGCATATGCATTTTGCATCTTGTTTAGCACTCAATGTCTGCATTTATCATTCCATCATCAACATCCGACTTGTAAGTCCTCTACCTAGTCTCGTGGAAAGTCGACTCCAGTTGCCGCTATCAAAGCGTAACTTCCGATAAAGAAGTCAAAGTTGGAGCCATCCAGCGTCATGCTCGAGCCTCATCAACATCATGTCCAGAACCAAACTGGAGCCATGCGGGAGGCACCTCAAATCCATATCGGATCCATTTCGTCACCAGGGCCTTGCCTACAGAGTTTCGAACTACGTCAGGTCTGATCTCAATACGGAATTGAGTACGTAGGCAGCCCGCTCAGGGTGCGACCACCTCAATGGAAAAATTCCCCTTTCTTCCTCACTATCACCAAATAGAGCCCTCTTGTAGCTCTTCCCGGAGCCATCCCAAGTTATCCTGGAGCCATCATGGGAGAACCCTGAAGTCATAACCGGACCGAAGCCATCCATCCATGACCAAGAAGTTATCAACCACAACAACAAAATATATATCTACCACATCAAAATACATCACACAACAACGGTCCACCAATCACATCAACCGACCATTCGACTCAAAATCTAAACCAGATCGAAACCCAACAACGATCCCGAAAATCCTCATTCGAATCAAACCCACCAACCATCCCAGAGTCGTTGCTCACAAGGGAGTCACATATCAAACCGGAGCCATCTGATCACACCGGAGCCATCCGATCACATCGAGCCATCTGATCATACCAAAGCCATCCGGTCATATCAAAGCCATCGGGTACCAAAGCCACTCATTAAAAAAAAACCATCCATTCAAAGACCAATCACAAAACCATAAAAACCAAAAATTCGAGAGCTATACCGGAGCCATCTCAAACTCTGGAGCCAAGAGTCACACCAAATCCCGAAACCATAGTGCACATCGGGCCAAGACCACCAAAAAAAAAACCGAAACAAAAGTCCCACACTGACAAAGTCAAGGGCCACATCAACAAAAAAAAAACATTCGACTATCACATCCCTCACAAAAAAGACCAAAACGCATCCAATCCCGGATCAATCCACAATCAAAGCCATCCTCAAATCAATATTCCACCACAAACAACTTCAGATCAAGCTTTCACCACAGCGAGTTTCGTACAACTCCATCAAAGTATTATAGGCTCATCATAAGTCCTATAGCTAGATGTCAAGAGGTCTAGTTGAGGCACTCCTAAGTCCTCGTACTTTCAATCGCATTCTAGGCCCATCATAAGCCCTAGGACTGGATATCAAGAGGTCCAGTTGAGGCACTCCTAAGCCCTCGTGCACCTTAAATCAAATCGGGTTGTTGGTATTATAGGCTCGACATAAGTCCTATAGCTAGATATCAAGGGGTCTAGTTGAGGCACTCCTAAGTCCTCGTACTTTCAATCGCATTCTAGGCCCATCATAAGCCCTAGGACTGGATATCAAGAGGTCCAGTTGAGGCACTCCTAAGCCCTCGTGCACCTTAAATCAAATCGGGTTGTTGGTATTATAGGCTCGGCATAAGTCCTATAGCTAGATATCAAGAGGTCTAGTTGAGGCACTCCTAAGTCCTCGTACTTTCAATCGCATTCTAGGCCCATCATAAGCCCTAGGACTGGATATCAAGAGGTCCAGTTGAGGCACTCCTAAGCCCTCGTGCACCTTAAATCAAATCGGGTTGTTGGTATTATAGGCTCGGCATAAGTCCTATAGCTAGATATCAAGAGGTCTAGTTGAGGCACTCCTAAGTCCTCGTACTTTCAATCGCATTCTAGTCCCATCATAAGCCCTAGGACTGGATATCAAGAGGTCCAGTTGAGGCACTCCTAAGCCCTCGTGCACCTTAAATCAAATCGGGTTGTTGGTATTATAGGCTCGGCATAATCCTATAGCTAGATATCAAGAGGTCTAGTTGAGGCACTCCTAAGTCCTCGTACTTTCAATCGCATTCTAGGCCCATCATAAGCCCTAGGACTGGATATCAAGAGGTTCAGTTGAGGCACTCCTAAGCCCTCGTGCACCCTAAACCAAATTGGATTGTTAGTATCCTAGGCTCGTCATAAGTCCTAGGGTTAGACGTCAAGAGGTCTAACTGAGGCTCGTCATAAGTCCTCGCACTTTCGATCGCCTTCATACACTCACAGTCGCATCTCAATGCACCTCAAACCTGAAGTGAGAATTTTTGGCGTCCCGTCAACCTTGATCAAATCCTGCAAACCTTCTGTTGCAGAATTGAATCAAGGGGAGCCATCTGTAGACACCAAAAATTCTCACCCCATAAAGCAAATTTCGAAATAATAAGAGGGGTCGTCGCCTTTCTTTTTCAAAACATATTAGCGTGCATGCCATAACGAAGCCGTCATTTTATAACCTTTTTCAAAGCATTTCATAAAAAAAACATGATTTTCTAAAAATGAATTTTCAAACAATAATCCAGTTTTAAACCCATTCATTTTGTTTTATTTACTTATCTTATTATTTACATTCCATAATTTCATGCCATTAAATTAGTCTTCTTTTTTTTTCTTGTATACTTTCTTTTAAACTCGTAGCATTTTTAGAGGAGTTGTCCATTTGAAATTAGGGCTCTTGTATTATTTCTCGCATAAGTATACAGAAATCCGACATAGCGTAACTGGTTAAGTGCACATAGAGGGTGTGGGGAATATTGATTTCGAATCCTAATAATAGCAGAACTCATTTTATCTACATGTTATGGGCAGAATTTTTCTATTTTTTATCTTATTACTTTTCCTTGTTGTGTCGGTCCACCACTCCACTCCAGGCTAGGTAAATTAATTTACAAAGAAAGGAGCACGACAGTATGGGTTTGGTTTCCATCTCACCTTGATCCTTACACCAAGATTCCTCCATTTTCGAAGCTCACCCCCCAAGCTGGCAAGCTCCACTCCAGCATCGGTAAACCAATTTACAAAGAAGAGGAGCACGACAGCATGGGGTTTATTTGGAAGGAACCGATTATTCCCCAGATCCCTTGCATGCTTCTCGGTATTCAACGATGATTGCGAACTCCCGAGGAGAAGCCCGTCCCGCCTTCGACAAGGAGAGTCGCCACTGGGTTTGTCTTCGACCTTCAAATACTCACCTCCTCTGGAGCCTCGGGAGGGCGCCTTCGATCACCGTCTTCCTCTCAACATCTGAAAGCTTCCCTGTTCTCCCTCCACCAAAACCGACGATCTTCTCCCATTCTCTGAATTTTCACACTTCGAAGCCCTAAACTACTCAACCTCCGACGTCCTCGTTACCCACATTTATCCCTACTCTCGAATCATCAC
The DNA here is from genome assembly GCA_023374045.1 of Limonium bicolor. NCBI lineage: Eukaryota > Viridiplantae > Streptophyta > Magnoliopsida > Caryophyllales > Plumbaginaceae > Limonium > Limonium bicolor. The sequence goes on from CM041777.1 coordinate 285,331,503, forward strand.
CTCCGCCACATTCCCTCAGAAATCGCCACCCACACCCGAGTCGTTTCCTTGCTTCGAAAAAAAAAACACCGCGAGAACCACCCTTCCTCCATTCGAGACTTACCTCGGTTCGTCGGCTTTTGCATCCTTCCTCGTCCAGTTTCTTTGTTTCGTGGTAACAAGAATAGTAAGTTGCATTTCGATCTCATTCCCCGTCACTGGATCGATTGGAATTCAACATTTCCCACTCTCTCCCTTCTACTGGTTTCTTGATTTTCGTTGATGTTTGCCACATGAGTCGAAAAGACGATGGCTACGAGGAGCGTAAGGAATGGTTTTCCGGAAATTCATTTCCGATGATTTGCCATCTCCATTTCTCTCGATTCTTCTGTTGATTTGCCACGTCCTATTTCGATTACAAGTGAAGCACTGTGAAAACCAATATTACTTTGAATTCAAACATTTATGAAATCCGGGCTGCATGCAAAAGACGCAAGAGGTGATCATTTTCAACATGGGTATTGGTTTTCCTCTAATCACACTCTCACCTTCATCATCATTCTTTTCTTGCTAGTATATTTCCCTTTCCCGCCTTGGGTATTACCAGTTGTGCGAAATGCAGATGTCTCTTCCTCTGTAAATGAAGACTAAAATTTTCTCCGTTGCTGGGAGGAACCATTTATGGAGTTCAGGTTGTTGATTGTATATACACATGTATATAAACGTTGTGTCGCCCTTTTTTTTGGTTCTTTCCTCTCTTATTCACTGTCCTTCTATACGGAGTCTGAAGTTTCAGATTATGGCAGTGCCTCTCGTATGTAAGTTTACTTATTGCCCAGTGTGGTCATATGTTACTTGTGTCTTACTCCCAATTGATTGCTTGACTCTTGTTTGGATTCGGTTTCACCACTGATGACTTCCTTCTGGTGCGTGTTTTCGCAAGATGAATTATACAGATGCCTTCTTTGCGTACTTTTTTTGATTGAGGTACTCACAGTGAATAATACTCGAGCAGATGTAAGTTGTCTCGGTTACTGTCTTTTAAGGTATCCCCAAGCCTTGGTTTTAAGCATCCACAAGCTGTTGATTCAGGCTTCTCTCTGCAGGCTTGTTTTCTGAGTCATTATTCGTTTGTGTATATGATTTCACTGCTACTTAACCATTTTCTTCTATTGTGATTTCATTTTGAGTTTCTTTGCAGAAGATTGTGGTTATCTCCTCTGGTACTCATTTCTAAGCCAAATAAATTGCTAGTTTGCCTGATTAATGTTATGATTGTGTGACCTTGCCAAGGCACATATGAGATTCTTATTACTTGTGAACCGTAACCCTCAACCTTGCCTCCTGGTTTATTGCTGTTGAATAGGTTGTCCTAGCTTTAGTATATATGTGCTCTGTTATATTTGTGACTAATGAAGAGAATTCTCTAATGACCGACTGTATACAAATGCTCCTGCCTGTTGCTCTGCTTAGGATTAATGTCTGCTTAAGAAAAGAATAGAAATAATGGGCTCCATGGGGGTACAACACTATGCCTTCGGTCTAGTATATTATCAGGACAGGGGAGGAAAAACAAATCAGATGGGTAATGTTGGTTGTGTTCTCCAGTTTCTGCTAAGCTCTGGATAGCATCCAGGACGTTCGATCACACACCTTCTCAATGGTTTTGGCATTTTTACCCTGGTAACACTTGAACCTGATAGCCTTTGACCTGGGATAAAAAAAAAGAGAGAGGTATTGAAATGAGTAGAAATGACAGAAACGAATTGCTGTTTCAGTTTTGGTTTAGCTTGTATACAAGATTGACGGCATTAAACTGCAAATTCTCGACAGTTACCTATGTGGTTTAAGTTTTTCGTTTTTGTCTCCAAATACAAGCAGAATTGAACAAATTGACCCAGTTTAGGCTTAAGTTTCTGTTTTGAGTTTGGTAACTGATTGGGTAATTTAACTTGGATCTGTTATTGGTCATTTAGGCCCTCTATCTTGTTAATATTAATTGCTCTACACTGTATATATACATGTTTTACATTCAGTTTATTGTAATACTCAGCTTTTTTATTTTTACTAAGCCTTAATTATTATGACCTTAGGTCCAAGCCATTAGGATAGAGGTGGTCCCCCATACTTGATTGCTCAATGACCAATCTCTTGGTGGTGATACCCCTAAACCCTAAAACACATATCTAAACAAAATATGTATATGTATGTAATAAAATCTTCTATAGCCATTTGACTCTCAAAAATTCAAAGTTCCTCACCAACATTCTAGCCCAAATAACAATTCAGGACCAAGCCCACTTGGGCCCAAACCCACTTCAAGCCCACCCATTCAAGCCCAAACCCACTCCGGGCTTAAACCAAATTCGGCCCAGAATTCAATCTCTGCCCATCTCTTAATGCGGCCCAGTTCAGACTCGACCCAAAAGCCCTCAAACCTGGCCCACTATCCAATTCAGACCCGGCCCAATAAGCTCAATCGGCCCATTATCAAAAACAAACCCAATCAGCCCATTACTAAGCCCAAGCCCAATCGACCCAATGTTCGCATCCAGCCCAACTCAAAACCAGCCCAAACCCATAAACCTAGCTCAAGCCCAGCCTAATCTCAAAACTCGGCCCAACTTCAAACAAGACCCACTTTTCCAACGAAGCCCAAAATAGGCCCAATTCAATTCCAAAGCCCAATCGCTCCAAGGCCCATATCCATTTAGGCCCAAATTTCGAACCCAAAGCCCAAGGCCCATTTCAACCCAACATCTAAGACTCATTTCAGCCCAACTTCTAAAGCCCATTTCAGGCCCATTTAAAAAACCCAACCCCATGGCCCATTTAAGGCCCATTTCAAAAGCCTAAACCCAAGGCCCATTACAGTCCAATCGGCCCAAGCCCACAAAAGTCAAACTGTTTTGACCTTGACCAGAAAACATTGACCTTGACCAGAAAACATTGACCTTGACCCGAAAATGTTGACTTTGACCAAAAATGTTGACTTAACCAAACTTTGACCCGGTCCAACTTTGACCCACCAAATTTTGACCAACGTTAACCTTGACCAAAAAGCGTTGACCTTAACCCGATTTTTGACCCAACCTGAACCTCAATCTAATTCAAACCCGACCCCAAATCCAATTCCCTCCGATGTAAATCTAACTTCAATCCAATTCAAACTTAACTTGTAAATCCCATTCAAACTCCAAAAATCCAAAAACTTCCTCATTATTCAGTTTTAATTCAAAAATCCTGATAAAAGGTTCTTTCTCAAATGTTCAAACAATCATTTTATTTAAACTTCATCAAGTTTTCAAAAGAAACCATTTTATAGAATTTTAAAGGAAAAACTCTTCTCACAACGCAGAAAACTCTTCTCAAACGTAGAAAGTTCTTCTCACATACAGAAAGTTTTCTCCTAAAAGCATTTCTCAAAATCAGTGTTTCTTTATAGAGAATTCCGAACAACTTCAAACACTTTCCAACTCAGTTTTCAAGCTCCAAAAATAAATTGTTTTCGGGGAACATGTAATGTCTAACACCTTCAAAGAACGTTTTCTTCATTGTTAGACATCACTTGTCTCTCTTCTAAAAAAAATCCGAGGCGGGGCACTGGGGTCATAACCTCCCTTGTCGCAGTCTGGATCTCTTTAGGGGCATTAGGGTGACAAACCTCCCCTGATTGCAGCCTAGATTTCTACAAGGCGGGGCGCTAGGGAAGTAACGGCCTTCCTAGTTGCAGCCGGGATTTTAGAATCGTCTAACTCCCTTCCACTCGATTTCAATGTTTTGACTTTTAACGTTTTAAAAACCCGGGAGTTAGAGACGTTATTAGGGTTCGACCGAGAACATCTCCTTTATGGTGTTTCTCTCTGAACCCTATTTTTCGACATAAATTCATTGCCCCATCTTTCGAGCCTCGGCACTTATTATTAGTTAAGTGTCGTGTTCGAGGGGGTACATAGGGTAATCCCTCGGGATTATCCGCCCTTTACAACAAAAATGATTTTCAGTTTTAAAATTTAAAGAGAGACAATTCTGAATAAATCAATCAAATCCTTTTATAAGAGCTTTAACCCATAAGCACTCCTTAATCCTTCCTTGAACCAACTCAAAGTCACAAAAGAACTCCAATTCCTGAATGCCCCCGAACACCCTTAGTCATCTTAAACCTGAAACATCTTCAAAACCCGAACACTTGTGTACCCAATATCCTCTTTCACACTCCATCAACACTTTCGACTTCCTAAAACTCCTCAAAAACTCGACCATTCTAAAACCCAAAATTTATAAACACGAAATACCTCTCAACTTCACAAAATGACCGAAATACCCCATAAGCCCTACAAAATGACCAAGAAACTCCTTAACTCCAGTAAATGATCCAAACACCCCCTAACTCTAATAACCAAAAAACCCTTTTTCCCACTCCAAGGTGTTCTCCATATCTCTCAAAACATTCAAATCCCCTCTGACTCCCACAAACCCTCAACTATGTCAATTCTCAAAATCAGACTTCTAGTCCTTCATTTTATACTCATCCGAATTCATCAATTCTTCCTTTTGGCGCTAGCTTGGCAGAAAAGCTCGCCTCATCCACTCGTTTTCTCTCCTCCTGTCCTAATCCTATCCTTGGCTTTTAAACGAATCTCTCTAAAAAGGTTTTGAAAGAAGGCAATCCCGACAATTGGAGACCGAGGTTTCCTCGGGCACCAATCCGAAGTCGTGGTCGTTGCCACTTCTGAGGGGTGTAACCCAGTACGAACCCACAATAGAATCTCTGACGTGACCAGATAAGTCCTATCCATAGGGAACAATCTCAGAGTCAACTAACGGTTCTTAGAACCTTCCTCTTCCCTTCCTAGTTCCTTAGGTCAAACTAGGTGGCGACTCTAGTCAATTTCCGCCTTATAGAGGCATAAGTCTGCGTGGGGCCCATCGAGAGCGGGTGTAGTGTCCACTTACACTCCCCTTATGCTTTCTGGGAAAGACGGACGATTTAGTAGGTATTTGAGGGATGCCATGATAACGGGTTTTCACCCGCCACAGAATGGCATTTTCTAGGATCTAGGCTTCTCAGTCAGACCATATTTAGATAGACCCCCCTCATACCGAAAAATCACCCTCCACAGGTAGTAATAGCTCGGGAACCGACCCGTGAAACAAGAGTTTGAAAAATACCTACACAAGGTGATAGCTTTATGTCTGGTCTTAGGAAGCACTGCATAAAGAGCAGCTGAATGAGAGAAAAGCAAGGCGACCCAAGGACAAAACACAAGGACAACAATACAAAACAAGACAAAACAAAGGTGAAAGGAAAATGGATAACTAAACTTCTTATTTACTGTACAAGGGTCATACAGTTCCAAACGAGGGCAGCACTTTGGGCAACAGAGGTAGATTGACAAGCGGTCTGCTGAACCTAACGTCTACCTGAGAAAGACTTGTTCCTGGCAGTCCCCTGAGGGCAGGGCGGAGAAATCAATGCTCAATTTAATACTCTTACTAGGCGGGGAGCTTTTGCCTTCTTTTTTTTAGACAACACTGACTACAAGGAGGGGAATGAAACCTCTATACTCTCGTCCTTAGACGAGGCACGGAAGGTTCTCTTCTTTCCACTTGGACTGCTAGATTCTGGAAAGAGGTGCTTAAGGGGAACCAGTCCTCATCAAATCCATCCTCCTCCTCACCGTTAACAGAGTCAGACGTATGGACCACAGGACTGGAGACTGGATGGCAAGACCCGGAAGCGCCACGGTCCCCTTTAGGCGGATCGTCCAAGGGAGGAGAAGAGGGTGGACGACCAATTCCACATGCAATACGCCAGAAGTCACGGTTATCTTCCAAATTGACCTTTTTCCAAAAGCGAAGGCCTGAAGCCCTAAGCCATGGCCCGTATGGGAACACTCCTTCGTGGCATGAAGAAAAAGGCCGCACCGAAAGCTTATGGCTGACATATGATCGTAGGTGATTCTCAAGAAGAGGTCCCGCCCTTCAACCGATACTTTCACACATTGAAGGACTGGTAAGGTGACATCCAGAAGGACCTTAAGACAAAGGAATTCGCCTTCAATTCGGCCGTCATCATCATTGAACTCGAGAAAGCTCCCAAGTCGGTTACCAATCCTCATGCAAAGTGTCGGTTGTGGAAGATAAAGGGGACCTCATGAACACGAACCAAATGGGAAACCATTGGAAGGTATGGTCCGATGGTGCAAGCAACTGGTCGATTGGGTATAGGATGATGAGAGATCCGTCATAGGACCATGGTCCCTTATTACAGACATATTGCGCAAGGTCTTGGCGGTCAAATTCAAAGAAAAAAAATGTTCTTTCCGGTGCTACGAATTTTAAGGTCGCCTTTCAAGCGCCTGAGTCTGAAAAGTGAGCTTCCCATAGTGCGAACATCAACGATCTTGTTAGTGAAGATCTTTGCAAGAAGACAGCGATCGAAAGGAATAGGGATTGTTTTGGCAACGAGATCATCGAGTGAAGTCATCATTCCTTCTTTAGAAGTAAGTGATAGATCGTCACACCTAGCTGTGATTTCATCAACCTGGGAGATCATGGTAGCGAAGGACTGTCAACTTTTTCCAAGGAATAAGAATGAGGTGGGAAGGGGATTGTGCAAAAGGAGATGCACCGAGAATGTGAGGAACAATCAGTGGAAGAGGAAGGAGGCAGGTTGCTTGTGTGTATATGGTAGAGGAAGATGAAGATGAAGGTGTGGGCAGAAGTAGAGGAGCCCACTCCCGCATGCATGCAAATAATCACAAGCTACATTCCCTAGAAGGATTGAAAGAATGTCAACTTCTGCAAAATTGTGGTGGTGCAAGCTTATACGTAGGCGGCTTGTGGGCCAGTGGGTGTGATTGACAACGAAGAAAGTTCGTTGTTTAGTGGGGTGTGACTGGCTGCAGAGATCAAAGAGGATTGCTTGAGGAGGATGAAGGAGATTACGTGATCATGGAGGCAGACTGGAAGCAGAATTGATGGGGAGACAAGGGAACTCTCCGAGGAGGAAACAAAAGTTCTCGCCGAAAATATTTCTTAAAATTGCGAGGGATCTAAACAATTTTATGTGGTTTGACACTGATTCACTTAATATTATTACTTGATCCATGACCTATTCAATAACCGGATAATATATTTGTGTGTATTATATAGGAGATCCCAAATTTTCTTACTTGAATTTTTGACTACTTAACTAGCCTAACAATTAGTTGTGGGAAATTTGACATTAGAAGCTATGAACTTTAGGGGTTTGAATTATCTCATCTTAAAGACCCTATCAAGCACAACAATCCATCTCACCTCAAGTACCCTCTTATAATGTATGTGTATCCTTCTTAACATTTCCCCTAGCCATTAGACTTAGTGGTTTATCCATATATATGGTGGATGAGTTGAAGGCCCATCCTTAAAGATTCATTTAAGGATGAAATCAAATATGAACTTTAGACAGTGATCAACTGGAAAGTTGGAGTGAGATCAATCGATGCCCAAATCAAACTGGTTCAGTCTAGTTGTAGTGACCATATATATTATACCCTATAAGAAAAGGATTCTAATTGTCACCTTTGGGTAGCTTCTAACTAAATTTTTCATGAGTGTGTGATGGTAAGTTGTTTGTAGGCTGGTTCAAACTAGTTAGCAACTAAATTTTGCCCTTCTTTCACATCTTTGACTTTATGTTCCAGTTCAACTTCTATGTCGTATGTGATTAAACAACTGAATTTTCTAGTATTATGTTTATAAGGGTCAAGCATTTGATGACAAATATACTGAATGTCATATTTTATGCTTGAGTTTGGTTATGATTAGATTAGGGAAGACAATTTTTACCCAACCCGAAAACTTTACCCAAACCTTACCCGTAAATAGCGAGTATAGGTTAAGATTATTGACCCATTTAATTTTTGGGCAGATATGGGTTACTTATTAAATTTTTGGGTTGGGTATGGGTTAAAATTCCTAACCCGAATTCAACCCGACCCGTTTACTTTATTTTATTAAAAATAATGAAAATGAAAAATAGATAAATATGTAAATATGTTACTTAATTATGTATTAATTCTGTAACTATTAGTATAATAATAAATAAACATACTACCACTATGCCCACACAAATACATTCTTTAAAATCCAATCCAAATCCAAACACACTCTCGCCTAATCCAAAACTCCTATAGGAAGATGTATAATGTCTATTTGAGATGGTTTTGTAACATACATGATGCTGTGTAACAGAATGTTGGCATTTGGAAAACGACACACAATGACTTAAAATAATGACTGTCAGCTGCTTGCTTTTAAGGGTGACTAATCATTCTACAGATAAACAAGAGTATTTATATTTAACCGAGTTAAACAGGATAGGTTTGGGTTCAATGATCTTATATAGATTGGGTTGGGGTTAAAAATCTGTAACCCGAGTATTTTTTTTCGGGTGAGCTTCAACCCCTAAATCAAATCGTAATGATTTAATCATAATCAAATCATATTATCAAATCGTATTTAATCATAATCAAATCGTAATGATTTCATCATAATCAGATACACATTTTATGGAGTTGTTATTTATTAGGTTTAATTAGTTTCTAGGTTTTCCTGGATTGAATATGATTTAAGGCTTGAAAGCTATCTAATTGTGAATGCTAGTTTAAGTCGGATCGATTTTGTTGAGCTTATAGGATTCAATGAGTCTTCCCAACAGTTGACTTTTGCTAGTTGTAATTAAAATTTGTCAAGTTTGGTTATGGAATATGAAATAAAAAATTTGCTGTCGACGTCCTACATCCATATTTTCAGCGTTTCATTAAACAAGGTTGTTTCACATGGAGGGGGGAATATTCAAAATTTCGGTTAGTAGTCGAGGGAAGAAAAATCATGCTACAGCTTCGACTCGCTCTCGCCCGCCAGACGCAAACCGCTTTAAGGCTTGTCCCTTCCGCCGCCGGTGCCAAAACGGGCTCAACTTGTTCTTTCGCCACAGTCGAAGGCGCCGGTGACAAACCCGTCCTTAGTCACCCATGGCATATCCGGCTATCTTCCGTCTCTTCTAAGGAGGAGCTCCTCCAAAGCTACTCGGTCACTCCCCCAACCCAACCATGGCCGAAGAACCTGACGCCAAAACGTATGATTTTGATGATCTCTCGCCAACAAAACCTCGATATCGCTCTCCAAATCTTTGAATTCGCGAGTAAGTACCATCGTGGTTTCTCTCATACCTACGACACTTTCGCTACCTTCATCACTCGCCTGGCACGCGCCCGCCAGTTTCGACGCGTGGAGACCCTTCTGTCCCAGTTGCGGGATTCTGGAATCCGAGATTGCAGGGAGGCAATTTTCATCACTGTGATCAGAAACTACGGGCTTGCTTCTCGCCCAAAGGACGCTATCCGTACGTTCTTGCGAATTGGGGATTTTGGGGTGCAAAGGTCAGTTCGATCCCTAAATTGTTTGCTGAATGCTCTAGTTCAAAATAATAAGTATGATTGGGTTCATTTAATCTTCAAGAACTCCAAGGATGGGTTTAGAGTGGCACCAAATGTAATCACTTGTAACATTCTGGTTAAGGCGCTTTGTAAGAAGGGGGATGTTGATGCGGCAATTAAGGTAATGGATGATGTTCCAGGGCTGGGAATTGTGCCAAATTTAGTTACTTACACCACTCTGTTAGGTGGCTATGTGCAAAGAATGGATCTGGTTGGAGCTAAGAGGGTGTTGGGGGAGATATTAGACAAAGGGTGGGTGCCAGATGCGACCACTTATACTATATTGATTCATGGGTACTGCAAGAAAGGGATGTTCACTAATGCAGCTAAAGTAATGGATGATATGGAAGCAAATGGAGTTCGACCCAATGAGGCAACGTATGGGGCTATGATACAGGCTTTTTGTAAGGTTAAGAAATCAGGTGAGGCTGTGAATTTGCTGTGCGACATGGTTGGTAGACATTTTGCCCCTGGAGCGAACCTTTGTTCCAAGGTTATTGACCTTTTGGGTGAAGAGGGGAAGGTAGAAGAAGCTTCTGAGCTATGGAAGAAACTGGTGAAGAAAAATGTGTACCCAGATAATGCAATTTCAAGCACTCTTATCCACTGGCTTTGTAGGAGTGGGAAGTTACGGGAAGCAAAGAAGCTGTTTAATGACTTGGACAAGTCTTCTGTCCCAAGTGTGATTCTGTACAATGAGCTTATTGATGGAATGTGTGAAGCTGGGGAGCTCTGTGAGGCGGGGAAGTTGTGGGATAATATGGTGGAAAAGGGATGTTCACCCAATGTTTTTACTTATAATATGTTAATTAAAGGATTTTGTAAGGCGGGCAACCCTGAGGCGGGGATTAAAATCTTCAGCGAGATGTTAGAGAAAGGTTGTTTTCCAAATGAGTCTACTTACTCGATTCTTATTGATGGACTATCGTCTTCAGGATTGGAAGGTGAAATCTTGAACTTGCTTGCCAGAGTTGCAAGTGCCGGAGGACGAATCCATGCTGACTCGTGGAGGATTATTCTCATGAAGGCTGTAGGCAATATAGATTTGAAGTTAAAGATTGATAGCGAATTCTTGATGGATGGTACTTGATGGATTATCACAACTTGTATTTTATGACCTGTGAAGTGAATTTGAGTTCCAGTTCTGATCCCTCAAATTGTTTAATTTATATATAAGAGGAAGATATCCAAGACTCTTCTGACAACAGGTAATAAATTTGAGGGTGGAGTAGGAAAAGATCTTGATGGAAGGATATGCCTATTCACCATTTCTTTTTGCGGGTGTAATGGCACAGCTGAAACTATCTGCTAGCTTACTGTAAGCTGTGAAGAAAGATGGTGTCGTGCTGATCAGTGTAATGTTGGCGCGCTGCCTGCTGATCTCCCCTGAACCTGTGTTTTTATGCTGGTGAGTATATAGCTGATGCCCGGCCCCTATACTCTGCATGTATTACGCACTGGTGATGGATGAATGTAATGTAAGCAACCTTACCGCGTGATCGTTGGTTAATGCTGGAAGAGAATGACAGTGTAATCCTTGGCTGCTTCAGATGGTGACCTTGACTGATTTAGCTTAATCTTGCGTTCCCACTCATCCAAAATGCAGCCTGATACATGCTGAACGTTTGCCTTTGGATTTTTCCATTTTCCCTTCAACCAGCTCTGTAAATGAGTGTTCATTTACCCAGTCACGTCGGTAGTGAAGGGGTGGTTCCACTAGTGTAACTATAATATTTCATTCTTTTCTTTTTTTGCTTTTTGTTTTCATTGGTACTTTTTTTTTTGGAAATTTCATGAAATGCTACTATATTTTTGGCTAATTCATGGAATGCCACTCAAAAAAAGAAAGAAAAAGAAAGTCACGAAATGTCCTTTCTCACAGTACAGTATTGGGTAAGTTTTGAACCCAGGACCTTTGGTTCAAAGATATCACTCTACTACCGACCAAGTTACGGGAGCTTGACACGTTTCATTCTTCGTAATTCCACATAAGTAAGACATAAGAGGCTCATTAAAGTTCTCATAAAGCCTGAGACCAAGTTCTCTCTTCATGCCACCTTTATATCCTTGAGAAATGTTTAAAACGTCCTTACAAAACATTCTTGCTCATACGTACATTATCTGAGAATTTTTGCAAGATTTGAATGGGTCAAAAATACGGTTTCCAAACACCTAGCAAGGACTTCCCCTAGCAAAGTCCTAGTGTTGTTGGGCCTCTAGTTCTAAGAACTAATGTACTTTCAATCCCGATCTCAACCTACACTTCCCCTCATGTCCTCATCCTACCAAGCTCTCGAGAATCCCTAAGGCCAAGTCTTATCATTTCCTTGATGATCAACCGTTATTGAGCATGTCTCCTATCTCATAGTAAGACCTCAAATAAATCACAGAATCATGGATGAGCCTTGATATACACAACTAATCAAAAAATTTAGTAGGTAATGGATTGCCCAAGGATATTGTCATATCAATGGTAAAAGGGCCTACTCCACTCCGTTTGCACTGTTAAAGACCTACATCCTCTTTGCTTTTACAATTACTAGTTGTAGATCTTTCTCTCATATATGAATCTGTCCTGGTGGCCTGACCCGATATGGCGCGTACCTCGAAAAGTTCTTAAGCCTGAATGAAAAACCAGACGCTCTACCGCACAAATTTGAGCCTACTGGTAAATCAACTTGACCTGATTTAATTAATATATGTTAATTATGAGAGTTCGTCTATAAATGGGCTTGAGAATTTGTGAATATTTGTTAGGATAGAATAATAGCCCATACTTATTAGTATTCTAATGGTTGGGTTAGCCCATTTCTGGTATTTTGAATTCTTGTCCTCTGTGTGAATCTCTATAGTATTCTTCTACTTTATCTAGAGTAGTTTTTCTTTGAATGAATTACAAGTTGAAAGTTCTCAACATAATACTTTCTCATTTCATCTTCTCTTCTCTTCACGATGTAGTCTTATCTCTCGACTTCTCCTCAGTTTCTCTCAAAATTATTATGCTACAAGAGCAGGAATATGTGATCCTATTTGTTCTTCTATGACTTGAATCCGGAAGTTAAAGACGATGTCAGATAGAGACACCGGCAAGGATGGCTCATACAGAGTGTTTGCAAATTACAGTTGACAGAGTTTCTCAAAACACTGGAGCAAGAACTTGGAATAATCCAAAGGCTCATAACTACAAATTTGATGCCGTCAAGTAGGTGAATCTATATTGCACAAAATGTGAACAAAGAGGTCATAACAAAGAAGGTTGTTTTGTTTAGAATGGTATCTTGACTGGTGGAAAGTACCTTAAGAGAAGAAAACTGCTGCAAGTTGTGTGATTAACCAAGTCAGGAAGAGTTTATAAAAAATTCTCATGTACCTGCTGGCCTTACCATTGAACAGTTCAACCATATATTGGAGTATATGCAGAAGAACAACATTGGGGAGAAAGGAACGACTGCTTCTGCTTGCAGTTACAAGTACCAATGCTTTGATCATTATGAATATACAAAATATAAACCTCCAAATTGCAAGACATATAAGTATGAGGATTACTGGATATTGGACAGTGGTGCTACTGAATGTTATATGAAGCATGATCAATTCTTAACCATGCCTGATGGTAGAGCCGAAAGAACTAATACTATCTGCTCTGTAGTTTGACATAAGATTTCTAATTGAAAGGTGTTCTACATGTTTCTTCATTCAGATGAGCGTTAATATCAGTGTGCATATTTGTGAAACATATTGGTTGTTCTCTGATTTTTTAAAAAGATTCATGTCATATGCAGGATCCTACCTCGAACCTTGAAGGAAGAATTGGGGGCGTACACAATGGTCTATATTGGCTAGATACTCAGGCCCTGCAAGAATTCCTAAAAAATAAGAGTAAAGTCTATCAGAGAAACATTTCTAGTTCTGTTTTTAGTAGTATGGTTACCAATTAGTCGATGTACTGGCACAACAAACTAGGTCATACGCCTATAGACAAACATATAGATCTTCATCTCATTAAGAAAGGGAATGTTTTCCCATATTTTGTTTATGCTATATGTTACGAAGCAAAAGGCCACGGGAATCCTTTTCCCAGATCAGAAATTGTTAGTACAAACTGTTTTGACATGACACACTTGGATGTATGGGGTCCTTGCAATGAAGTGAATCATGATGGTTCAAGATGCTTCTTGGCTATTGTAGATGATAAAAGTAGAAGTGTTTGGGTTAAAGTGTTAAAACAGGAATCCAAAGCAGGTGATGCGGTAACAGTGTAACACCCCAACTAACAACAACACACTTAACAACAAACTGCAGCGGAAAATATACCTCATCACGTTACTTAACTCATTGGTGTTACACGCCGTTAACCACCCACGTGGCTAACAAGGCTAACATTTACACAATTGTATCGGTCTGATGGACTAGACCCCCGAGCAACTATACAATACCGTCTCCTTTATCACTACCAACATTCGTTATACAAATACCTTCCAACTGTACCGAGTATTTACAACTAATGCCGAGAACAATTTCGGTCTTACTACGCCTACAGATTACAAGTAATTACATCATTACCCGTACGCAACAACTACCCCGTCCTACTCTCGAACGGCTCCAGCTCCTTGTACCTGAAATAGAAAAGGAAAGAAAGGGTGGCCCCCCAGGGGCTCAGCACCTTTGCTGGTATGGTAATCCCGCAGCCCACATGCTACCGGGCCACGCACAACTATTTGTCGTCTTAGCATGCAGTTGATTACATTTAAATCAAGCATGTGAACATAAACTCACGACACAATATATTTCACCCCAATGGGCTTAACAAAAATAACTCATCCATACTTAACCAATCACTCTTTGAGTTCTTCCACTCTATAGTAATTTCCTCTAACGGAGCTATTTCCTCAATAGACGACACTTACCCACTATGGGTTTCCACAAACGTCTCTTTTACATACTAGGAATCATATCCATGATCCTCATATTTCACTTCTAAGCGACATATAACATCACATCACAATAACTTTGCAACATACAAATAACACATACATAACGGGTACGGATCTCTTAGGAACCGGCCCAAACATAGTTAATACACTGGTGAGCCTAGGGAATGATATCACCCCATGTTAAGCTCGTTATAACAAAACTCATTAACCGCCCTAATTCGGACGAGTAACTTACCTAAAGAGGATCGGATTTAGGGACCGAACTCACCACACAAACACATGTTCCCCCTAAACCGATCATAAGTCAGAATATCTAAGCTTTGGATAAGCTAATGGGAGATCATAACCCGTGAGGGAAACAACCATAACAGAGAGAAGGGTAAAGCTAAAAAGGATACCCACTCCCAAAACGCGCGACCGGCCAACCGGATTCCTTACTACTTAGTACATACTTACTTTTAATTTTCGTTAGAACTCCACTACGGAGTCTATCGTACCTACACAACATACAGTATTACTCTTGGGTTAAACATACAAGGGAGATCCCTACATTCACACACACAAATCACACAATTAACTCACGCATAGCCGTGGTTAGAACGCCCCCGGTTCGGGTCGTTTAATCCGAATACCAAACTCTCCTGTGATCCTAGACTCAGTTAGCTAAGGTTTAACACTTTCGAGGTTAAATGGTATCGGAACTAAACACGCCACATATATGAATTACTGTAAACTCATTACATTTTTATCTTACAACGTGGCAAACATACAGAAAAAACATTGGCATACAAGCCGGTGTAATCCGGTAGGACACAGGTTGCAAGAAAACCATACCTGTCACCGGAGTCCACTTTATCATGTCCATTTATGTTCCTCGAGCAATTCTCGAACAACTGACAACATTACATGTACTTTTATTAACATTGGGGTAACATGTTTGTTTAAGTCTAATGCTTATAACTTTTTCCCGTTAACTTGGTTAAATAATTTACATTCTTTAACATGTTTCACTCTTTCATTTTACTTCAACTTTTCACCACCAAATTGTGACTAACTCACCTAACATGTCCTACACAATCTTATAACATCATTATCCATCAATCTCCATCATTAGACATCTTTAATAACCTAAAACCAAGTTTATATAGTGGTCCGGGACTTGGTCCCCAACTAAGGTCCCGGACCTACACTTAACAATTTTCTCGGCCTCTTTTAATGGGTGGTCCGGGACTTCATACAGGTCCTAAGTCCCGGACCATTCTAGGCAAAAACTCTCGGGTAATTTAAGGGGTTGGTTCGGGTCCTTGTACAAGACCCAAGTCCCGGACCAAGACTATGTAAAACTCTCGGCCCTTTTGATATATGGTCCGGGATGTTATCCAAATCCCAAGTCCCGGACCGAAGCTACAGAATTGATGTACTTGCATTTTTCAAGCTGCTGCATAAGTTCTTTACACCCATCATATGTATAAATGAAATACCCCAAACCTAAGTTGCTAAGTGAACATCAAATTATGATGTAGTAAGGCTAGAATATGCCTTAGAAAGATTGGTAGACAATTAAACCAAGGAAAACACAAGAAAGTGCCTTAAAGGCAATCAGGGCAAAAACGTGCTCTAAGCTTGGAGAGAATTGGGTGAGTACCCAATATCATAAGACCTTAGTAATATCCTAATGGTCATTTTAAATCAATTAGCAAAGAAAACCAAGCTTGAAAACAAGTTAAAAACACAAAATGTGCTTTAAGAATTCTTAAAGCACATTTTTGAGAAATTGTCTTAGATTTGAGTTTTGAGTGGCTAAATGTCCATCATTACTCTTTAATCAACATGTGTACTAATTAGTATCACATTAGGAGGTCTAAATCAATGGGAAATCAAAAATTTCCCGATTATGTGCCTTGATTAGTGAATAGTAACTATTTAGTGACTAGTTTAAGTTTTTAATCAATATAAGTCAATTAATTGGTCAACAAAGACCATGTTAGCCTTATATTAAGAGGGTGGCCGGTTTTTATGTGGGGAGTCACCACATGAGTCATTAAATGAGAAAGGAAAAGAAGAGATAAGTAAAGAAGTTACTATTTGCTTTATTAAAGCAAATATCTTACCTTAGCCTACCTTTTCTTCTTCTCTCTTTCATTCTCTTCTCCACACGATTTCTTCTTCTCTTCTTTTGCTCCAAAACCGAGAGAGCTTCATTCATGGGTTCTCCATCTTCAATCATTGCCAAATACAACTCCAAGCTCCAAATCCAAAACAAATTGCATATTTGTCTTAGTTAGGTCAAGACCTATCTTTCTATCTTTTCAAATCTTTCAAAGCTCCATTTTGGTGCCATGAGAAAACTCCATTGATGGGGGAAAATCAAGTTTGAAGAGCTCATTAGCTTCTCCATTCTCTAAGGTAAAGAAAATGTAAGAAAAACCATGTTTCCATCATTTTCTATACATGGCCGAAAATTCTTTCTCATGGGGCTATGTTTTTATGCCTTGTTCTAGCTTGATTTATTCACCAAGGACTATTGGAGGTCCTATTTCATTCAATGCCAAGTCTACCTTGAGACTTCAAAGGTAATCATCCACTTTTATGCCTTAGAACACATTTCTAACCTAGGTTTTTATTCCTTGAGGTTAGTGCATTGTTTAGTATCATATGAGTCCTTACATATTGATTAGAACATTGGCAAAAGGAATTTAAGTGGTGGCCGAGATCTATGCAAGAAGAAGGCCTAAAGAGGAGATTAAGATAAGCTTGAAAACAAGGTAAAATGCTTACCTAATGGTGGTTTAAGATTAAGGAATGAGTTTTAGATAAATACCAATGGCTTAGAGCTTACATTGTGTATTGGGTTATATAACCTAAGGAAAAATAACTTAAACAAGCTTATGAACTTGTGATTAAGGGGCTAATGAGAATGAGTTAGTAATATAAGGTTAAGGTGGATTTTAAGAGCATTATAACTACTATGAGATTGATGGGTGTATTTGCAGGTTGAAAGCTTTTATATGTGGGAAATTCAGTGTTTAAGTTTAAGTCATTTAAGGGCCTAAGAGCCATGTCATTTAAGAGCCTTAGTGCTATGCAATTTAAGATTATTGCAATATATTGAGTTTGTTGTGAATGAGTTGGTTTGGGTGATGAGATATGATGAGAAAGAACTTGAGGTGTGTGAGATGGTTAAATGAGGAAAAATAATGTGTTTGGGCATGCTATGATGCTAGAGGTGCTATGGCAAAATTTGAGTAGAAAATAAGTGTTTAGGCGATGGTGGTGAACTAATATGACCTAGGATTTACTAGGAATCATTATAAGGGATTTGAGTGGAGATTAGTTAATTAAGGAGTCCTTGAGGTTTAGGATGACCTAGAGAGGTCTAGGAGGAGTTAGAGGAATGGTGAGTGTTTTGAGCACACCAAAATCATGAGATGAGGAATATAAGAAGTGTGCATAAGATTAAGGAGAAGGTGTAATGATTAAGGTGATTTGATATGTTCTAAGGGGAATTAATGACTAAGGAGTACTAGGAAGTTTTAGAGGTGGTTGATGAAAAAGGGGTGAGATAAAGTATGGTAATGAGTTATAATGATTTAGGCATTTCCTTGGAGGATTTAAGAATCAAGAGAAGGTAATTGAGCATGTAGGACTTAGGCAAATGTTGGTAACTAACTAGCAAGGAAATAAGGTGTTGGAGGATGGAAGCTTAAGCTTAGGAAGGAACTTTAAGTAAAGGCATAAAAAGAGTTTTAGATAGTGAAAGATGCTTGGGAGATGGTATAGTGGTGAAGAGAACATTTGGCATAGTGGTTACACTAGGTATGAACCACCACCTAAACCTAGAGGAAACATTACAAGTGTTAGCATTATTACAAGGAAAATGCATAATGACTAAGGTGGATCTTGGTGGATGATTTAAGGTATTTAAAGGAGGGCTTAAGGTGTATTTGAGGTGCCCAAATGAGGTTATAAAATATTAGAATATATGAGGAGAAGTTTGGAGTTGAAAGAGAATTTAGAAACAAGTTTCTAGAGCCGACTGGCCTTAGGACGGACTTGCAAGGTCGGTCGGGCTCTGTTACAATACCGGGAAATGTTTCTGGAATAGACCGGACATGGGACCGGACTTGTCAAGACCGGTCGGGCTTGAATTTTGTACGGATATAAGTCTCTGGAATCGACCGGACATAGGACCGGACTTGTAAGTCCGGTCGGAGTGAATTTTCCAACGGTAAAAGGGTACTGGAATGGACCGGACTTGGCAAGTCGGTCGGTAAGTCCGGTCGAGCCTAAAAACAAAAAAAAAGAGAAATTTTGAATTCTAGAAAGGCAATGGGTAATAAGGTATGCCTTTGGTAGGGTAGTAATGATTGAGACCCTAAGAACTTAAGAGATTAAGTTAAGTTAAGTATAAACTTGAAAGTTTAAGATTAAGTTGTAAGATTAAGTGTAAGACCTAAGAGGTGTTAGGTGGGGATCATTAAGGAATTAAGTAAGTTAAACAAGTTAAGTAAGTCTATTAAGTTAAGTGATTAACAACCTAAAACTGAATGAATGTTTTAGGACTTGGGAGTTTGGACTCCGGAAGAGAGTAAGCAGCCGAACGACCAACGGTGAACGGTACAGTTGTTTCTTCTTGTGACCTGCTTGCTAACGAGGTGTCCCTCGGCTTGTGTGCTATTTGTTTTGTGTGCTCACTAAACAAGATAAAGCATGCAACCGGAACATATTATATATATTGTATTGTTGTGTGATGTTTGAAAGCTAACACAACATACTGTGAGAACTTGCTAACCAATGTTTAGTAAGGAATTGAGTGAGACTAAGGAACGCCCCTAATGAGGGACGATATGAACCGAAAGAGGTTAACCAACAAACATGGTCTTGAGATAACTACTAACTGGAACTTGAGTGAGGAAACCCGGGACCGATCTCCGGTCATGCATGCTAAGGAAAGGGGGTCGTTATCTATAGTAGATTCGACCTCCTGTAACACCCCTACTACGCACATAACTATACTTGGAATCGCAGCGGAAAATAAACAACTAAACGGTAACTAAACGATTGGTGCTACAATGCCGTCAACCACCCACGTGGTTAACAAGGCTGAATAAATACAAATGTACCGGTCTGATGATCAGACTCCCGAGCATAGAACTAACAACCATATATATACATCGACATAATACCGAGTGTTTACAAAATCCTTTCACCGTATACTCCACCGTAACCATCTTAACAAGTATATAATACGCCACGGGAGCACAGGCGCATCCCGGGCAAACATCCCAAAAGTACTCCAAAAGTAAACTACTCTCTAGGACCTAGAGCCACTCTGCCTCTTCGATCCTCATCCTGCAATAAAAATATGGAGCCCCCGAGGGGGTCAGCACCTTTGCTGGTATGGCTAACGCGCAGCCCATCGGCTACCGGGATACGCGCAACCAATTGTCATGATGACATGATATTTATTTAAAGACACACAACATATACATATATAACATAACACAGGTATTGTACACATCATAGCACACATCACAAACATACAATTCCTTTTAGGAAGAGAACCAACACAGTTAGTCCCCATTGAGAGCCTAGAGAATGTTGCCACGCTCATACTTAGCTCGTTACATAACTCGTTACCGTCCGGTTAGATTGAACGGTTAACTTAACACAAGGTGCCTCGGATATAGTGATCCAAGCACACCGAAACAAAACACATAGTATGCCCCTGTGGCCCGACGTGAGTCAGTAAAATAGCCTTGGTTAAGCTAAAGGGAAGGTTAGAAACCAAATTGGAAACTTAACCATAACATACAGAGAGAATCGAACCGGTTATGACATCGACTCCCATACTCACACGCGTGGCCGGAACAGACCGGACTCCTCACTTCCCCCGTTAGCCCTTGTTAGTAGTTCTTCATGGAACACACACAATTCACAATCATAGGTCAAGTCTTGTTAGACCCACACAAGGGAAGAGAGAGTCACACTTAACAACATATAGTATTTAACAACTGTAAACTCTTTACATGGTTTAATCTTACAAGGTCATAAACACACAGAAAAACAAGCAACACACAAGCCGGTGTAAACCGGTAGGCAACAGACTGCAAGAAAACCATACCTTGGTCCTTGCCTCGTTTCGTTCCCACCTTGAGAGAATCCTATACACATTAGTAACGTCGGTTAATTATTTATTTAACTTCACACTTACTAAGTATTAACATGATTGTATGACATGTTTTAATGTCTACCTCACCCTAGGTTACCTTCATTATACACCCTAGGGTTAACTACATAAGTCACATACTTTCCTGTTTTTTTTTTTTTTTTTACAAGTTTAGGTCCGACCGACCTTGTCGACCGAACTTGTCCAAGTTCGGTCGATTCCAGAACACATTTCCGCCAAAATTTTCTACTCCGACCGAACTTACCAAGTCCGGTCCTATGTTCCGGCCTTTCCCGGAGTTTCTCCCCTTTGTAAATTTAGCCCGACCGAACTTACCAAGTCCGGTCCTATGTTCGGTCTTTTCCGTGACTCATCCGTACTCAAAATACAGGCCCGACCGACCTTGCAAGTCCGGTCCCCAAGGTCGGCCTTTTCCAGAGCCATTCTCGCAGGGTAAACTGGGCGACCAAACTTGCAAGTTCGGTCGCAAGTTCGGTCTGCCCCAGACCTTTGTTTTTCCTTTTACATTCAACTCCAAACTTAACCCCATATAACCTAGTACCCCCTAACCTCATTTGGGCACTTTACTTTAAACACCTTAAGACTCCTTAAACACTCATAAAACTCATTTTCTAATTCCTAAGCCTTTACTTCTTTCTTACAAAATTCCTAACACTTACAATGTTTTCTCCTAGTTTCCAAGTGGTGTTTCATACCTATGATGACTACTATCCCAAATGCTTTCTCCTCCTCTTAACATCATCTTTTAAGCATTATCTCCCACAACTAACTCCTTATACTTCTTGAAATTCTTTTCCTAGTGTACACTTTCTCTTTATTTACCAAAGTTTGCCTAAGTCTTACCTAAGTCTCAAAGTGACTTTGGTACTCACTAAATCTTAAGATCATGTCTAAGTCCTTATTACACCCTAGAGTACTTCCTAGTACATCAAAATTCCTTAGAACATCATGAACTTCTTATTCATCTCCTACACTTTCTTACCACCAAACCTTATGTAAACACTTAGAATTCTTACTTCCTACCTAAATTTGACATGGGTTCCCTTAGAACATTACTAGCTAAACACTTTACCTTCTCCTTTAAACACACAAGAACACCTAAAATCACCAAGAACACTTTCATACACAATTTCACCATTTACACCACATTACAATATAGTGCATAATTTAAATTGCATGGCACTTAGGCCCTTAAAATGCATGGCTCTTAGGCCCTTAAAATGCTTAATCATAAACACTGATTTCCACATTATATGCCTTTAACCTGCGATTACATACAACAAGACATATGTTATTTACTAGTCTCCTTGAGAACATTTACTAGGCCTTTACCATGTGCTCTTTAGTAGTTTTAATAAGCAATTATAGCTCATTTCTCCTAAGGCTTAAAACATTAAGTTAGTAGATTTACCTCTTTTTCCAACACACTTCCTTCTTGTTTCCTTACAAGACCGTATGGTATTTTGATTCTTTGACAAGTTCTAACAATATACAACATTATAATGAGTATTCAAGCTATAAGCTTCATCTCATGTAAACCCTAATTTGGCATGTTTCAAAACATTAATGTAGTTGTTTTACCTTGATCTTTGAAGAGAGTTTGAATATATAACAAGGGGACTCCACCTAGTCCATGAAGAGTTGAAATGAAGCTAGAACAAAGTCCACAATGAGCTATATCAATGTGTATTTTCGGACATGACAAAAACAAGGAGGAAACTTGATTTTTGTTTGAGATTCCTTACCTAGAAGCAAAGGAGAGTAATAATATGTCAAAATATAAGCTCAAGCTCCTTCAATGGTGGAACACCTTGGCACCGAAATGGAGCTCTTGGAGTTTTGAGAAGATAGGAATGAAGAGCTTGATGAGAGGAAGAGATTGGTGGTATTTGTTTTTGATTTGGACAAGTGAGCTAGGTTTAACAAGTGGTCAAAGTTGGAACTTCCATGGTGATAGTGGTATTACCGAGAGAGAACAAGGAAGAAGGAAGAAGAGAGGTGTTTGCAAACCGTGGGAATGAAGGAAAGAAATGAGAATGAAGATAGAAGTTGCTTTTAGAAGATATTTATGTTATAAAGTAAAAAGTAGTTTTACTTAGTTTGCTTTAATTACTTATTACCTTAACTAGAGAGTGGTGAGTCACCACACTTATAAAAAACCGGCCCCCTTTATTAGTATAAGGGCATTTTAGTCTTTGTTTGTCAATTTAATTACTTAATACAACATATGTTATAAACTAGCTTATAAAAGTACTATTCACCTAAACAGGCACTTAGAAGTGAAATTTTTGATTTCCCACTAATATAGCCACCCAAATGTGATACTATATAGTACACATATATATTTAAGAGTAATGATGGACATTTAGCCATCAAACTCATTACAAGACAATTTTTCAAAAACGTGCTTTAAGACTTCTTAAAGCACATTTTGTGTTTTAACTTGTTTTCAAGCTTGGTTTTCTTTGGTAATTGGTTTGATAAGTTCATTAGTATAAATGAGGTCTTGGTAAGCTCATTAGGTCTTACTCGAGTTTATCCCAAGCTTAGAGCACATTTTAGCTCTTATTGACTTTTAAAGCACATTTGTGTTTCCTTTTGTTTAAATTTGTTTAGTAAGGTTTCTAAGACTCTTTTTAGTCTTGTTACACCCTATTTAGGTGTTTAAACAACCTAACTAGGTTTGGGGTATTTCACCTCCGATTAAGGACTTGTCTTCGGACTTGTTGCCTAGGGCCGGTTGCCGGCTCAGCTACGCTGGACTCCCGTCCAGAGTAGGTGGCATTAAGATGGGTGGGATCACCTAAATCCCAGGTTCGAATTAGATACGGCCAATCCCTTCCAGGAAAGGTTTGTATATAGAGATTAAGATTGAGATTAAGATTAAGGTAAGATTAAGTTAAGTTACAATCATTCCTTTTTAAAGGATGATTTGTATTATTAAGATTAAGATTAAGGTAAGATTAAGTTAAGTTACAATCATTCCTTTTTAAAGGATGATTTGTATTATTGAGATTAAGATTAAGGTAAGATTAAGTTAAGTTACAATCATTCCTTTTTAAAGGATGATTTGTATTATTAAGATTAAGATTAAGGTAAGATTAAGTTAAGTTACAATCATTCCTTTTTAAAGGATGATTTGTATTATTAAGATTAAGATTAAGGTAAGATTAAGTTAAGTTACAATCATTCCTTTTTAAAGGATGATTTGTATTATTGAGATTAAGATTAAGGTAAGATTAAGTTAAGTTACAATCATTCCTTTTTAAAGGATGATTTGTATTATTAAGATTAAGATTAAGGTAAGATTAAGTTAAGTTACAATCATTCCTTTTAAAGGATGATTTGTATTATTAAGATTAAGGTAAGATTAAGTTAAGTTACAATCATTCCTTTTTAAAGGATGATTTGTATTATTAAGATTAAGACTAAGATTAAGAGAGAACATTACTTAAGGAGTTAAATAACTAACTCTCTAATTAAGGGAACGCATTTAAGTCGTTCATTGTGTGTGAACTTTGATTGTTCATATCTGAGTTGTTGTTTACTGCACTTTCTATTATGTTGTGCATCTAATCAACCTCCATGCTATCGACAATTAGTCGTCGTAGCCACGTTAGCTCGGGGGCCATGAGAGGATCGTACCAGCATTCGTGCTGACCCCCTTTGGGGGCTGTTTTTACTACACAGGTACATCAGGAAGCGATCGTCGCAAGAGTAAGAAGAGGATACAGCGGTTAAGGGTTTAGTGTGGCCTACGAGTTGTGCATGTACACTCGTATGACAACCTGAGTTAGTAAGATGTATAGGATGTGAGGGGGGGGGGGGTTGTAAGAAGGTTATGTAAATGGTTAAGGTTGTTAGACTAATGTTCGGTATTTCTGTAGACAGACCGTGGCAAGGTCCTGGATTGTAAAGAATTCCGCTGTGACATGTATGTATATATGCTGTTAAGTTGCGAGACCACAATTGGATTGAGTTGGGGTGTTACAATAAACTCCCCAAATGATCTTAGGTACACTCTTATACTCAAAACTTCACCAAATATACACCACATTACAACATAGTGCACAATTTAAATTGCATAGCACTTAGGCTCTTAAAATGCATAAATCTTAAACACTGAATTTCCCACAATATATTGCCTTTGACCTGCAAATACACACAACAATACATATGTCCTTTACTAGTCTCTTTGAGAATATTTTCTAAGTCATTTACCATTGGCTCTAGGTGTTTCAATAGACAACATAAGTTCATTTTCCAAAGGAATTATAAGCTATTTTTGGTTAGCATAATTACCTCCTTTCCTCACAACTTCTTTCTTGTTTCAGAAATCGGTAAGGATATTTGCTTGCTTGTCAACTTAGAACTTGAAGAGAGTTTGGAATGTGTCAAGAGAGGACTCCACCCAGTCCTTGAAAGGTTGGAACGAAGCTAGAACAAGGCAATACAAAGACACCATTTTAAGGCAAATTTTCGGACAACAAAACATGAAGGAAACATCATTTTTCTTTGAGTTTCCTTACCTTGAAGCAAAGGAGAACAATAATATATGAAAAGATGAACTCAAGCTCCTTCCATGGAGATTCCTCTTGGCACCAAAATGGAGCTCTTGAAGATTTGAAAGGACTAAGTTGAAGAGCTTGATGAGACTAAGAGATTGGTGGTCTTAGTTTTTGATTTGGACAAGTGAGCTAGGAGTTACAGGATTTGAAGATGAAGTCTGGTGGTGGTGCTGTATTACCGTGAAAGAGAGCAAGGAAGGAGATGGCTACGTGAGACAGCAAGGAGGAAATGAAGGGATGAAGAGAATCACTGATTGTAGTTGCTTTTGAAGATAGTTGTTACGTAAAGTAAATAGTGCTTTTTTAATTACTTACTTATTTACTCAATCAGTTAGCAAGGGTGGCGACTCACCACATGCAAAACCGGCCCCCATTTAAACATAAGGGGTTACTTAGTCTTTATTGCTCAATTAAATTACTTATGTTAATATGTTACAAACTAGCTTATTTAGTTACTATTCATAAAAACAAGGCACTTAAAAGTGAAATTTTTGATTTCCCATTGATTTAAACTTCCAAATGTGATACTAAGTAGTACACAATTAATTAAAGAGTAATGATGGACATTTAGCCATTCAAAACTCATTTACAAGACAATTTTTTTAAAAAACGTGCTTTAAGACTCCTTAAAGCACATTTTGTGTTTTAACTTGTTTCCAAGCTCGGTTTTCTTTGGTAATTGATTTAATAAGCTCATTATATATAAGTAAGGTCTTGGTAAGTTCATTAAGCCTTAACCAAGATTATCCCAAGCTTAGCGCATTTTGTCCTTATTGCCTTTTAGGCAATTAATTGTATTTACTATTTATAAATTGTTTACTAATGTTTCTGAGACTCTTTTTAGTCTTAATAATTTATTTTAATGTTTAGACAACCTATTAAGGTTTGGGGTATTTCAATCTACCCCCCTTAAAAGAACTTTGTCCCCAAAGTTCATACTTCCCACATACTTGGATTAGAATACGGAGATTACTTATAGAAATAAAACTTCCATAACCAAACACACTTACATCACAACCTCGGACTTAATGGTCCGGGCAACACATTCACATCCACACATAACACAACATATTCATGATAACCTCGGACTCAATGGTCCGGGTATCTTAACAACACTTACACATACATAACAACCCTTTGACTCACTGGTCTTGGGTAACATAACAACATTTAGACACATAGGTCCCGATAACATAACAGTCTTTAGACACATAGGTCTATGTAACACAACACATTTAGACTCATAGGTCTTAATAGTATTCACTTTAGGAACTCAAGGTCAAAATACTATTTATTACACATACCACACAACACGTCATAGCATGTATAACAATAAAAAATATCCTTTATACACACTGTGATCCCGCAGAGCCCGGTCGCGATGGACACCTTCCATCCCCGTGCCTTTGGGAGATCAAAACAATCACTTAAATTTAAATTTTCCTTGTGAGGTTAAGTAAGAGAACTTTAATTATGTAAAGTATCTATCAACGTTTTATAAATACCAATTGAAAATCCTTTTTGAAAACACACAACTCCAAGTCCAACTTATGCTCTTTGCTTCTTTTCTTAGCATGGTTATTTGTGACCACTTATAGGGAGCTTCAAGAATCATCCAACCCTGATGTGATCAGCATCAGTGTAGAACTATCCTTCCACTCCAATTGTGTTCGGCTTCCCTTGATCACATGCAAATCAAGTTCCACCTCCCACTTCATTTTCAAGCATCAATTAAATCACTCATTTCCAATTTTCTATCTTTTAAATCATTCTAATCATGATCATACATCTCCAAAGGATAGAACTCCGCCTATCAGTTACCTCCATCCACTTAATCTTGTTACCTAGGGAACCTTATCCTCATTAGGTTTTATATCGGTCTCATACCCTTCATGAATCACTATATAATATATATACACATATATTTTATCAAAATACGACACACGTTTCACATTTATACACTGTCGGGGTTTTGTTCCCCGGGAGTTTCTCACTCCCCACACTTGTATTATTAACAAATAAACACACTTATCACAATGGTATTCGCATCTTCTGTGCGCAATTACACAATTAAACCATGAATGAATGTGTATGTTTACGTAACACCACACCAATCATCAAAACAAATTATTGTATGCTATGCACAACATAAGTCACGTACACTTGTACGGTAATACACATAAGTGGTTTTGTGCTCTATCCCCCTTAAAAGGGATTACGCCCACGTAATCAATCACTAAACATTTGCTTAAAATGTTCTGCCGTCGTGAAGTGTTTTAACTTCCACACGGTCTATTACACTGCAGACGTTATAATCTGAGTGGTTAAACTGGTGTAAAATTAAAAGAAAAGAAATTAAAAACTCAAAATAAACGTCGGGCTGCAAACAAATCCCGGTCGCAGTAGTATAGTGAAAATGTAAGCGACCGGATATCGAACCACGGGACTAATGTACATATTATAGTACCTAAGCGTGTCACAAAGGGGGGAAGGATTAATTGACTTGTTTTTATAAATAAAAGGGAAAGGTAAAATTAACTAAATTAACAGATAAACTAAACGGGACTCTGGTTCAGATTAATATAATATCTGCTCTTTCATGCTAGGTCTACTGGTTTAATTATAATGTTTGGCAAGATTCCTGATATTTTCTTAAGGTCTGATGAAAACTCATAAGAACTCGTTCACCTGTAAGCAAGGTCCGATGAAAACTCAAGCAAAAGCCTGCGAACGGCAGAGGAGTGTTGAGGGATTACATTTGCAACTGAGTACTAACTTAAACGATGAAATAAGTTTCCCCCAGTTTTACGGCTTAATCAACCCATCTGTTCCCAACCGATGAAATCAAAAACAGACTTAGTAAAGCATTTTAATAAATTCATGAGGTTTATTAAAAAGATGGCGAGAAAACCTTTA
Organism: Limonium bicolor; assembly: GCA_023374045.1. Classification (NCBI taxonomy): domain Eukaryota; kingdom Viridiplantae; phylum Streptophyta; class Magnoliopsida; order Caryophyllales; family Plumbaginaceae; genus Limonium; species Limonium bicolor. Next base: position 285,359,578 of record CM041777.1, read on the forward strand.
ACCGTAACAAACTTTATTAAAACTAAAACCAGCAAGACATATTGCATAATTAATACAGATACATAATAATTGTTCCCAGAGTATACGTATAATGAAATGAAAAGAAAACAAATGGAGAAGCGGGAGATTAGAAATGGAATGAACGAGTGAGTGAAAGTGTAGTGGTACGAAGATGGAATGATGGTGTGAATTGGAACTCCGGAGGAACCACGGACGGAACCTCTGGAAGGACACCGAGTAAGGAGGAATGAAGCTCGTATTTATAGAGGAAAAGAAGCAGAGCAGCAGCTTCATTGATTGAGCTCGATGATTGCAGCTCCCCATTGATTGTAGCTCATTTATTGCGCAGGGGACAGGGCTGCAACGCGTGCGTGATTTCTGGTAGGCGCCGACTGCTTAAACGATAAGGCAGTCAAGTTGCAGAGCGAGTCGGCGAAGAAGATAACCCGTTGATTTCCTACACATTTACACGTGTCCGCTAGATAAGGAGCGGTCTCCTCTGTCTCAACCGCATGTTAATAGGCGGTCTCGTGTGTGGCGTCCGCTTGATATCTGGCGGTACACTCTGTCTCTTGTCCGCCTCGTATGAGGCGGTCGCCTCTGTTTTGTCCGCCTCCTTGTAGGCGTTCTCTTATTTCCATTTCCTTCTCTTGTCCGCGTGTTGAGGGGCGGTTGCCCATCTATGTCTCGTCCGCCTCTTATCAAGCGGTACAGAGGCGGTTAACATATGCATGCGTGACATGCACGTGAGTTCCTTTAATCCTTATGTGTTAGTTTGTCATTTTCCTACATTTTAACACATATAATACATCAGTTAATATAACAACATAAATATAGGAAAAACCCAAGATAAGTGAGAAACATTACTAAAAATGATGCAATTAATAAGGTGATTAAACCTTAATAAGTCTATATGTTTTGCACTTATCAAACTTCCTCACACTTGACTTTTGCTTGTCCTCAAGCAAATAAGGAATAAAATTATCTCTAAGCCAAAATAATAAAACAAGATTAAATAAGTGTAGAAGGGAATTTAGACAAAGTGACAACTTGAAAGAATAATTCTGCTCTTAGAAGTAGGTTTTTATAAACAGTGAAGAAGAACAATTTAATAAAAGCATAGAAAAACTAGACTGCAGAAAACAAGTTAGATTAACCTGGGATTTCCAACCAATTTCAATTCACTTACCCGGGATGACAAGGGGTGTGAAGTAATGCCTTATTCCGCAATACCTTTCAACACCACGTACTCATGTTCATAAATATAAATTGCAATTTATTATTTACATTCTTTTTTTTCCTGAATGTGCAAATATTGTATATACAAAACACACAAAAATTTTTAAAATTGCATTATTTTTCTGTACCCCAGACTTTTCTCTCTATCCTTGTAGCGGTGTTGGGTCTTCTATCCCAGGTCACGAGACCTTAGGTAGATAGGTGTTAAAGCACCCCAAAGAACTTAATAACCGGATAGACGAGGCCTGTTTTGGTTAGAAAAATTCATAAACAGCGGAGTACCTTGTCTTTATCCTTTTCTTTCCTTGACTTCCCACATATTTCCATAATCCCAAGCTAAACTAAATTGGTTTTTACAATCAGCAGATCTATCATATTTTGAGTAAAAATAGAGTATTTTGATGGAAAATAATTTTATACAAACTCCTTGAAATAAAACTATCTTTCAGTTGTCACCTGACATAATTTCAGACACTTCTACAATTATTTATCTCATTTTTATCAATTTTTTTTAAAAATTTAGGCAGTTTAGAGTAGCAAAAAGCGGGTGTGGCATTAACGAACAACTGTCATATTTTCAGGGAAAGGAGGGAAAGGTCTCTCCTTCCTCACACTTAAGAGGAGCAATGTCCTCATTGTTCAGAATTAAAATCAAGAAAATGACCTTTCAAATTATGACAGACTCATAAAGGATTAAATATAGGTTGAACATTAATAAAATAAAGGAAGAACTGAAACTCCCCTTGTATCGTAGATTGAGGAAGGTATCCTTCCTCACACTTAGAGCTTTGGTAGGGGTGAGACGTTCCTCACACTTGAGTTCGCGCAAGTGTTCAACCGAAGATATCGAATTTCCTAGAGCAACTGAGGTTGCTCCCATAGGCGAGTTCAGCTATATGTTCGAATATTTATTCTTCCAGAAGTTTGATAAGGTTTAAACAGTATAAGTCTACAAAATGTTAGTACACAACATAATAAAATAAAATATAATAAAATAAAGACAACAATAAAATAAAGAAAATCATTGCGGTGGTGGTGGTGGAGACATGCTAATATTTTTTGGATTTTCAGAGTAATTAAAAATTAACATCATAACAAATAATAATAACCAATTAAACAGAGCAAATAAAAAAACATGAAAATTCAAACAAAATATTAGCAACATAAAAACCAACAAAAATATAACAAATAAGAACACGAAAAATAGATAAATAACAAAATTAAAATTAACAAAATTAAATAAACAATAAAAACATGAAAAATAGATAAACAACAACATTAAGAATTAACAAATATTAATAAACAAAAGCAACATAAAAATTAATATTAATAGCAACATAAATATTAATATTAAAAACAATATAAAATTAATATTATTAACAAAGCATTAATATTTGACATAAAACATTTTAGTAATATTAACAAAAATAGAAAACAAGAAGAACAAATAATATGAAATATAAACAGAATATTATACAACTTAAATTCTGTCGAAAAATCGACAGAACCTCCCTAAAAATCTACGATTCTCCACAATTAATTCAGTCAAACGCAAGGTAATTTAATACCGTTATCAGCATAAATCCACATATAACAACCTATAATCATAAATTCATTCGTTTAATAAAACAAGGCATAATACAATTGGAGAATGCTATTTTAACATAGCAAGTCTCGTACCTACATATACCTAAATTTGAAATTCATCCAAAACGACAAATTTAAGTATAATCAGTGTAGTTTTAACCTTGTGTATGTATAATATGATTTATAGAAGAAGAATCTGAGACAAAAATCGCATATTAAGCTCGAATTTTCGAACGGGTCGACCTAGGGTTCGAAAGTTCAGTCCTTAATTTCTCCTAGTGTAGTTCATTATTTGTGGATTTGAAACTATAGAAACGTTAAGAATTGAAAAACAAAGATTTCGGTACTAACCTTGCGTAATTTGGTGGAGAATTGAGGAAGTTGTGTTGAATTGAAGAGGAGGGGAGTTGCGCGGCTTGTTCGTTCTCCTCTGTACCGGTTCGAGCTCTCTAATTTGGAGAAGAACAGATTGAGTGAAACGCATCGTTTGAAGCTCTTTTTTTTTTATTTGCGAAGTCCGTCCGCTAGTTATCAGGCGGTAAGATGTGTGCCGTCCGCTAGTTAAGTGGCGGACAAGAGTGGAGATGTCCGCGAGGCGGTCTCGTGTGTGGAGTCCGCGTAGTAAGTGGCGGACAAGGCCTTGTGTGGTGTCCGCATGATATCTGGCGGACAAGACCTTGTTCGATTTTTTTTCGCTTTCATTCGTAACAGACAGAAATATAAAGTATAGGTTAGTAAAATAATGACATAAAATTAGAAGTTAATTTAATTAGTTGACAGAATAATTAACGTTAGTAGTTAGAGACAATGGAAAGAAATGACAGGAAATTAAATGACAGAAATTATAAGTTAGTAGTTAGTATACACAGGAAATTAAATGTTAGGGACAATGGAAATTAAATGTTAGAGACAATGGAAATTAAATGACAATAAAATAAGAGTTAGAAGTTAGATGTCAGAAGTTAGATGGCCAAAGTCAGGTGTCCAAAGTCAGGTGTCCAATTAATATTAACAGATTATTAGATAATTAATATTAACATAATATAGTGGATAATTAATATTAATAATAAACAGAATATTATGGACATAATACTAACAGAAATAAGAGAACAAAATATTTATAATTAACAGATGAATAATCCGGGGCTTAGGAACTAGAATAAATCTAGTCCCCGACAACGGCGCCATTTTGCAGACGTTATAATCTGAGTGGTTAAACTGGTGTAAAATTAAAAGAAAAGAAATTAAAAACTCAAAATAAACGTCGGGCTGCAAACAAATCCCGGTCGCGTCGTATAGTAGTATAGTGAAATGTAAGCGACCGGATATCGAACCACGGGACTAATGTACATATTATAGTACCTAAGCGTGTCACAAAGGGGGGAAGGATTAATTGACTTGTTTTTATAAATAAAAGGGAAAGGTAAAATTAACTAAATTAACAGATAAACTAAACGGGACTCTGGTTCAGATTAATATAATATCTGCTCTTTCATGCTAGGTCTACTGGTTTAATATAATTGTTTGGCAAGATTCCTGATATTTTCTTAAGGTCGATGAAAACTCATAAGAACTCGTTCACCTGTAAAGCAAGGTCCGATGAAAACTCAAGCAAAAGCCTGCGAACGGCAGAGGAGTGTTGAGGGATTACATTTGCAACTGAGTACTAACTTAAACGATGAAAATAAGTTTCCCCCAGTTTTACGGCTTAATCAACCCATCTGTTCCCAACCGATGAAATCAAAAACAGACTTAGTAAAGCATTTTAATAAATTCATGAGGTTTATTAAAAAGATGGCGAGAAAACCTTTAACCGTAACAAACTTTATTAAAACTAAAACCAGCAAGACATATTGCATAATTAATACAGATACATAATAATTGTTCCCAGAGTATACGTATAATGAAATGAAAAGAAAACAAATGGAGAAGCGGGAGATTAGAAATGGAATGAACGAGTGAGTGAAAGTGTAGTGGTACGAAGATGGAATGATGGTGTGAATTGGAACTCCGGAGGAACCACGGACGGAACCTCTGGAAGGACACCGAGTAAGGAGGAATGAAGCTCGTATTTATAGAGGAAAAAGAAGCAGAGCAGCAGCTTCATTGATTGAGCTCGATGATTGCAGCTCCCCATTGATTGCAGCTCATTGATTGCGCAGGGGACAGGGCTGCAACGCGTGCGTGATTTCTGGTAGGCGCCGACTGCTTAAACGATAAGGCAGTCAAGTTGCAGAGCGAGTCGGCGAAGAAGATAACCCGTTGATTTCCTACACATTTACACGTGTCCGCTAGATAAGGAGCGGTCTCCTCTGTCTCAACCGCATGTTAATAGGCGGTCTCGTGTGTGGCGTCCGCTTGATATCTGGCGGTACACTCTGTCTCTTGTCCGCCTCGTATGAGGCGGTCGCCTCTATTTTGTCCGCCTCCTTGTAGGCGGTCGTCTCTTATTTCCATTTCCTTCTCTTGTCCGCGTGTTGAGGGGCGGTTGCCCATCTATGTCTCGTCCGCCTCTTATCAAGCGGTACAGATGCGGTTAACATATGCATGCGTGACATGCACGTGAGTTCCTTTAATCCTTATGTGTTAGTTTTTCATTTTTCCTACATTTTAACACATATAATACATCAGTTAATATAACAACATAAATATAGGAAAAACCCAAGATAAGTGAGAAACATTACTAAAAATGATGCAATTAATAAGGTGATTAAACCTTAATAAGTCTATATGTTTTGCACTTATCATACACAATGGATTCTGATTAGAGGATCTTAACCATATTGGTGGTTTCTTACTGTATTGTACATCCCCAATTGTCACCTTCATCTTGGTAACAATGGTTTCTCAACCGACGCGTGGTATCTTTTACCGTTAGCGAATTTGGTGAGTTATAAACTTTCTATCCACTTCCATAACAATTTACTGTGTATACAGCTATGTATTTCACAATGATTGACTGTTCCCTTCCGACTTACTGTCGGTTGAGATTGAGCTACTACCTAGTATGTAGTGCTCTCTCAGCTATTTACAACCTTTGTGGTATATTCCATACCGCTATTTGGCAGTTAGTGCTGCTGTAGTCACTTACTGTTAATCATGTCTCCACATTTGGTTTTGTACAAGCACTCTTTTATTGGTGCGGCCTTGCATTTCTTATGCATCGGCCATTATAACATTATTCGTCCACAATTAACATGTTTCCAATTCCTAGCTATCCCACTCGATCATTACTGCACAAGTGCAATACCAAAACACTCAGTCATACAGAGTGCAGAGGCGTAAACTCTTGACAGTAAATCCCTTATGCGATTCGCCATGGAATTCACACTGAGTTCCTCATCACACAGTACCTACCACTGGCTTATTGCCCAGTTCGTTTAACATCGCTTACCTTGCATCTCCACTGAGTTTAACTCACAACTGGTCTTATCTGCCACATTATTACTCAATAACATTGATACAACGGTCGCCAGCTGCGAACCGTGCTCTTACCCATTGCATAACAAACTTACATGGTATTACTGTCATGTTAACTTCCACACATGTACTCACATCATTCGTGTTATGGTTCGTCCTTTATTTGGATGACTACTGTATGCTCCTTGAGCATTGATCATTCGAGTCACAATTCGGCATTATCCTGCTCGGTGCTTCACTTTATACACACATGTTACTAAGCTAACTGCTCTCTTTCAATAACAACATGGTCAATCCTTAACATATTTTTTTTGGGCTTGATACACATAACTACCGCTCCTGCGGTCTCACAATATCGAGAGGTATCCCCACTCTTAATGCAGTGGTTCGTTTACCACTTTATTCACTTATACAACATAAACTTCTACAATCAATCTAATCTACATAACACATTTTATTTGTGGCTCATAAGCCTTACTGCTTCGAGCTCTGTCCATTGTGGACGGTTCACACACATTTATTTCTCTGTACAACATTACATAGTTTGGATATCATATTGAGCTCCATGACAAGGTCGTTACATCACGTTTCCTTTTACGGGATGCCCCTTAGGATTGCCAGTCCGTCTCCTGACAACTTATGTCTAAACTGGGTGTTGGTTTCAACCCTTGTGCTTCTGTCACGTTATTTCGAGCAACAATTGTTGATGCGAACACCCTTCAAGGATTGCTCCTGGGTGTTGCTAAGTTATGCCATTACATTTGTTTCACACTTACTGGTATATTTAGTTAGCCACGCCGTTTTGCGTTCTTAGCTGGCTTATCGTCTCCTTCTGTGAAGATCAGCATTTCCTAGTAGTGTAGGTACTCATTCTGGGAGTTTCATCCCGTTCATTGCACATTAATGTGCCCACATCAGGCATCTGCCTTGCCATGCACAGGCTGGGTCACCGTTCCAGCTAACATGTTTATCCCTCGGAATTCTTAAGACATGTGTGATGTCTTTACATAACAGTTAGTGCACTTCGCACCTCCTGTCTCTTAAACATATCCTTGAAAGGGATTCACTACTTCCTTTAGTCTCGTTAACTTGACTTGTTCCTTAACTTTAACCATTCATGGTAATCCTTAGCTCTTGTTTGACTTTTACTGCTGACCGTAGTATGGAGTCGACTACTTACTGTGTTCCGGACTCTACTTGTATACATATGTGGGGTATCATACTGATACATTACTACTTACCCAACTAACCCATAAGTAGGTCTGTCAGGCCCACAAGCTCCTATCGGAGTGTGGTCGTCCCACAATTCAGTTGGCACACTCGTAGTGTCCGTCACACGCCTAGGTGAAGTATTCTGTTGTCAACTCCCTTATATTGTCCCGTGACAATATTCATTCCATGCTTCCCGAACTTAATCAAGGGAAAGTGTATCCATTGTTGAATTCTTATCAACTGCCCTTGGTTTTACTGGTTTGGTTTAGAAGAAGGTTAGAAGGAAGTATTGGTTTGAAAGAAAATTCGGTTTTGAAAAGAAAAGGGTTTGAGTAAATCTGAGTTTGAAATAAAATTTTCATGGTTTTACAACATCTTCTTACCTTAACCAAGTCTAGCTTCTTGCTGACTGGTGTACTTACAATTACAGGGGTTAGGCTAACAGGCCCTTCCACTGTTATGACGATCACATTTAACTTTCTAGTACTTTACTAAGTACTTTGTAGTGGTTATAAATTTCCCGAACAGTCCTGTTATAGCAGCACTTGCTATGGCAAGTGCGCCATGCTAACTGGCTATCGGTTTAACACATACCGGTTGTGGTATTGTTTTTACCCATACTGTCATCAGTGGCCTTGTTGGCCCTCACTGATCTTACTGTCTTGCTAATAACTCCTCTAGGTGACTTCTCACTGTCTTCACATGATAATTATCAACTGGGGTGTCTCACATTCTTGGAGTTCCCTTTTACTTAGTATTGTTTCCTCTTCGTAGCCCGTTCCACGCATTTGTCGTGGTTACTGAGACTTGTCTCTTGTTTGGGTACTACGTTGTAGTTCCTTAGTCGGTTGGTATACCGTTGGTGTATTATTTATCAACTGTGGTTCCGTAGACACTCGTCTCGGGTTTTATTAATCCATTTCTTGCCTGTTGCACGGTTGGTGCGTTGCAAGCTGGTTGTTCTCGACTGCTCAGCATGTCGACCCAAGTTGCCGGAAATTCTATTCTCTTATACACAAAATTCTTCATTCTTCGCTATTAAATGTGGTTAACAATGTTCAGATGGAAACCGTCTCCGGGATTCCCACTTTTCGGGATCTACCGTATGACAGGTTCTCCATACCCTTAGAGGTACTTAATAACAGCCAGATCGGGTATTCCCGAGTAAGAGAGGACTTCCATCTCTCTGGCGTTGTTGCCCAAGTTATAAAACAGGGATTGTGGAGGGTGGGATGGATATTGTAGGTTTCCAGTACACACTGGAAATTCCTATCTAGCGTATCTCTCACGCTATCACTCAACCCTTAACCCAAAGTACTTAAATCCTAACTCGGTAATTCCTAAGCTCGGTAATTCAGTCATCAGAGCGATACTTCGCTCTGATACCACTTTTTGTAACACCCCAACTAACAACAACACACTTAACAACAAATTGCAGCGGAAAATATACCTCATCACGTTACTTAACTCATTGGTGTTACACGTCGTTAACCACCCACGTGGCTAACAAGGCTAACATTTACACAATTGTATCGGTCTGATGGACTAGACCCCCGAGCAACTATACAATACCGTCTCCTTTATCACTACCAACATTCGTTATACAAATACCTTCCAACTGTACCGAGTATTTTAACTAACGCCGAGAACAATTTCGGTCTTACTACGCCTACAGATTACAAGTAATTACATCATTTACCCGTACGCAACAACTACCCCGTCCTACTCTCGAACGGCTCCAGCTCCTTGTACCTGAAATAGAAAAGGAAAGAAAGGGTGCCCCCCAGGGGCTCAGCACCTTTGCTGGTATGGTAATCCCGCAGCCCACATGCTACCGGGCCACACACAACTATTTGTCGTCTTAGCATGCAGTTGATTACATTTAAATCAAGCATGTGAAACATAAACTCACGACACAATACATTTCACCCCAATGGGCTTAACAAAAATAACTCATCCATACTTAACCAATCACTCTTTGAGTTCTTCCACTCTATAGTAATTCTCCTCTAACGGAGCTATTTCCTCAATAGACGACACTTACCCACTATCGGGTTTCCACAAACGTCTCTTTTACATACTAGGAATCATATCCATGATCCTCATATTTCACTTCTAAGCGACATATAACATCACATCACAATAACTTTGCAACATACAAATAACACATACATAACGGGTACGGATCTCTTAGGAACCGACCCAAACATAGTTAATACACTGGTGAGCCTAGGGAATGATATCACCCCCATGTTAAGCTCGTTATAACAAAACTCATTACCGCCCTAATAGTCGGACGAGTAACTTACCTAAAGATGGATCGGATTTAGTGACCCGAACTCACCACACAAACACATGTTCCCCCTAAACCGATCATAAGTCAGAATAGCTAAGCTTTGGGATAAGCTAATGGGAGATCATAACCCGTGAGGGAAACAACCATAACAGAGAGAAGGGTAAAGCTAAAAAGGATACCCACTCCCAAACAACGCGCGACCGGCCAAACCGGATTCCTCACTACTGTTAGTACATACTTACTTTTAATTTTTCGTTAGAACTCCACTACGGAGTCTATCGTACCTACACAACATACAGTATTACTCTTGGGTTAAACATACAAGGGAGATCCCTACATTCACACACACAAATCACACAATTAACTCACGCATAGCCGTGGTTAGAACGCCCCCCGGTTCGGGTCGTTTAATCCGAATACCAAACTCTCCTGTGATCCTAGACTCAGTTAGCTAAGGTTTAACACTTTCGAGGTTAAATGGTATCGGAACTAAACACGCCACATATATGAATTACTGTAAACTCATTACATGTTTTATCTTACAACGTGGCAAACATACAGAAAAACACATTGGCATACAAGCCGGTGTAATCCGGTAGGACACAGGTTGCAAGAAAACCATACCTGTCACCGGAGTCCACTTTATCATGTCCATTTATGTTCCTCGAGCAATTCTCGAACAACTGACAACATTACATGTACTTTTATTAACATTGGGGTAACATGTTTGTTTAAAGTCTAATGCTTATAACTTTTCCCCGTTAACTTGGTTAAATAACTTTACATTCTTTAACATGTTTCACTCTTTCATTTTACTTCAACTTTTCACCCACCCAATTGTGACTATAACTCACCTAACATGACACAATCTTATAACATCATTATCCATCAATCTCCATCATTAGACATCTTTTAATAACCTAAAACCAAGTTTATATAGTGGTCCGGGACTTGGTCCCCAACTAAGGTCCCGGACCTACACTTAACAATTTTCTCGGCCTCTTTTAATGGGGTGGTCCGGGACTTCATACAGGTCCTAAGTCCCGGACCATTCTAGGCAAAAACTCTCGGGTAATTTAAGGGGTTGGTCCGGGTCCTTGTACAAGACCCAAGTCCCAGACCAAGACTATGTAAAACTCTCGGCCCTTTTTGATATATGGTCCGGGATGTTATCCAAATCCCAAGTCCCGGACCGAAGCTACAGAATTGACGTACTTGCATTTTTCAAGTCCTGTTGCATAAGTTCTTTACACCCATCATATGTATAAACTCCCCAAATGATCTTAGGTACACTCTTATACTCAAAACTTCACCAAATATACACCACATTACAACATAGTGCACAATTTAAATTGCATAGCACTTAGGCTCTTAAAATGCATAAATCTTAAACACTGAATTTCCCACAATATATTTGCCTTTGACCTGCAAATACACACAACAATACATATGTCCTTTACTAGTCTCTTTGAGAATATTTTTCTAAGTCATTTACCATTGGCTCTTTAGGTAGTTTCAATAGACAACATAAGTTCATTTTCCAAAGGAATTATAAGCTATTTTTGGTTAGCATAATTACCTCCTTTCCTCACAACTTCTTTCTTGTTTCAGAAATCGGTAAGGATATTTGCTTGCTTGTCAACTTAGAACTTGAAGAGAGTTTGGAAATGTGTCAAGAGAGGACCACCCAGTCCTTGAAAGGTTGGAACGAAGCTAGAACAAGGCAATACAAAGACACCATTTTAAGGCAAATTTTGGACAACATAAAACATGAAGGAAACATCATTTTTCTTTGAGTTTCCTTACCTTGAAGCAAAGGAGAACAATAATATATGAAAAGATGAACTCAAGCTCCTTCCATGGAGATTCCTCTTGGCACCAAAATGGAGCTCTTGAAGATTTGAAAGGACTAAGTTGAAGAGCTTGATGAGACTAAGAGATTGGTGGTCTTAGTTTTATTTGGACAAGTGAGCTAGGAGTTACAAGGATTTGAAGATGAAGTCTGGTGGTGGTGCTGTATTACCGTGAAAGAGAGCAAGGAAGGAGATGGGCTACGTGAGACAGCAAGGAGGAAATGAAGGGATGAAGAGAATCACTGATTGTAGTTGCTTTTGAAGATAGTTGTTACGTAAAGAAAATAGTGCTTTTTAATTACTTACTTATTTACTCAATCAGTTAGCAAGGGTGGTGACTCACCACATGCAAAAACCGGCCCCCATTTAAACATAAGGGGTTACTTAGTCTTTATTGCTCAATTAAATTACTTATGTTAACATATGTTACAAACTAGCTTATTTAGTTACTATTCATAAAAACAAGGCACTTAAAAGTGAAATTTTTGATTTCCCATTGATTTAAACTTCCAAATGTGATACTAAGTAGTACACATATTAATTAAAGAGTAATGATGGACATTTAGCCATTCAAAACTCATTTACAAGACAATTTTTTAAAAAACGTGCTTTAAGACTCCTTAAAGCACATTTTGTGTTTTAACTTGTTTCCAAGCTCGGTTTTCTTTGGTAATTGATTTAATAAGCTCATTAATATATAAGTAAGGTCTTGGTAAGTTCATTAAGCCTTAACCAAGATTATCCCAAGCTTAGCGCATATTTTGTCCTTATTGCCTTTTAGGCAATTAATTGTATTTACTATTTATTAAATTGTTTACTAATGTTTCTGAGACTCTTTTTAGTCTTAATAATTTATTATTTAATGTTTAGACAACCTATTAAGGTTTGGGGTATTTCAATCTACCCCCCTTAAAAGAACTTTGTCCCCAAAGTTCATACTTCCCACATATCTTGGATTAGAATACGGAGATTACTTATAGAAATAAAACTTCCATAACCAAACACACTTTACATCACAACCTCAGACTTAATGGTCCGGGCAACACATTCACACAATTTATTAACATGGCTAAAAGACAATTCAAGAAGAAAATTAAATTCGTTAGATTTGATAACGCCTACAAATTAGGCCTATCAAAAGATTTAACAATGTTCTTCAAAAATAAAGGTATTATTCATCGATACCTTCTTGATATAACCCGGGCTCTCTATTTCCAAATTGATTTGAAATCAAAATTCTGGGGGTGAATGTGTGCTCATAGCTACACACCTAATAAACCTATTGCCATCATCCACCTTGTCAAGATAATCTCCATATGTGTAACACCCCGATTAAACCGATCGAAAGTCCGAACGATGCGCCAACGATGACCTAGCAAGTCTAACAGCGGATTTACAACGTATGCTCGGGTGTCACAGACGTCAACCACCCACGTGGTTGACACATCAACAACAACATCAATACTCCGATTAACTGGAATTAAAACACAATCAAGTCCAAGCACCATAGAGATTACAGACCAAGTACCGAGAATTCTACAACATAAGTCTTAGTTCAACAACAAGATCAAAAGTACAACAAAGTCATAACCCATACATTAACCATACACTACTACAGTCCTGCCCATTTAGACTACCCCCATGGTAGTCACCCGTGCCTACTCTTCGCCCGCTTCTCGTTTCATACCTGTAAAAATAAAGGACTCAGCAACTATGCCGAGTATGAACGTGTGAAGCCCGCATGTTACCGGGCTACACGACTACTTGGTCGAATATAATTAAGTCCAATTTCATGCAATAGGAAAACGATAACATATAGCATACAACATCATAAGGCAACACACACATGTCGGCATAAGATCACACCAAGCATCTCAAGCATGCAAACAAGTAGAGTTTTTGTAGAATTCGTATAATGATGATCCACACAGTGGGATCATACAATATTGGGTATTTCCGTGTCTTTCTCTTTGTCTCCACCAAGTGCACTTCTCTTTCTCTTTCTTGCATCGGTCTGGGGATGTAGATTGACTCCCTTGACCATATAATGCGGGTGCCCATCTTTCTCTGGTTCTCATTGATCAATTGTGTGTTCTTCTGTTACCGCACGTTGGAGGACGTCTCCTCCATAGCTAGTCCCCCATTCCCGGCGTCATGCGCCGAGAAAGCGGAGTCGCCTCTTGACTCCAGGATAAGCTCCCCCAAGTTGTCACTCCCCCATTCCCGACGTCATGCGCCGGGAAAGCGGAGTCGCCTCTAGACTCCAGGATGTGCTCCACATAAAAGGGCGAAGGATCTGATGCAGATACCAACTCCCGAAATTTTTCCATACCGCGCGGCCCGAGATGTCGTCTTCCCGGGTTATCCTCATGTCCCACCAATCGAGATTTGCTCTTCATTATCATTCATGAATAGACACCATAGTGGGTGTCTTGGTACGTCCTCCTTAGTTAGAGAGGAGTTCCCTTTATAGTGTTTTCTTTGTTCCTCATAGTTCTCAGTGTTTCATCTCAAATCACATAAACGCGAAGGGACTAAACTACTGTGTGCGCGCAATGATACACAACAATGATACACAACAATGATATAACAATCATCCAACATGATAAACAAGCAATCCAATTTTCATGCTTTAATCTTAAGGTCTTTTCACAAGGAGCACACATCACACAAGCCGTGTAACACGGCAACATACGAACCACACATGTCCATACCTTTTTCGCTAGTTCGGGTTGTCTCACACTCGGAGTCCCGGTCGGAGCACGCTACGATCCTAGAGTTAATTAAAACAATGTGTCAGTTCATTATTTTATGTGACGACACTTTATATCGTATGTTACTCCTTAAGTATGTTGTTACATGCTTAGTTTAGATTGACTCGTAGAAGTTCACATACATTAATCCTAGGCTTAACTTACTCCTAGGATAGTTCATGTCTTTATTTACATGTTAACCAAGCCCTTTTTCTTAGTTAATGTTTTTGGGCATTTTAAGAGATAATTATGTAACAAGTTTGTGTAACATAGATATGTCTTATCTAATGTGTATTCCTTTCTTGGATAAATAGGTGAATGATATTTTAACCCTTGTAATGATACTGTAAATCATAATATACCCCCCTAGAACCCATTTATACAGAAATCCAACCGTTTCAAAATCTGAAACACATTCCCCATGTAACACCTTATCTAACTTCACTTTTAATGTATTCATTGATGTGTAACCTTCTTCACATCCTTTGCTATCCTAGTTATATTTATTTGTTGTTATTAGGATTCATTGGTACACTAATATCATGCTTACGGTACTCTCATGACCCAGTATACAGAAGCTATAATATTATTGAAACTGAAACAGACCCCAAGTATCTTCCTCTTGTTTTCTCCCTTCTTCCCTGATCAGTTAGAACCCCAACCTGTCCCAAACATTTATATCCTTGTTCGAAAGTATCAGCTTAGTTTTAGGTTGATCATCAGCCATAACCAGCCACCCACACCTACTGTGACACTCTATACAGAAACCTCATCAAGGAAAACTACAAAATTGAAGTGAGCTGAAAACAGAAAGTACTCAGATTGTTGCACCCTCCCACTGTTATTTTCTTTTCTGAGGTGTAAGTTGATTTCTCCAGTACTCCCCATCTCGTAGATACTTAGTTAAAAGTTAAATCTCCATATTACACTCCACCCACTCCAATGATCCTCACTTAATTCACTGCACCGAAACTGATTTCAATCTGTAACTGAGAACCTGATGTGCAACTTTCCATTATTGTGGGTTTCTGTCCATTTCAAGCTCTCTTCTGTCTAGTCACACTTTTGTCTTTCAAATCCCCAAGGTGCCTATCTGTTTAGTTGAGTAAGGAGCCACAGTTTAAACTCAAAGCCACTCCAGCTACTCACTACTTACCCTCTGTACAGAACCAGCAAACTGATAAGCTGATTTACTAACTTCTGTTTCACATCCGATCCTTTATTCTCTTTACTCTTGTCCATAGTTACCTGGATTCCTAAGTCCTCAAATGATTTACTAGCTTTATTTCCCTCTGTAATAATACTTCTAATTCATACCAAAGACACCACTACTCTCCTAATATCCCAGTGAATCTGTTACAGCAAACAGAAGTACCTGCAGAACCAAACAACAAGAACTAACAGAAACAGAAACTGATATGTCTTCCCTTATTTTCACAGCTTAACTATAACTTGGTTTATGTGTTAACAGCTTATTTTTATTTTTATTTTTTTCTTTTAGACTCAAGAACAATCCTAACCCACGAAGACAACTCCTCTGAATATCATTGCACAGACCTAACAAAAACTGAAAACTGCACTCAGCACCATCTGATATCTTTTCTGTCTTTGTTTTCTGTTACAGAGCATGTTCTCCTTCTGTTCTTCTTCTCTCTTTTTCTTTTCATCTCGATTTTGTTATTGTACCAACTTAGTTAGTGTTTGTTAGCTGTTTTAGACTTTCAATGTATCAGAAACCTAAAGACCGTTCCTCTGAAACAGAAGTTATTTCATAACTGATAAGAAAACTGGTGTCTAGTTGATTCTGTTGTGTCTTTCTTTTCTGTTTCGAATTGTTTCCTATTTCCTTCTAAGTACCTGCACTTAGTTACTGGGTTAATAAGTTTTAGAGCTCAAGATTAGTCCTAAAGCCAAACTAACCCAAATTCTTAGTAAAACTGTAACCTGAAAATATAGCACTGATATCTTCTTCTGCAGTTAATTCGTTTCTGTTGGTTTCTGTTATTTAACCTACCATCCTAATTTTCCTCACCTGCTTCAGCTACTTATTTGTGTGTTCCATTATAGTTCTAGCCCTAAGCTAAACCAAATGACCTGTTATCTTACCGAGGCTTATACAGGAGCAAAACTTCAGACTCTAAGCTGAAGTTATAAACTGATAACTGTCATTCTATTTTCTGTCACAATTTTTTTCTTCTGTTACAGATCAGTGTCTACTTTATTTTGTGATCTGTTTCTATTTTTTTTTCTTCAGAGTTCTTTAATTGCTTAGTTAGTTGGTTTAAGGTAGTTTTATTTCTCGAAACAATCCACCACAACACTGACTGAAATCTGGTAAGTTCATAAAACAGAAACACTATATTTCGGACACTAAACAGTGAGACTGATAACCCCTTTCCTCTTCTGTTTTACTTTCTTGACAGATCTGTTTCTTTCTTTTCTTCACCTATCTTTTGTACCAACCTGGTTTAATTACGTCTTAACCTCATAACAGATCTACAACCACATTGATTAAATTCCTAGAACCTCCCTAAACTGAACCGTAGCAAGACTGAAAACAGAAACTGAACTGATGTTTTCTTCTGCTATGTTATCGAAGTGCTTGTTTCTGTTCTCTTCCCTTTTTTTTGTGTTTTCTATCCTTCTTTAACATTCTCATTATTAGTTCATGTAGTTTAGGGTGTGACAGCAACGCACTAGTGGTATTAGGTTCACAACTGAGCCCATGCAGAAGGAAGTCTATACAGAATCCACAGTACTCAGTAATTAAACTCACGGTTTGGTTTTTGTTTTCTGATTCTAGTTATCAGGTTAGGGTTAACTCACCAGTTGAGTGAGTTAGCAGATCTTCCTAGGCCAATCCTCAGTGCAGTATGGAACTTCAGTTCTGGAGCCTCCCAACAGCAGCTGGAGGAAATCCTAGTAGTTAGACTCGACATAAAAGGTGGCTAAATTAGACAGATTGTTGGTATCTGTTCTTTCTTCACAGAACTAGTTTAGGGTGTCTCACCAGTGATAGCTTAGGTGTTTCCTTTTTGTTTCCTCGTGGGCCCAAGCACCCTAACAAGCCCCTGACTCCCCGGGTTATTGATACAGCTGAGGGAGAAAGAAAAGAAATCTCCCATGAATCAGACTGGGTAAAACAGAGAAAGATAGTACAGCAGTTAGAGGAGTATTGTTTCAGGAAACTCACCCTTTTCTGTAAGTCTCAGGGAGTGTTTTAGCAGCTCTTCTCAGAGATCTTTTGGACAAGGCCAATGGGGACTGCATGGGGGATTCAAACGTGAAAAGAACCAGTGTTGAGGGGCAAATCTTTCAGACTGCATGAACAACACGGAAGTAACAGATAGGTAGGAGGGATTTCTGTGGCATTACCTGAGCTGGGTTTCAAAGGAAAAATGTAGCAGATGACAGTGGCTACTTGCTACTTCAGGTTTTGCTCCCTAGTTACACTTCTAACCTTGCAAGAACAATCGAACAAGAAGATTAGGTAGCAGTGGGTTCTCGGTCGAGGGAAACAGAAAGGAAATGAACTTCAGTAGAGCTTACCTTGTGCACCAGAATTAGGGAGAATTGGAGATTGTTCCTGCCCATGCAGAACAATGCAAGGCAGGAGAAAGAAAGAGTGGGCTATGGAGTATATGAAACAGATAGCACGAGGCACAAGGGAAAGTGTGCAGGAGCTATGGGAGTTGGAATCACACGGTTTATGCATGGGAGTTTGTAAAATCTGCCTCTGGTGCATGAATTGTTGAAAAAGAAGACAGGCTGTTGTATAGAGTTTTGAAACAGAAAACAGACGGTGGTATAGAATTTTGAGACAGGGCGGGTCTTGTCTTCTGACTAGAGAAAGAGTGATGCCCATGGTCAGTTGTAATAGCCTTCCCGATTCACAAAGCTACTGGGACTGTTGGGTATGGGGGTAGACATTATCTAATGGAGTTTTGGTCTCAGGTTGTGCAGGATTGTCACTGAGGGAATGTCTGTCGCCATTTTTTTTCTTGGTTTAGGCGCACAACAGGGGGAGTGAGGGGGATGAAGTTCAGCAACTGCCACTGTGTGTGTTCGAAAGAGGATCCGGGGACAATGAATGCGCAAGTTACTAGGGGGGTATGGGCTCTTGAATTAACAATTTCTATTTTCTCTGGATTTGATTCCACCGGTTCCTCTATAATTTTTTTCTGGTTCGAATCGGTTATTCATCGATGTAGGAGGAGATCGTTGCAGTAGTTGTTGTTTCTTTTGCAGTACCCGTTTAAGCCTAATACTAGTTTTAACTTGTGTGAGTAAGTTGCTGAATTTGAGCACAGCTCACTCGGTTAAGCACTCGGAACACATAGGGAGGTCTCGGTTCGAGCCTCCACGGGAGCGTCTTTGCTCCCCTTTTTTATTTCTTTTTATTTGGATAGTTAAACATGTGTACTTATATATATATATGTGACTATATATTATTTTGAATTGTTATTTTTATTATTATTATTTCGTTACGAAGTTTCGTAACGCAACGTTACGCATGTGTTCTTTCGTGTTCGTACATATATATATTCGTACGTTATTTTATGTCCATATTATAAAACGTGTTATGGTTTTATACGTTTAATATTTAGGGGTATTTCAATATGAAACTCGTTACGATATTACTCCAGACTATGGGAGGATTAAAATCTTGGGGATGATAGTCTTTGATACAAGTCAAAATGAAACAGACATAAGTTTGATGCTCGAGAAGTCAAATGTATAAATTTGGGACCAACGCACACTCAAAAGACCCATAGATTACTTGACATTGAAAGAGAAGAAGTAGTAATCATTAGAGACATCACTGCATACAAAACTATTTTTCCTTTGGTAACACATGGAATAACACATCAAAACCTTATTCAAATCCATCAGCAGCAACCGGTGGAAGGATCATATACTGATTAATATATTCCATCTGAAAGGCCAGCAACTGACAATCCAAGATCTAACCTAAGCAACGTCGATGATGTCAGCCAAATCCAACGACATATAACACAAGATGTTGATGTGCTTGAAAAATATTCTTCAATCAGTCCTGTAGAAGAACCAATCCAAAGACCAGACCAAGGTGCACACCTAAGGCATTCCAGCCAAGAAATAAATCACCCAACAAGACTAGAAGATTATGGTTGTGATATACTTAATCTTACACTCTCAAGAGAGGAAGTTCATTTCACAAGTTTGATCACCACGAGGCTTCAAATAGAAAACCCCCTTCATCACCTGAACGAACATGTAGAAAGTCTCACAATCATTCAACCAAACAGTACCATATGTCTGACCACAACAAATGAGACAAATTCATCTTTTGACATGAAAGAACTGAAAATATATGTTGTAACAACCCCAAACCCACCATGGTTCTGAGACCGTCACACGCCGTACACTTATTACTTAAGATACTGATACGCAAGACTACACCCACGAAGCCCAAACTGAAGCAAAAGACTCATATATTATAGAAATAAGAGTTATAAAGCTTGATCATACACTTTACAGAGCGGAAGCTAGCAAAAACGCACAAAATCTGCAAGGCTACAAAATAAATAAGGGCCACAAGGCCAACAATTCACATAAAACTCGAAAACAAAGCTAACAAACGGAAGCAGAAACATCCAGCCAAATGCTAAAACCAGTAAATCAGACGGAGATAGAGGTGAGCAAACCACAACTCAGCAGGTGATAAACTTCATTAGCGTGAGCATGCTCAAAACACTTTACAGAACATATTATACTTATAAGTATACGCTTAGAAAATCAGAATCGGAGTCAAAGCATAAGTATTTCAAAACAGACCGGAGCTCAAAGACAGAGTAGAGCTAAGCGGAAGTCAAAACAGATAGATAAACAACAAAAGTCATAACAGAAATCGGAAGCCTTTCATAAAGCAGAAGTTACTTAACAAACTGTCAAAAGACGAAAACAGAGGTAGAACCGGAACCTCATAACAAATGCTCAAATACAAAACAGACCGGAACCTTAGCAGAACAAATAGTGTTCACAAAACGGAATGTTCTAAAATCAAAGTGGAAATCAAACAAAGTGGTTCACAACAGATCAATTCACAAAATAGAGTGACACTCTAGTTCATAGCACTCACATACAGAAGGGCGAAGGTCCTACGGATCAAAAGATCTCACACAAAAAAGGTAGAGAGAGACCCTTGTCGGACCCGTCGGTCGCTAATCATCCCAGGTAATCCCGAGGAACAGAAAATAGAAGGATGTCCTGCATAGCTGATAAGTGCGAAATATATATACTTTTAGGATTATAATTATTCCTATTTTGTTAACAATTCATGCCATATTTCTCACTTATCATATGTTTTTTCTTAGATTTATGTTTTGATGTGAACTGATATATTTTATGTGTCTAATGCAGTGAAAAGTCTAAAAAAGCATAGATTTTCTCATGAGGATTTCAACGCAACAAACGGGAAGTGAAACAGAGCTAAAACGAAGAATCTAGACCCTATTCAAGTTGTGTCCAGACGTGTGTCCATTTATACATCACAAATGATTGACTCATTATTATATAATGATTGAATAATCACCGTATCATCATTACACCAGCATAATTCATGCGAGCACCAAATTTATTCATGAAAATCATTATCTGATTATACCATCTTTACTCCACCATTTGCTTCACTATCCACGTTCAGCTGCTCCATTTGCTTCACTATCCACGACTTGGACCTCCGTGGACTTTTGTCTGCATGATCATGACGGAGGCGCAGACACATCGAATCATGCATGGGCTGGATTATTAATGTGCATATTTGAGAAGTGATGGGCCGACCACAGCAGCAAGAAATCAGAGGCGCAGACAGAAGTCATGATATGGGCCGATAGCAATTCAGAGGCTACAGACATGTACAGGGCCCGATGCAGAGGAAAATAAAGAGAGGCGCAGACTTCGGAAGCGTAAAGATATATGTATAATATGGACGACAGAGAATTTTTATCAAGATTTAGAAGATAAATATTTCCTTAACAAAAGGATAAATCACTGCTACTATATAAGTGATGTTGAGGTTGCAGATTGGGATAACCTCCCACGCCCAGGAGGGGCTTAAGCTCCAAATTCATACCACCAGCACCACTTTATTATTCCATCGCCACACTTTCCACCACCATTCATCGTCCATCATCACCACCATCATCCAGCCATACACGCCTCACGCCACCACTCCACCTATCACCACTTCCACCAATTCATCCGTACCACATCTCCACCGTAGTCACCCACGTACCACCACATTCACCATCATCATCCAACTTCACGCCACCACCGCACCACCATACAGTACCATGTCACCACCACTTCTATATATGTTTGTTACTTTCATGTTTATTTTTGAGTAGTTAGTTTAGCTCCCCGGATTGGGATAGCAAACCGGATCTTTATATTTATTTGTAATCTTTTGACTAATTCAATAATGCAATAGTTTAATTCCAGTTCTTCATGCGCTTTAATTCTCTAGCTAATTATTAAAACTATATTTGTATTTTGCTAATCAACACGCGAGAGCTGAGATAGATAACAAGACATAGGAATTAAACCTGATTAACGACTAGAAGCATGATCCTGCCTATAGGTTAATCGGTCTCAAATAGAAACTGTTCTTTATGCGAGTAGTTATATCCGGATTAGAGCATTAGTCTGCTGCTAGTTTAGCAACTGGTTAGGATTCGTTAAACTTAGCCGTTGACGAATTAATTATAGTTTCTGAGTTTATTACAGAATTAGGGAAGAGTTTATTAATAGATTATATAGTGAAGGTTTGCAGAACAATCCGGGGTGCTTCCTTTTATTTAGAGTTTTACTTTTTATTTATTTGTTTAGTTATTTTACTGTTTTATTATTTTACATTAGTTTGTTGAGTCTTTCTTTTCATTAAATTAAGCGAACCTGAAAAAAGTGACATTTCCTGTTTTCTTAGTTTAGTTTCTCAGTTAGTAAATAAATTGTCAATTAATTGAACGAGGTCCTGAGATCGACAAACCCCACTTAATTCACTATTCCGCAAAACGATAGGTACACTACCTAGGTATAAGTATAGTAACACATATTTCTGCTAACAAGTTTTTGACGCCGTTGCCGGGGACCTCTGGCACGGTTAATTGACATTTTTATTAATTAATTGAGTTTATTTTAGTTTTTCTTCTTTTTATTTTATTCTAGTGTTATTTTTATTTTATCTTTCTTTTATTTTTCTTTATTCCGTTTTTCTTTACTTTACGTCAAAGTTGTTAACAAGCTTCTTTATAGTATTTTAATTTTATTTTTCTTGTCGTTTTTCTTTATTTTGTTTTTCTTTCAATTTAATTCTTTTTTTTTTCACGTTAGTTTATTTCTAGGATCAATCGTATTAGATTTGATATTGTTTTGGAGATTCGGTATTTGTTAGATAACAATACGTAAGTTGTTTTTTTTTTGTTTTTTTTTCTTTTTAACGTTTTGATTCGTTGTTTTGATTTGGTTTGATTCGTTCGGTTACATTAAAAAAAAAAAACTTTTCTTTTTCTGTTATTTAATTCATAATCTCACCGTTTGTTGGGCCAATTTAGTTTTTCTTTCATCTTTATTTTATTAATTTTTTTTTCGTTTTTTTCTTTATTTATTATTTATTTTTTATTTTAGTTTATTAATTTGTTATTTAGTTTAGTAGTTTTCTTTTATTTATATTTTGTTCTTTACTATGTAGTTAGTTTTGTTTTTGTGTTTCTTTTCTATCTCTAGTTCTTCTTATCAAAAGTTGGTCAAGGATTATCAACCACCTCAACAATCAAATCGAGAGTTGTATTGGTGGGAAGTTGAGCAGGCTAAAACGCAGTACAAAGAAGATCAGTTGGGATATTACTACTTCAATCAGAACAAACAACAATCTACACAGCGGCCAGACGAATTCCTCCCGAGTCAGGCCGAGCCGCTAGAAGAGATTCCAGTGGTGACTCCAAGGAGTGAAGATCGATTCAAGCCAGATAATCTTGAAGCTACGGGTTCTGCTGAAGAGATGGAGAAACTTATCAGGAGTGTATTATCTGAAGAAGAGGTGGAGCAAATATTTAACGATTTGTGTTCCCCTCCCTGAAATACCCCAAATCTAATTAACATTATAAAACCATTATTTAATGGAAAATAATCCAAATATAAATCATTTCACGTACGCATGCAAACCCATGCATGAGAACGTTACGTAAAAATAGTCGTTTCACCATAAACGCTAAAACGCCTTAGAAGCATGTGATCAAGCATGACCTTGTATGACCTTCTAAAACTCAAACCAAATGGTCATACACTCATTATATGAATATATAAACATATTACCTAGGCTATATTCAGTCAAAAACGCAAACGCTCGGGAGTGCTCACGCACGCCCCTAAAAGCACGAAAAGCCCGGAGGAGTGCCGAGGTGGCACGAACTCCTATAAAATTAATTCTTAGAGCTCCTAACATCATTTTTAACCATCCAAAAGAGAACACACGAAGTGGTTTCTCAAAATTCAACAAAAACCTCAGGAGGATTTCTTAACGCTCCTTTTTGCCCGGGAGTGTCCCGATGGCCCGTAAATTATGTCATGGGTTGATGTAACCCCATATAACTCAATGTAACATCTTAATATATCATTATTTACTATAATAAGTGTTTATAAACACTTGGAACTCATGAAGACAATTTATTTCCCAAAATTTCCTTAGAGCACAAAAACACACCTTCGGGTGTCACTAAAACGCGTTTTACGCAATTACCTTGTAGTTTTTGACATGCCACGAATTAAGAATCTTAAATAGGGTTAAAATGACCCTCTAAATCAGTTGAAGACAGTGTCAAACAAGGTGCTCTATAGGGGCCGATTTTATGTCCAAAAACTAGTATAAAACTTACATTAAAAATTTATAAAAGGCATAAAACATGGTGACTCACCTTCCCATGTGCTATATTACTTAATGGAAAAAGAATGTAGGTCTCATCTGACCTCCATGCTGTCGAAATTATGCAAGGGAACATGGCCATGTTGGCTAGACAAAAACAAAATGCTAAAAGCAAAAAGTAGATTCTTATTCCACCTTTTTGATTTCTTATAATTTAAGTGACTTTCCTTGCTTGTCCTTGGCTCTTCATTACCGGTTGAGAAGCTCCATTCAGCCCTTGAATTCGTCCACCTACAAGAGAAGAAGAAGACAAGCATAAACATTGAAAAATCAAAGGAATAAAGCCTTACCTAACTTACCTTGTCATTTAGCTTGCATAATTGTTCCCACCTTGCCTTGTCTTGCATTATAACCGAAAAGCAAGCATAGAACATGGGCATTTATTGAGCCAATAACCCATGGAATAAACTAATGAAAAGACTAGTCAATTGACATTAAAAATTAACAAAATAAAAATCAAGCAAACTTACCTTATACTATACGGTTGCACTCATTCTTTCCCTTGCCCACTCCATTTCCGAATTGGTAAGGTTCCTAACTCTCTCTTCTTCCTTCATCTCCTTCCTTTGAAGCTCTTAAGTCCATTAATGGAGATTTAACTTCTATCTTCATCTTTAAGGTAATTTCCTAGCATTTCTTGTCAAGCCTTGAAGCAAAACTCTTCCTAGCACAACCATAGCATTTCGGCATCAACTAATACTCCAAGGAGGTTGTCTAAACCAACATTAATCCAAGGAGCATCTCAAGGTTATCTTAAGGTAGTTTTCATGCTTGAAAATCCTTAAAGCACATTTTATTGTGTAACTGATTTCTACCTCATCTAAGGTTCTTTTCTTCTTCATTTTCATGAAGGAAAGCTTGTTCTTCATCCACCTTAAGTGAGTCAAATTTATAAGGAGAAAAGCTTAAGGTAAATCCTTGAAAAACTACTTACAAATCTACTTAAGATCTTTGTTAAAGATCTAACTCCTAAACACCTTCACCTCTTGCATAAAACCGAAGTGGAGCATCAAAAATTCCTTGGAGAAAGCTTGGAAATTCAAGAAGAGTTCAAGCACTTAACCACCTTTTATTAAGGAGTAAGTTTACTAAGCTAATCTTTATGTTTTAAGCTTTGTTAAGCTTCTAAAAATTATACAAAAATTATGTACACCTCCTAGGGTACCTAAAACCGAAACTATATGGTATAATATACCAAAAATATAATCTATTACATATATGGAAAATATTTACCTTAAGACACATTTTAAGGTCATAAAAGTAACCTAGGTTACATCCTTGTTCATACCGAATTGTCTAGGGTAAAAATGCTCTATTTTGAGCTAGGAATCAATATAAGACATTACAATAATTTTTACATGAGTTATATAACTCATATGAATTTATGTATAGTTATTTTGACATATAAATCTACTTTTATATACTATATGGTAACTATTTAATTATGGCCGAATGGTCTAAGTGATAAATAGGTTTTAATGGTCTACTTAGGTATATAAACTTATATCATAAAGTTTGGAGAGTTAAAAATATTTTATTAGTGCTTAAATGGCTAATTAATTAAGTTATGTGGCTAAAATGTAATTTATACAAAGTTTGGTGCTTATACTATAAAAACCGAGAGTTAAGGGTGTCCTTGAGATAAATATGATATAATATAAGGTTAAGAATTTAGTTTATGAATTTTAGATAATTTAAACAAGTGTTAAAATAACATTTTATAAAGTTTTGGGCTATTATGTAATTTATAAAACTTATTATGAAAGTTTGGAGTTGAATATGGGCGAATTCATAATTAAGAGAATTATTAAGTTCACCTTCGAAATTTTGAGAAATTAAATATTTAAACTATAGTTCATAAGTTATTAAGTAACTATTATAAAGTTTTGGGGTGAAAGTGTAAATAATGGAAAGTATGTGACAAAGCCGAATTACTTTGGGTTAGATTTGTAATTTAAGAATTTAGATGTATATATTCAGCAATTATGGAGAATTAAAGTTAAAACTATAGTTTATAAGGCATTATGTAAAGATTATAAGATTTTGTGGTTAAATTGTAATTATAGAAAATATATATGTATAGGCCGAGAATTTGAGGGGCTAAGTTGTAATTTTCGAAAGTTATAATATTTAAAAGCTATATACCAAAATATTAGTGGTGGCTTTGTAATATAATTAAATAAGGAATTAAAACTATATAATATAATGAGATTAGAATTTAAATATAAAGTTTATGAATTAATGTGGTTGTTTTGTAAATAACCGAAATATAAGGGTAAGAATTTAGGTTTAAATAAATATAGGTCCTACGTGGATATTTGAAGGAATTAGAAGAAATTAAGAATTTTGATTAAAGGAGTTATGGAATTAAAACTATGGCTTATATAGTTATAAGGAAATTAAAGGTAACAAATAAATATTATTTATAGTTAAAAAGGGGAATAATAAAAACTATAAGAATATTATGTCCATGTATGACATACAAATATAGTTAAGAAATTATAAAGTCATTATGTCATCTAGACAACTAAAAACATGTAACATAAATAGTACATGAATAAATATATACATTAAAGGATTTACAAATAAATCAAAAGGAATAACAACTAAGTTATACATTAAGTCATGAGGTAATTAAAAGAAATAAACCTCACATGAAATAACAAATACGAAATTTGTTGAATGATCCAATAAAATTATTATATAAGGGTAACATAAATTAACCCTCTCAGTTAATCCTATTCTAGGACTTTGTTTGACTAGACGTTGACCGGGAACTAAACAAGTACAGTCTACGGTGAACGGTATGGGATTCTTGCAACCTGTTTGCTACCGGATTACACCGGCTTGTGTGCTATCTGTTGTTTGAAATAACGACCAAGATAATTACTGTAAAATGTTGTATTACTCTTGTGCACTGTTGTGTGATTTTATATGCGTGAATGATACTAACTACGATATGTATGTCCCACGCATACAACACTACATTACCAGTGGATTAAATACCTGCGCTTTATTATACCGAGAGCTTGTACTCAAGCTTCTCACTAACTTCACTTTATAACAGACGTCGTTATCCTAAACGTGATAATCGACAATACACATTGTGTTCTTGATTAACGTCCTTGTGTGACACCTAACGATTCTATACTACGAGAACGAGGAGCCCAGTTGGATCTGGCCATGCATGCTATAGGAGTTGTACCTGTCTCAGGTCGTCTCCATTCAATTTACGTCGCGACGGGAGTTTTGGGTGCATCATGCACTCACGGCTGCGTACCGGAACAGTTCAAGTTGGGAGGAAGACTTCATTCCTCTCGAGGGTTCGATTCCCACATCTTATAAGTACAGGAGTTAACTACGTTATCTTCTGAGGGACTAATTACCCACCTTTCTTTATAACGAGGTCACTATACCTTCATTATATTGGCATACTCTTATTTATCTGTCAGTCCCACTGTGTGGACCCGACAACTATTAAAAGATTACAGATCATCTAACTCGACCTTCTGAAGTCTTGTTTATGTGACATTGTTGTCCTTGTATGGATACTTGTTATTATCATGTTATGCTTGTTTACAGTTTTACAAAAATGAACTGCATGTATTCGACAAAGTAGTTGGCGTGGCCTGGTAGCCGATGGGCTGCGCGTTTTCCATACCAGCATTGTTTGCTGAGCCCCTTTGGGGGCACCCCCATTTTTCAGGTACCTGAAGTTGAAGAGTTACCACACCGAGTGTAGGTGGGGTAGAACAAGCTACGGGAGTTTTATCACTAGTTATTTGTTTTACTTAATTATTGTATCTTTGAGTTTGAATCCTAGTATCTCGGGTTGTATTCGTATTCAGACCGTGACTTTTGGAGATTTGTATTTGGATTTAGCCTTGTTGGTCACAAGGGTGGCCAACGGCATTGTAATACCTCCCAATTGTTGTATTTTATTCCGCTGCAGTTTATGTTTATTTGGGAGTGATCGTCGTACAGGTTATTGGATTTCGGGTTGGGGTGTTACAAAAAGTGGTATCAGAGCGTAGTTACGCTCTGGATACAAGAATACACCGAGATTAGGATTTCTAAAACTATAGGTTACGGGTTGAGAGATAGTATAGAAAGGAGTTTAAGTTAGTCTTTACTTAGACTACTATCCAAGACCAAGATTGTGACCACAGTATCTAATATACCTCAACATCCTGCAGATGTCAGGAAGAGGAGGACGCCGCGGACAGATTGCTGAGGATTCGCCTGTCAGGCTGGCAGATATTGCTACACTGATAGCTCAAGCATTTGCACAGGCGGGAGTTGCGCAACAGCAGCAGCAGCTACCTCCACCACCACCGCCCAGAGAGGGATTGGGTGAAGAGTTTGGCTGATCTGAGGCCAACTGCATTCAAGGGGCAGACTGATCCTGCACACTTGGAGACTTATATCATGGAGATGGAAACAGCATTCGAGACACTTGCAGTCCCAGCTAGGGAAAAAGTGAGGCCCGCTGCCTTTTACCTGAAAGATGCAGCAAGAGATTGGTGGAATATGGTGAAGGCCGACCACCTGGATGACCCAGCTTTCACTTGAGGACACTACACCGCACTACTGAGGGGCAAATACTACCTGGCCCACACCAGGATGGTGAAGACTAGGGAGTTTGATGCCCTGGAACAGACGGGAAAGATGACCGTGGATGAGTATTATGCAAAGTTTACTTCACTACTCCGACTACTACCCGGAATAGGATACTCGGACCAGGTTTTGGTCGACCGGTTCTATGGGGGATTGAGTCCTCGGCTCCAGTTTGGGATGGGACCAATCATTCCCACCAGCTTACAGGTAAAACAGGAGAATATAAACCACTATACCCTCATGGGAGGTTTGGAAACTGATACCTTGAGATTTCAGGAATGTTACCATGCTGCCTCCGTTGTGGAGATCACATGCAAAAGAAGGGATGCTTTGAGCTCCCAAAAGAGAAAGGACGGGCCTGGCAGTGAGGATGCCAAGCAGGGGAACTCCAACAGAAGGAACAAACCCTTTCAGAAAGGCCAGGGGTCCTATCAAGGGAAGGGGAACCAGACTACTGGGAACCCCCAGTCGGGAACCCACGGAGCAGCAAACTCACAGAAAACCTACCCATCTAAGGGTAGGCACTCTAACCGAACAGTTAAATTTGAAACTTATGTGATTACTTCAGTACCGTTGGAATATATAATTGACCTCGAATGTATTAGGTTCTGGACATGGCTCAAACACGGGCCAGAGGTTTGTCCGCCACTTCAACTGTAGACAATGTGGAAAGGATCACCCCGGCGTGGACTGCCAAAGGGAGAAAGTCCAGTGCTACCACTCTCAGATATGGGGACACCGAGCCTTCGAGTGCATTAAGAACTCGAGAGCAGGAACTACCGCCCGGGAGCAAAGGCAAACACCGGACATAAGAATGGAGCTAGCGATATTCGCCCTCCACCAACAAACCAAACTCAGGGAAATAAGGGCAAAGGCCCAGCATCGGGACCCGCCCTGCATGTCATGGACCGCTCAGATGAAGCTGGTACTTCAACCAACCCAGGTATTTCTAAACCCATTGAGCAATGAATGTTGTGAATGAGTGCTTGCATGCCTTAAGTGCCTAATTAAGTAGGAAAGAACTAGTAAGACTCACTAGTAGAATTTTAAACCACGTAGGAAGCTATAAGATATGCTTTCATATCCCCTCACCGCCCTCCCGCCCTGGAAGAAAACATTATCAAAGCACAAGAACCAGGAAACGAACAATGTAAGGTTATCCAACCAGGGTTAATACTACTCAAAGAATACCTAACGCCGGAAACACAAATTGCAATCATCAGAAGATGTCAAGAACTGGGAGCAGGACCAGGAGGGTTCTACACTCCCGAATTTCCAGGAGGATCAAAAATGAAGCTGAAAATGATGTGCTTAGGAAAGGATTGGAATCCTTACTCAAACCTACCAGGATACAAGAAATGGAGATGGAGCGCAAGTACCAAAAATCCCAGAAGAATTTTTTACCAATTGTGGAACAAGCAGTTAATACAGCTCAACAGCTAGAAGAAGATCCAGTTCCCAATCTAAGGGCTGATCTATGTATCATCAACTTTTATGAAGAAGGAGGCCGCTTAGGACTACACCAGGACAAGGATGAAACACAAGGGTCCCTCGATCAGGGGATACCAGTATTGTCTTTGTCAATTGGAGATGACGCAGAGTTCCTATATGGCGAGCAGAAGCGTGTGGACCTTGCAAAGAAAATCATATTGAAGTCAGGAGATGTTTTAATAATTGGTGGAAAGTCAGATTGTTATACCATGGAATTAAAAGGATTAAGATGAACTCAGCACCTTCGACAGTGATAAACACCACCCACATGAGACCAGGAAGATTAAGTTTGACTTTTAGAAAATACTAGTATTGTAATTGTCTTTAGACAACTGAAAGGAGATCATCTCATCAATGAAGCATTATCGTTATGTCTTTCGACCTCCATCATATGTCAAAGTACTTACGTAGATTCTATTGTTAGGTTGTGCTAAGGAGACGGAAGGTGCCTTAAGTATACTTACTGAGGAGGAGGCCAGCAAGGGCGGCACGATCCTCACTGGTAACTTTCCTATCAACGGTGTGGATGCATCAGTACTGTTCGACTCCGGAGCCTCACATACTTTCGTTTCGCCTTCGCTTGCGGGGAAGTTGGGGCTAGACGCTGTAGAGTTACCTGATTTTAAGGTGGCACTCCCGTCTAAGGAGAATGTCAGTTGCACTCGTCTTTATAGAGGAGCCACTATCCGTATTAAGGAGGAGGAATTTCCCATTGACCTAATTGAGTTCAGAGGTCTAGGATTCGACGTTATAGCCGGGATGGACTGGTTGGGGCGGCACAGAGGTCGTATCCTTTGTGCAGAGCGCAGACTGTTGCTTAAGAGCCCATCAGGAGTGACAGTATCTTACCGACAGAGTCCTAGAGCACCGTCAATAAAAGTGATATCTGCTATGTCCATGTACAAAGAAGTCAGGAAGCAGAAGGAAGTATATTTATACTATGTTCAGGATGTAGAGCACGACCCAGATTTTGATCCAGATATGCCAGTGGTGTCAGAATTTCCGGATATTTTTCCAAAGGAACTTCCAGGCTTACCGCCATCCAGAGAGGTAGAGTTCTCCATTGAATTACTACCAGGTACCGGTCCCATAGCTAAGGCACCGTACCGTATGGCACCAGCAGAGATGGCTGAGTTGAAGGAACAGTTAAAGGATTTATTGGACAAGGGATACATACGACCTAGCGTATCGCCTTGGGGAGCACCAGTTCTTTTGTGAAGAAGAAGGATGGAAGCCTTCGGTTATGTATCGATTACAGGGAGCTTAATGCAGTATCGGTGAAGAATAAATATCCACTACCACGAATTGACGATTTGTTTGATCAGTTAAGAGGAGCAAAGGTGTTTTCAAGATCGATTTGAGATCGGATACCATCAGATACCTATCAGGGAGCAAGACAGAGAAAAGACAGCATTCAGAACACGGTATGACCACTATGAGTTTACAGTTATGCCTTTTGGCTTGTCAAAGGCACCGCAGTCTTCATGGACTTAATGAACAGATTGTTCAGAGAGCAGCTGGATAACCGTAGTTGTCTTCATCGATGATATCCTAATTTATTCAAAGTCTAAGGGAGAGCATGAGAGTCACCTCCGACGTGTACTCGAGATCCTAAGGGAGAACCAGCTTTATGCTAAGTTCTCCAAATGTGAGTTTTGGCTAGATCGAGTTTCCTTTCTAGGACATGTTATCTCAGACGCTGGGATCGCGTAGATCCAGCAAAAAGAAGCAGTTCGCACCTGGCCCAGACCAAAGACAGTGACTGATATCAGGAGTTTCCTTGGGTTAGCAGGTTACTACAGGAGGTTCGTCAGAGCTTCTCCAAAATAGCAAAACCTATGACAAGTTTAATGAAGAAAGACGCACCATTCACATGGACTACACATGTGAAACATCATTCCAGTATTTGAAGGATGCTTTGACATCAGCACCAGTTTTGACTATACCTGAGGGCACAGAAGGTTATGAAGTTTATTGTGATGCATCAGGCAGGGGATTAGGGTGTGTACTCATGCAGAATGGGAAGGTAGTCGCCTACGCTTCCCGACAGCTGAAGAAACATGAGGAGAACTATCCCACACATGACTTGGAGCTTGGAGCAATTGTTTTTGCATTGAAGATCTGGCGCCACTACCTGTATGGTTTGTCCAGATGACCGTATACTCGGATCACAAAAGTTTGAAATATGTATTCACCCAGAAGGATTAAACATGAGACAACGAAGATGGGTTGAATTTCTCAAGGATTATGACATCGATTTGCAGTACAAAGAAGGAAAAGCTAATGTTGTAGCAGACGCATTGAGTCGACGAGCACATTCCTTAAATGCCATTGTGGCTGGCTCGAGTCTTATAGACGACATACGTAGAGCACAGCAAAATGATCAGCGAATGATGGAGATCAGTCAGAAGTTGTCTGACGGTACATTTGAAGGAGGGAAGTATGAGTTCCAGTTACACGGTGATGGACTAATCAGATTAAAGGGCAGATTGTGTATTCCCAGAGACAGCACAGATATAAAGGAGCATATTCTTCGAGAGTCCCCACTTCTTCCACATCTGTCCATCCAGGAGCTTCTAAGATGTACAAAGATCTAAAGAGGTATTTCGGGTGGAGTGGTATGAAGGGCGACGTGACAGAATATGTGATTCGATGTCTCACTTGTCAGAAAGTGAAATTCGAACATAGACGACCAGGAGGTATGGTACAGTCTATGCCAGTTCCTGAATGGAAGTTTTATGATATTTCTATGACTTCGTGGTGGGACTACCACCTACGAGAGGAGGACTGAATATGATTTGGGTTGTTGTTGATCGACTGACCAAAGTGGCGAGATTTATACCGATGAAAGACACTTGGAAGGTGCCAAAGTTGGTAGAACTATTTGAGAAAGAGATTATCAGACATCATGGAGTACCAAAGACTATTGTTTCAGATCGAGATACCAGATTTCTCTCACGATATTGGCGAGCTACTCGCGAAGCACTTGGAACTGAATTGAAGCTTAGCACAACATTTCATCCTCAGACAGATGGTCAATCAGAGAGGACTATTCAGACCTTAGAGGACATGATACGAGCATGTGCCTTGGATTTTCAGGGCAGCTAGATAGATAGGTTACACCTAATCGAGTTTGCATATAACAACAGTTATCACGCCTCTATACAGATGTCGCCTTTTCAGGCATTATATGGCAGACCATGCCGCACACCATTGTGCTGGGACGAGTCTAGTGAGACCGTCATCATTGGGCCTGAGTACTTAGAGCAAGTTCAGACAGAAGTACAACAAATCAGAAATAATATGAAAGCGGCACAAGACAGACAAAAATCATATGCTGATGAGAGGCGACGAGACCTTGAGTTCGCAGTGGGCGACCAAGTATTTCTACGAGTATCACCGATGAAGGGTGTATTCAGATTTGGACAGAAGGGCAAGCTAAGCCCGAAGTTTGTAGGACCCTACGCTATCACATAGCGGGTGGGCCTTGTGGCATATCGACTCGATTTGCCAGCAGAGTTGGGTAAAGTACATAATGTTTTTCACGTGTCTCAGCTTAAGAAATACATGCCTCATCCTTCTCATGTCCTTCAACCAGAGACACTATCATTAGAACCAACAATGCGGTACGTGAAACACCGCAACGAATCTTAGATAGAAATACAAGATATACTCGAAATAAGTCTGTGAGCCTCGTAAAGGTTCTTTGGTCGAACCATGATATTGAAGAGGCCACATGGGAACTAAAAGCGGATATGCGAGCAAAGTTTCCCTCATTATTTACCGACTAGGCACTTTAGTCTAGGGTACGTGGGCGTACCCCTTTTTTTTTGGGGGGGGGGGGGTAGAGCCTTTTTCATTTGTGAGTTTATTCTACATCTTGTTGCACTTCTGTGCATTTCAATGACACCTTGTCTTGTATGTGTTCTTGTGAAACACCGTATTTGAATGTACTTTGTACTTCTACTTGCTGATGTGTAACCCCCTCATAACAAATACGTAATAGTCGCTCACGTGAACAGGAATTAAAGGCATCTCACAGCGGAAGGAATTACAACAATAGAACTCACATGGGTGTTACTTGCCACCACTCACCCATACGAGTGATGTAGCAGTACAACATCTTAACAAAATTAAACATAAAAATACAATCCGCGGTGACAACGAGATACCACCTACATTTCTATCTAAGTATCAAAATCACAACTACTGTGAGCATCTAAACATAATCCTAATCTTACAACCCCTTTCCAGTGGAATCATTTAATACATAACGATGTAGGAACGGTAAATCCAAATTAACAACGTCCTAACTACCCAGTCCCGCACTTCGGCTTCAACGTGTCCAGCAACCTACGCAATAAGTGTAGTCTCAGCGATAGACGCTGAGTATGCCGGATCTGGACCCTATTGGTCACTTGTCATTTTTAACCGTCTTGATATTAGATTGATTTCATGCTTTGTCATTTTACAGATATAATAAATACTGTAACAACATGCATGATTATATAATCATTCATCCAATCCAGGCAGTCATATATGGGTATACACATTACTGTCAAACATCGTACAATACAATGGCATCGAGAACTCATTCATCGCATGTTAACATCATCACATAGTACATCACTCGGCCCTCCGGGCCTTCACATATCGTTTGTTTAGGTTAGCACAGTCACATCATCACATAGTACATCACTCGGCCCTCCGGGCCTTCACATATCGTTTGTTTAGGTTAGCACAGTCGGGCGTCAGTTAGGACAACCCGAAATATACTCACTTGGACAGTAGTCCCACGTACACACAACGGTGCTCACTGCCCTGATCATCCGAAGACTCTGGGACTTATTCACTTTGCCTTTGTAAAGGCGTCCATTTAGGTGGCCAAGGGCCTGGTGCCAACGGTAGCACACTCCATCTGACGATCTATCTAGGCTCGATCAGGATTAACTAGGGAAAACCCGATACGGGATATCCCAAGAGATCTCTACGCGTGACCAGCAGCCAGTGACTGTCTGGATTAAGGTACATCATCACTTTCATTCACACTCCACTGTTAGCTTTGTTAGTTAGATAGTCAGTTACAGTTTTAGTTATGGAGCACATCACTTAATTTGTTGGCTGCCCTATGGGTCTTACGCATGCCTAGAATTATTCTAGGTAACATTCACGTTCGAGTCAAAGCTCTAGAGACCGACAATGTCGTGTCCCGTTCCTAAGTATTTTACTTAGGTTATAACTACATACTTGTAATATTTAGTGTACTAGTTCAAGCAACAGTGATCACAATCACACATTTCGCATATGTAGTTTTGTATAAGTCGATCTATAGTTGACGTAGTATTAGTCCCGTAGGACGTTCGTGCATAAATAAATAATGCAGTGAACATAACTACACATCACATACATAAATCACATACATACATTCACACAAGTTATTTATCAAACAAATCCGAGCCCGAGGAATTCCTCAGGACAACTCGGATCAAATCCCTTTACATACCGTACACCGTTGACTAGATTCGTGCAGTGCAGACCACTAGAGCTTTCGAGCGCGTACGTCGGGAATACGATCTAGTAATACAAGGAACACTACGCGTCAATCCACATGACAGCACAATTCGGTATTCCCGAATAACGTTTGAAATACTAGTACTATGTCCCCAGACTTAACATTTGTTACTAGTTAAGTATCTTTATTAATATTTTATAAACCCCTTACTCATTGTGTGAGTTAATTCTTGGTTTACATTAGAGTATGAACCTTACGTTATACTCTTATGGTACTTCACTAGGGTTTATTTATCAAACCAAAGTCTTATACTAACCTTGGTATTTTATGTCGTTATAACTATAGTGTATAACTTTATTTCTTGGTACGTGTTTATCTTTGTATGTATGCATTTAGCATAACAGTTTGGATAACTATATCCTTAGCCACATAATATTATTTGTGTTACATTTGTTCTATAATGTTATACGGTACGATATTTTATGTGTCATTAACTGTGTAACATATAGTCTTGGTAACTGTATGTATGTACCGAACACGATGTAAACACATTATACATTTGTACTCCTTGTTTATATAATTCTCATTGGTCACAATATATCACATACTTATAACGTGTTGTAGATATTTAATGTTTATAACATCAAAACTTGTACTAGGATATAACTCAAGGTTTTATAAGCTCACTTAGGTATGTTAGAGATGTTATAGGTTCATTAGTAACTCAATACCACCCCTTATCACCCACTGTGACATGGCATATAGAAAAGCACTACCTAAAACCTGAAACTAAAATATGTATGTTCCCTTCTTATTCCTCCTTTGGTTAGGGTTAACTGACTTTCCACCTCCAAAATGTACACAACAACATATCTCACTCTTTTAGCAATTTCTTGGGTTCATTGTTAAACCACTACAACCCTCTTAGCACTCCAGTAACATTGTTGTACAGAAACAATCAAGTACTGAAAAACGAAAACCAGAACCTTTGTATTCCCTCTCCATTCCTTCTTCCATGTCGGTTAAACTATCTACCAACCTCCCCCATGAGTAAACCAACCTAGATAGATGTAGTAGCCCTGATTTAGGTTGATTATTAATCCAACACCATACCCTTAGCACATCTGTAACTCCATTATACAGAGACAGAAAGTTTTCAGAATCCAGGAAGAACTGAAACTGCAAAAACATGGAACCCGATGCCTTCTCTTTGATTCTTTTCTTTTTATTCCATTCTGTTACTTTCCTAACTGTCTATCAGTCTTACCCCCATGTACTTCTTGCTGTTACTTCTACTGAACAGTTTCCACACAGAAACAACATTCACATGATGGTCTGAAACCACCTGAATTGGTACACCTCTTCTGTTTATTATATTAGTGTGTAACACTGATTTCCTAATCTTTCTCTAGATACTTACAGTTTACTAAGATAGGTTAGAAGCGTTTTAGATTCATTGGCAACTCACCACAGCCACTCCAATCTTTTTGTATACAGCTATACAGAACTGAAACAGAAATCAAGATTGACATTATGAAACTGAAGTATTTCTTCTTGTCTTCCCTTTCTGTTTTATGATCTATTTTCTGTTTTGTTCATGAGTTAAGTTTTAACTCTCTCTCATTGATAACTCATGTGGTTACCTGTTTTATCCTGGTTATACCCCCAAAACAGACCCAAGGTGACATAAATCCAATCAGGTAGAAATTTTAAACTGAAACATGATACTGCTGTAAACCCCTTTCTGGTTGATATCGATCTGTCTTTCATTCTGTCCACGGTACCCATCTGTTTAGTTAAGTTTTATAACCAGATTTCAAACTCAAAAACAACCTAACACAACACTGTCATAATGTTATACAGAAACTCAAATCTCCAGTAAACTATAAAACAGAAATGTCAAAGCCTAATATCCTTGCTTCCATTCTTTTATGTCATTCGCATAACTGTCTCTTAGTTCATTCCTAAGCACTTATCTACTTAGTTAAGTGTTGTATATAAATATGTATATATTTTTTAACTCAAAGGACAACCTTAGAACTCTGTTAACCCCACTAAGCATTTGTACTTAGTTAAGTGTTTTAGATGAATTGGGGTTCATTAGCTACCCAATGCAACCCCTTAGAACCCTCTGTAACAGATGTTAGACAAAAACACATTCTCAGGAAGACCATGAAACTGAAACATTAATTCTGATATTCTGAAACTAACTTGTTCTTTTCTGTCACTACTGATTTGGGTTCTTCAGTTCTTTTCTCCTCTTTTTTTTTTCACTGTCTGCCTACTTAGCTATATGTTTTAACACAGTGTTAGTTTTAAGACAACCCACAGCAATGCTGTTGCACCCACTGAAACACAATTACACAGAACCTCAGAAATCTCAGAACTGAACTACTGTAACCAATGTCCCTTTCTGTTTTACTCAGGAGTTTGATCTTCAGTTTCCTCACCTTACCAGCTCAAGTAGTATAGAGTGTGATAGTTTTTTTTCCTTAAGTTTCAACAGACCCAAACTAGCCTAGTGAACATCTCTGAATAACCTTTACAGAAACAGAACCTGTAACACTAAAACACTAAAACTGGTGTTTCCTCTTTGTACTTCTGTTTCCTGATTACGATTTGGTTTATACTTCTTTCCAATTTCCCTAGCAGTATTAATTTGGGTTGAGTCCCTTACTAAATCATCACCACTCCACGATACACCCTAGACACTTAGTATATAGATACCCCAGGTCATAGGATTCAGTTGATCATCAATTGACAGAAACTTCTCAACATCAGGTTGTTCAGGTTTCTCTTTTTTTTCCAAGTTCCTTAGTGCAGAACGTTATTATCGTGAGTGGTTAAACTGGTGTAAAATTAAAAGAAAAGAAATTAAAACTCAAATTAAACGTCGGGCTGCAAACAAATCCCGGTCGTGATAGTATAGAAAAGTGTAAGCGACCGGATTATCGAACCGTGGGACTTATAGTGAGATAAGTAGTACCTAAGCGTGTCACAAGAGGGGGGTTAAATTGACTTGTTTCTGAAAGGTAAATAACAGATTAATTTAGTGAAGTGGAGATGAATTAAACGGAACTTCGGGTTCAGGTTAATATGATTTAATTAATTGTGCTATCTCTACCGGTTTAATAAAATAGTTTGGCAAGATTCCTGTAATTTTCTTAAGGTCCGATGAAAACTCATAAGAACTCGTTTACCTGTAATGCAAGGTCCGATGAAAACTCAAGCAAAAAGCGTGTAAACGGCAGAGGAGTGTGAGGAATTTTATTCTTGCAACATGTATTAACTTAAACGATGAAAATAAGTTCTTACAGTTTTACGGCTTAATTAACCCATCTGTTTCTAACCGATGAAATTAAAAACAGACTTAGTAAGACTTTTTAATAAATCGATGAAATTTATTAAAAAAGGAGAGAAACAAAACTTTAATCATAACAAACTGAATTTATTTTAACCGGTAGAAATGTTGCATAATTAATATAAATACATAATTAAACCTTTACCCGGAGTAAATCCTCCTTAGCCTGACATATTAACTGGTAATAAGTCAGACAGAGGTTGGACGTAATAACAATACAAGATGCGTGGATGGTGAATGGAGAAAATGAAGAGGAAGAAGAGTGGGAACATACGTAGGATTTTTGTAAGTAAAATGAGAGATTTGGAGTGTTGGATTTGGGGATGGAACGTGTGTGAGCGTGTGTTACTTCGGGCAATGGGTGCGCAGGTTTTTTGTAATGGAGTGGTAGTGTTTATATAGAGGAGAAGAAGAAGAAGAGATGGAGATGCGTGTGGATTAACAAGATAAGAGAGTTGTAGTGGGAGTAGATGGATTGGGGTTGCAGACGCGTGAAGATTGTCACGGCTTATCTTGTTGTCTGTAGGCGTCGTGAAGAAGGAAGAAGAAAGCGCCGCGAAGAACGAAGAAGAAAAACTGTTTCGCGTGCGATTTTAGTCGCGTCCGCCTCTGCGTCCGCCTTAATCCCACGCGGACGTCTCACACGCCTCACCTTGTCCGACCGGTCATTTGTTCCGTCCGCGTGTCCGTCCCGCTCGGCCGTCCGCCCGGCCACTCACTCACGTCAGCGTCTCCGTCCGGCCTAGTTTCTCACGCGGACGTCTCGTCAAACCGCGCCTCTGTCCGCCTTGGCGTCCGCCCGGTTTCATATGCGGACACAAGGTTCTCGACTTATTTTTATTTTACAAACTTTGACCGGCTCTATATTTTTTCGTTTGGACTCCGTTTCCTGAGCCGTTGGGCGTCTATGCGTTCGTCTCCTCGTCTACTTTACTCCCGGCTTGGGTTTTCCTCATGTTAAACCAATAATTTTGTGAGATAAATAATAAAACATAAACTAGAGGAAAACTAACCGAAGTGGAGAAATGAGCAGAGAAAAGTGTAATATATTATATGAAATACACCTATAAAAACATGCTCATTTGGACACTTATCACAACCCCCACACTTATCTTTTTGCTTGTCCTCAAGCAAGACCATGTACCTAAGCAAGTAGGAAATGCTCAATACTAACAAATATTATTATGAAGGGTAGGATAAAGAAGTGAACAGTACTTGATCTTTTTTAACTTATTGAGGAGTGTGAAAAATCAACTGCTGGTGGCATAGGTGTGCTTAGGGTAAAAATAAAATATTAGAGTTTTGGGTATGATCTAAGGTACTTCAATGTTTCTTTTGTTTAGGTGACTGAGAACTTTTACCATGGCCAACTTCTCTCAAGAATGGGCATTTGAGGAAAACAACAAAGGAAAAATAGATTTATGCATTTTGTTTCACTTTTGCATAAGGGAAGAGAAGATAAAATGTAGGCATCACGCCTTTGTATTTAAGAACACTCAACTCTCTTTTGTTGGTTACCAATGGTGTCTCGCAAGTCCCTTGTTTTTTTGTATTTTTCTTTCTTTTTTTTTTTAACAGAGAAGCACCCCTTAGCAATCCCTAAGAGAGAAGACAGAAAGAAACCCTGAGCATAAAATCAACCATTGCAGATTTTATTTGGTCACACCGCATAAGAAAAATGTCCTCAAAAGTAATCAAATGAATTTTTTTAATTTGTACCATTTATCCCACAATTCATAACAGTATTTATTTTTAGAGAGAACAACCTATATTAGCAGGGTACATAATTTTATTTTTGAACAAATGCAAGATAAGCAGAGAGATTTTAAATATTTTAGCACAAAATGCCCTGAAAAGGCTCTCCCCCACACTTAAACTCAAGCAATGCCCTCATTGCGTAGATGAAATAAATTAATAGGGCATGCAATTAATAAAGGAAAGAGTGTACTCCCAGATTTCGTAGAGCGTGTAGAGCTCCCCCACACTTGAGTGCAGCTGTGGGAATGTCATGAATCGAAACCTGTAAAGAATATTCTACACAGCCAGAAGAACTCAAGTGAAACCTGCATTTTATTATAACAAATAAAAGGGAAATATAGTACAAAAAGGAAAAATAGCTTTAATATGAAGGTAAGAAACAAAGATAGATAGTGGGTGCCTCCCACTAAGCTGCCCGGGTTTAACGTCTCTAGCTAGACGTATTTGACCAAGCTTTAGGTTGGAGAAGAGTTTGAGGGGCGAGGTATCTGAACTGCTGGTGTAGGAAGTTTGTACACTTTTGCAAACTAGGATGTAGAGGTGTTGTCTGTTGTTCTTTGGGTCGAGGTTTCCTCGTATTCCTGTAAGAAATAAATTGCGAACAGAGCATTATTATTTTCAAGAATTCCGGCATACCTTTTAAGACGAGATCCATTGACCTGAAGCGTTCTCCTTTTTGATTCTGGAGTTCGTAAACACCAAAAGGTGGTTCCAACAACTTGGAATGGGCCAGTCCAGTGAGACTTGAGTTTTCCAGGAAATAGTCTCAATCTGGAATTATAAAGCAGCACTCCGTCGCCAACCTTAAGTCGCGTTTGTGGATCATCTGGTCATGATGTTTCTTGGTGCGCTCCTTGTATATTGTCGCACTACGGTATGCCTGATCTCTTAACTCCTCTAGTTCAGAGAGTTGAAACTTCCGCTTTTCTCCTGCGGCTTCTAAATCGAAGTTTAGGGCCTTGAGTGCCCAATATGCCTTATGCTCCAGCTCTACAGGGGGTGACATGATTTCCCATAAACAAGCTTAAAAGGAGACATCCCGATGGGAGTCTTGAATGCAGTGCGGTAAGCCCAAAGCGCATCATCTAGCTTAAGTGCCCAATCCTTTCGTGATGAGTTAACCGTTTTCTGGAGGATCCATTTTAACTCACGGTTCGATCGAAACTTCTGCTGGCCGTTTGTCTGGGGGTGATAAGGTAGAGCTACCTTGTGACGTACCCCATACTTACCCATAAGCGCTTCGAATGAACGGTTGCAGAAGTGAGATCCTCCGTCACTGATGATAATTCTAGGCACGCCAAAACGGGTAAAGATGTGCTTCTTAAGGAATCTGGTTACTGTCTTCGCATCAGCATGATGACAGGGTATGGCTTCTACCCATTTCGACACGTAATCAACTGCCACTAAAACATATTGGTGGCCCTGCGAGGAAGGGAACGGTCCCATGAAATCGATGCCCCAACAATCAAAGAGCTCCACTTCTAGTATCCCCTGTTGTGGCATTTCATGTCTCCTGGATGTATTACCCATTTCTGACAATTATCACATTGTTTGCAGAATTGATATACATCTTTATGAAGGGTCGGCCAATATAATCCTGAGGCCAGGATTTTAGCAGCGGTCCTTGTGGGTCAATGATGACCTTCAGCTTCCCGTGTGAGTGACAAAAATGTATGACGCTTGAAACCTCATCTTCCGGGAGACATCGTCGAATAAACCCATCAGTACTAACTCGGAACAAAAACGGATCCTCCCAGAAATAATGCTTTGAGTCAGAAAGAAATTTCTTCTTCTGGGAGTAGGATA
Organism: Limonium bicolor; assembly: GCA_023374045.1. NCBI lineage: Eukaryota > Viridiplantae > Streptophyta > Magnoliopsida > Caryophyllales > Plumbaginaceae > Limonium > Limonium bicolor. The sequence goes on from CM041777.1 coordinate 285,402,444, forward strand.
GATCATAGGGTACTGTTCCAGAGACTAAATAATTGGCCAGGTCCGCATACCATGGCTCCTGTACCTTGGTGATTGAGAAGACAGTCTCATCGGGGAAGAATTCGTTGATAGGCACACTATCCGTAGGAGTCACCAACCTAGAGAGATGGTCAGCGACGACATTCAATTTCCCGCTCTTATCTTTGACTTCGATGTCAAACTCTTTGAAGTAGAAGAATCCAGCGCAACAAGCGAGGCTTGGCTTCTTGTTTAGTAAATAGATATTTGAGAGCGGAGTGGTCTGTGTGCACGATGACTTTGCTTCCCCATAAGTATGATCTGAACTTATCAGGGAGAAAACTATAGCCAGAAGTTTCTTTTTCGGTGGTCGTATAGTTCTTCTGGGCGTCATTTAGTGTTCTGCTGGCATAAGCGATCACTCTTAAAATTTCTCTTTTTTCTGGCATAGAGCTGCCCCCACGGCGTAGTCACTTGCATCACACATGATCTCAAACGGAAGAGACCAATCAGGTGGTATGACAACAGGTGCTGATACCAATTTTTGTGTTATAGTTTGGAAAGCAGCTGAACACCTTTCATCAAAATGAAACGGGGCTTCTTTTTGTAGCAGGTCGGTCAATGGTTTACTGATTTTGGAGAAGTCCTGTATAACCGCCGATAGAATCCTGCATGCCCGAGAAATGCGCGGATGTCTTTAACAGTAGTTGGTGCTGGTTATTTTCTCGATAACCTCTACCTTGGCCTTATCCACCTCTATTCCTTCAGCTGATATTTTATGTCCAAGGACAATCCGTCCTTGACCATAAAATGACATTTCTCCCAGTTCAAAACGAGATTTGTATCCTCACACCGCCCTAGGATCAAGTCAAGTTGTGCCAAGCATTTATCAAAAAACTAGAGCCATAGACTGAGAAGTCATCCATAAAGACTTCCATGCTCTGTTCGATGAAATCAGCGAATATTGCTTGCATGCATCTCTGGAAGGTAGCAGGGGCATTACATAGACCGAAGGGCATTCGTCGGTATGCAAAGGTACCGTAAGGACAAGTGAAGGTGGTCTTGTCCTGGTCCTCTGGTGCTATTGGTATTGGAAATACCCTGAGAACCCATCTAAAAAGCAGTAGTACTATTGCCCTGCTAGTCACTCCAACATCTGATCGATAAAGGGGAGAGGGAAATGATCCTTTCTAGTCACCAAATTTAAGCGCCTGTAATCGATACACATGCGCCATCCTGTGATTTTTCTTTGAGGGATAGCCTCTCCCTTATCATTATAACAGCTTCGATGCCCCCCTTTTCGGGACAACTTGAACAGGACTGACCCATGGACTGTCAGTCAGAAATTGGATAAATGATGTTCGCGTCAAGGAGTTTCAGAACCTCCTTCGAACTACCTCCTTTCGGTTAGGGTTTAGCCGACGTTGAGGTTGCCTGACAAACTTGTAGTTTTCCTCCATATAAATGTGGTGCGTGCAATAGGAGGGGTCAATTCCTTTTATATCAGCAATAGTCCACCCGATCGCTGTTCTGTGTTCTTCAATACCTCGAGTAGCCTTGTTTCCTCCTCGGAATTCAGAGAAGAGAAATAATGACAGGAAAATGGTCATCTTCAGCTAAGAAGGCATACTTGAGTTTAGAAGGTAGCTCTTTAAGCTCGAGCTCTGGTGGGTTGTTCTATTGATGGAATTGATTTTTAAGGTTTTCTGTCGAGTTCTTCGATTGGTGGCCGGAAGGTTGATAAGTTGCCTTTCCGTGTTCCACGTGTGCCAGCATGGTATTAACTTCTGGATCCTCCACCTTTTCTTCTAGAGAAGTACATAATACCTCCTCTAGCGGTTCTGCTTCAGCTTTCAGGATGGAAAGATAGGGAATACATGTCCTCATCTGAAGAAAAAAAATCGCCTTCCTCCTCCTCATCGTCTGTTAATCCTACTGTTTTAGCATGAGGAGAAAAGTTAGAACTCTTCTTCATCATTTTCTACATGTCGAATTCGATCGTTTTCGTCCTCGTACCGCAGAGTGATTTTCCCATCATGGACGTCAATGATGGCTTTGGCAGTACTTAGAAACGGTCGACCCAGAATCAGGGGAACCTCAACATCGTCATCCATTTCTAGAATGACGAAGTCAGCTGGAAAGATAAAGCGAGACACTCCAACTACCAGATCTCGGACTATGCCCATGGCTTGATCTCTGATCTGTCTGCTAGTTGGAGTTTGAAGGGAACCGGTTGCATTTCTCCTCCTCTTACTTTCAAGAAGGTGGCGTATGGCATGATATTAATGCTGGCTCCTAGGTCGCATAGACCGCTTCCACAGTCCACCCCACCTATAAAGCACGGGATCACGAGATTTCCCGGATCTGTTTGTTTGGGGGGGAGTGCTCGAAGAAGGGCCGCAGAGCATTCCTCCGTGAGGTGCACAGTCTCTTTTCCAGGTTTCTTTTTCTTCTTTGTTAAGAGATCCTTTAGAAATTTGGCGTAGTAGTTAGGCATCTCTTGCAAAGCATCAAGTTAGGCATCTCTTAACAAGATAAGAGAGCTGTAGTGGGAGTAGATGGATTGGGGTTGCAGACGCGTGAAGATTGTCGGCTTATCTTGTTGTCTGTAGGCGCCGTGAAGAAGGAAGAAGAAAGCGCCGCGAAGAACGAAGAAGAAAAACTGTTTCACGTGCAATTTTAGTCGCGTCCGCCTCTGCGTCCGCCTTAATCCCACGCGGACGTCTCACTCGCCCTCACCTTGTCCGCCCGGTCATTTGTTCCGTCCGCGTGTCCGTCCGCTCGGCGTCCGCCCGGCCACTCACTCACGTCCGCGTCTCCGTCCGCCTAGTTCTCACGCGGACGTCTCTGTCAACCGCGCCTCTGTCCGCCTTGGCGTCCGCCCGGTTCATATGCGGACACAAGGTCTCGACTTATTTTTATTTTACAAACTTTGACCGGCTAGATTCTTCGTTTGGACTCCGTTTCCTGAGCCGTTTGCGTCTATGCGTTCGTATCCTCGTCTACTTTACTCCCGGCTTGGTTTTTCTCATGTAAACCAATAATTTTGTGAGATAAATAATAAAACATAAACTAGAGGAAAACTAACCGAAGTGGAGAAATGAGCAAGAAAAGTGTTAATATATTATATGAAATACACCTATAAAACATGCTCATTTGGACACTTATCACTTAGTTGCTAAGCCAATCAGTCTAGATGTGATTTTATCCTCAGAGAATCTACAACAACAGACTCCAAGTCATTTCGACAACTCTATAAAGAACTCTCACCCAAAAACTCAAATCTGTATCATTTGGGCCATGATCTGTTACAGTTTTCTTCTCTGTTTGCCTTTTCTACTGATGCAACAGATTAGCCCTTATTTCCTGTTAAAATACTCCCATGTGTTGATAACTGGCGTGTGCCTCAATAGTGTTTTAAATACAATCTTAACTCTACATTATCTTTATACTACTTCTGAGGAGTTAGTATACAGAAACAAAAAGCTACAGATTCGTATGTTTACTACTGGACTTTGACAGTTAGTTTTGTTCTGGTTATGGACTTGGTTTATGAATGGCTCACCTCTTATCTTAGCCGTTTCTCCGTGTAGTTCCTTGGCACAATGTGAGCTCCCTGGCCCTTGAACTCTTGACCTCACTCAGATGATTACTCAGGCGTTATTCTTTGACAAACCAGGAAGGAAAACAACGATGAGCTGAAATAATTGAGTTTTATCCTGGTTTACCTGAGCTCCTTACTCAGAATGTTGGTTCTGTATCAGGTTTGCTGTTGGAACGAAGATGCAGTAGCTAGGGAGGAGGCTTGTTGCACTGACAAGGTAGAGCATTAGCTCGGGAAGGAAAGAAGTTAGGAAGAACAGGAGAAGAGGGAAAACAAGGATGGAAACAGAAACCAGAGGAAGAGAATATAAGGAGAATGGCTCAGATCCTCACCATGAATGAATTTTTTTGTTCATTAGAATGTTGCGGGCTTTTCCTTAGCAACGTCCCAGCACAGCTTATAAGATCATCTTCAGTAGCTTCCATGCATGACGGAAGGAAAACAGAAAAGGTATGAGCCATGGTTGTTTTTTTTGTTCTTTAACAGAAGCAGTAAGGGAAAAAGATAGTGAAGTTGGCCCCCAGTTTACCTTGCTGTTTCACGGTTCTCTGTTTCAGATTTCCAGAACTTGAACCAGGGTCTACAGACAAGGAGGAACTCAGGAGGCGTGGGCTTTTTATTCCACTGTTGGTTACTACTGATTCCCATGGGCGTGGGAGTTAGGAAGAGGAAGATAGTGTCTGAAATGTTTGACTGCTTTCGCTGAGATCAAAGAGGGAACATATCCTGCCTGAGGTCTCAAGTTACAAGGGAGTATGGGCGTTTGAAAAAGAAATATTCAGCTCTGTCTCGTGGAGTTTATGGGCGATTGAGAAAAGGAATAGTTGTTCCTGTCGTATGGAAGTTTGGAGTAATATTGAATTTGAGAGGTACCGATAATTAGAAGTGGAGGAGCGTTCTAACTGGGGTGTGTTTGCCTCTGTTATTTCTTTCCTGTAACTTGAGAGTATTGAGACCACTAGTTATAATTCATTGGTACTTACTACCGAATTCGAGCACAGCTCAAGCGGTTAAGGTTTCGGGATATGTACGAGAGGTCTCGGGTTCGAATCCCGTCTAGAGCATGTTGCTCTTTTTTTTTCAGCCCTATTAAGCCTATTTATTGTATATAAGTGACTTGTATAACATGGCACGTTATTAGTCGTATGTACATATATATATGACTATTTCGTTATGTCACGTTTGGTTATAAGTACAACGTTAAGATCTTGTAACGTTATGTACATTTACATATATATATATATCCGTATGTACATAAGTACCGTAATAATAAATTGTTCGTTTGTTCGCAGGTTATTACTTGCTTGATTATTTATACCTCTAATATAGCATTTATATATTAAAATAGCGTTTAATTATCTAGGGGTATTTCAGTCTACCCCCCTTAAGGAGACTTCGTCCCGAAGTGTCTTTCTCGAATGATTTATGACAACTACCCATATAGGCCATGGTGCACATCTATTTGATGTGGCGATACTAAACGGTACAGTATATCTGAGTAGTGTACACCCATATGTATATATGTACATAACAATCGTCAACCATTCATACATGTTCACAACATACAATATGCGCAATGCGCCAACAATTCATACATTCGAGTATCTCGTAGGATACTTACATACATGTTCACAACATACACATATGCGCCATGCGCAAACAACTACCACAGGACAAAACACGTATGCCCGCATACGAATACACATACAGACACACATGATAATCAATTAGTACACGTGTGTCCTTAAATAGGTGTATTACTAACTACCCTTATAATCCCATAATGAATATCTATGTGATATTTCATTTACGAATATCATGTTGTGCTAATACCGCACATAGCCCTCAATTGTGGCGTTAAATTCAAACATATATGGATATAGGCGATCCCATCAGCACCGTCATTTCCTATTGGTTCTACCGACCGTGACGACCTCCCCGAGGTGTCATAGCATATCATCGTTCAACATATCGTATCTAATTATTCGTTCGTATCTAAGCGATACTCTAAGTAATCAATCTACAAGGTACAACAATATATGTATTACAGTGTTATAAAGAAACTGCTACACCTGGGTGTAAACACGCCATTAAGTATTTCATAAAATTCATACATACAGATGCACATCTCACACAACAATTCAACACGTACGCCCCGCGTACCAAACAACACCAGCAAAATGAACAAACAAAATCACAAACAACGTTCCAACAATCAACATCGTATGCCCCGCATACCCACAAACATATCAACAATCAACATCGTATGCCCCGCATACCCACAACTATTGTATGCTCCGCATACGAAATAACAGATTTAGTGCAAACATGTGCACAGCCAGAGGCTCTACCCCCCTTAAAAAGGGTTACGCCCCGTACCCCACAAGTATTCGACAGCCGCTCCACAGGAGCGCTGGATACTGGCTCTCATAGAGTCCCTAACTCTCATGTGGTGTTTTCACCTTGGAGTAGATTATTCTCATATCAGAGAGACGGGTATGACTCTAGCCCCATCGGGCTCTTAAATATATGTAAAGGGTGAGGCACGCATTTGTGCTCACTCCCAAGTTCGTTCTAATGGGCCACTCGCTCTGTATGAGGTGCAGACCCATGAAACATAGGCTCAATTTCCCCCTTTCCATTATTGTGTATCCTCTATTTGGATCACTAGCATACATTTTTGTGTCTTCTCCCACTGATATTCAGCTTGAGGTATAATATCACATTGGCTCTTGTTAGTACTGGTGCTCTTTGCACTTGTCTTGGTAATACCAAGACGTACCAGCCTACATGTCCACATAGATGATGATTGTCATCCGTGTCTCCTGGTGGTTTTGTTCCAGAGTAATACATTGTGTAGTTCTTTGATACACACCCTTGTTGATATCCATTGCATCTTTCTGTATTACTACTAGATTAATAACTGCACAAGTGCAATACCAAAACACTCAGTCCTACAGAGTGCAGAGGCGTAAACGCTCAGCAGCTAATATTAAAGAGTCAAACAGATAAGATGAGCGAATCATCATGTGAGTGGTATATTCCAAGTCCATTATTCCTTCTCAAGGTATCTGTTAGCATTTAGGTGTCTCTCATCATTGCGTAGTCACGCGCGTTTATGTTTACATCATCTGGTAGATTTCCTCTGGATTGCAAGAACTTGCATGATCCTTATGAGGGTTCTACTTATTATTCGTCCATATAGTGGTTTCTTGTTTCTATCGTCTGCCTTGTCATCTTCGAAGGGTCTCCTTGTCTTCATTGTGTATCGTCTGTTACTGTGTGTTGTAGGTTCTTGGTTTTCTCTAGCCCATTGGTTAACTGCGGCTTTCTCGTCCATCTTCGAGGTAATCTGCGTCACTGTCCGTAGTACGGAGTTGACTACTTCTCGTGTTCCTACACTACTTGTCTACATGCATGGGGTACCATACTGATACATTACTACTTACCTGACTAACCTATAAATAAGTCTGTCAGGCCCACATGCTCCTATCGGAGTGCGGTCGTCCCATGTCTCGTTTAGTAAATTGGTAGCGTCCGTCACACGACTATTGTGAAGTATTCTATTGTCCATCTCCCTTTCGATGGATGTCCTTGTTGTAATCCGATGTTGATTGGTCCGCAATGTTAGTTATCTTGTCGTAGATTCTAATGTTCTAGCAGTATGGTGGTAAGGTGGTTGGAACATTATTTTTGTTCCCTGGACTCGTGTCCTTAGTAACATATTGGTGGTAGCACTTGGTTGCTAACCAGTTGAACGTTAAACGTTGATTCGTCTGTATGGTTGCAGTCGGTTTACGTAATATTGGTGCTGAGGTAGCAATGTCGGTTCTCCTATCTCGATCTCCATGAGTATATACATAATTCTTTCCTCCAGTTTTAATCATTATCATATCTTACCTATGCTTCCTGATACGGTGTAGGGTAAGTTCCCATACTTGGGTATTTATACGTGTTCACTGTTCCGTTTAACTGGGTGTATTGTAGATTGCATGATTGCTTGAGCATCTTGGCTCTTCATTTCCCAACTATTCACACTGATGGTACTGCAAATGAGTTGTTTTTACAAATATTATAAGTGAATCCTTGTATGCCACTTCTCATAAGATCAGGTTCGTCCATTAGGGCTGAACATTTATCACTATTAGTGATTAACATTACATGCTGGTATATACTCCTGGTATTCAGCTAGTAAGTAGCTAGTAAGTTTGTCTTGTGTTACTTATTGCTTAGTGCTAGTTACTTGTAACTGCAGTTATTTATTTTCCAAGTGCGCGGTTTGGCGCCTGTTAGTAATTCATCATTGTTATTCACATTGCTTACGGTATGTACCGTGGCTTCATTGCTTCATTATATTCACTTAGACATTGTTACGTTAGTGATATGCCTTGAAAGGTAATTGGAGTCGGTGTTCCCGGTCTCCTGAGCTTATGCCCCTTATTTGTACATTGGATGCTTGCTTATTTACGCTATTTAGCGTTTGATTTGTGTGTTCTGTGATATCAATTTAGGTGGTTGTCATTGGTTCAATTTACACATTTTTTTCCTCATCACTGACAGTCGTCACAGTAGTAAACGACATGTCTTTAACATATATTGATACTTATCGTTTTCTTTACATGGCGGGACGCCATGGCGGTAGCCCTTCTTCTACTTAGAACTTGTCTGATAGTCAGTGTGATCCTGACAATACATATAAACTTAATTGATGTTGATTACTTTTAATTGTACAAACAGTATATGGCACTCCTTGGTAAAGGTGGTGCTCAGAGGTGGTAATTATTCATGTGTTCAGTGTTGATTCGCGTTCGTTGTTGCGAAGGTATTGGTAATGTCCGTATTACGGTAGAAATTGTTCTTTTCACTCTTGGTCCATCTGTGGACTGCTACGTGTTACCAACTCTCTTGTGTCATCACAGGTTGGCGTATACGTACATATAGTTAGTGAACTATAAGTTACATTTATTACGAGGTTGAAATGTTATAACACATGATATGTATAACATTTATTTAATATGGGGCAATACTGTAATAATGGAAAAGTATTAGGAGTTGATGGAATTGGGAATTTTGATGTATATGCCTTTTGGCAGTAATATAGTGTTTATTAAAAGTATGGTTTATAGTATTTAATGAGAAAAAATGGAATTTATAACTTAAGGTTAATATAAAATAAGACCTTAGGAGTTATAAATATATGTCCGGAAATGTGACAAGATATTAAGATAAAGTTCTTAATATATATTGCATAATATAATGAATCAAATCAAATAATCATCTTACATTAAGATGATGATGATGAAAATGGACATATCATATAGGAGAGCAATCATGAGATATGAGTATAAGTGAATAATATAAATACTGCGCATACGATCTAGTTGGAAATTGTATGGCAGCGATCGTTATACGATCGTATTCTCCTCATAGTTTTATTTGTATGATTTAATATATATATAACGTAGCAGTTAATCGCAAGTTTCCTTTGCTAGTTGTTTGTAACTAGGATACTGCAGTCTTGTTTATCCTTACTATAATTAATTTGGCAACTTGTGAAGAGTTTCAGGAGTCATACGACTCTGGGTGATCAGCACCAGTGTTGCACTAACCTTTCACCCCAATTTGTGGTTGGTTTTCCCTTGATCCCCGGGAATCAGGTTTCACCGTCCACTTCCAATCCACCATTTAATGGTTTGATAATTAAATTATGTTATCTTGGCTTCTAAGCCTGTGTCATTGCATTCGTTCTCGTTTAGTAGTTATAATTTGTTATGGGCTGGTGTGCCCCTTCTATTGCGTTAATCGGACTCGTCGGTCCCTTTAGAGGTTGTAGGCCTCGTATCTTAGTGGTTTATTGCAACAATTGTAGTTATGTAGTTTATATTAGAGGTGTACAATTGTTTGGTGATTACTGGTAGCCATGGTCGTACCATAGGTCTACACAGTTTACAGTATTCGTTGTGACGATAATAGCAGTGGTAACTGCAGTTGTAATTGTTTGCAGCACTTGCAGTGGCAAGTGCGCGGGTAGACGAAATTATTAGTACATTGTTCAAATCAGCGCTTGCAGTTGCAAGCGCACCATGCAAGTAGAGTTGTCGGTTTCCGACTTGTTTGTCTCACTGCTGCATTAGTTGTTTAAGTACTGTTAGGAATATTGTTCATGAACAAGACGGTATTTGGATTCGGGAAATTTTCCTGACCATATTGTCATTAGACTAATCAAGTCCTCCCTCACATTATGTTTATAATAGCGTAAACGTTTGGACTTTGTCTCCCTACAGGTACCGCCGCGACAGGGTTCTAGTGTCACTGTATTGTGTGCACACGAGTTTAGGATTGAAGTTTGAACATAACAGGGCGGTATTCTCACAAAGTTCCTCTACGTTCTTAAGATAATTTCTTTTTACAGTCTAGTGGTTAAAGGTCCCATTACGGGCGACGGTCTCGTGGAGTTCATGGTGCTCCCGGTCCGCTTGCCCTGATGTTCTTGGGTGATCCTTCCCACGACGTTGTAGTAGTGGTGGCGCTCGCCTCTGTAGTGCCTATTGATACGGCGTTTGGTCGTCAATGGAGGTATGACATTGAGGTTGTATTAGTGTTACAGGAGCAGGAATTATTCATTCGCTGCGAGAGTGTTTAAACAGTCTGTTGGGCTTGGTAGCCCTTTTCCCTATATTCGGGGATTATATTTCTTGGTTGCATTATACTCACTGGGTTGTGGCGGAGGGAGGGGTACTGTCGGCGGTAGTTCGTACTGGACTTCCACATGAAAGTGGACTGTCGCCAATGTACTCATGACGTTTGTGTCTCCTCCTGGCTGAGCTCTCAGCTGGACTTTAACAGGGGTAATATTCCCGGGCCTTTATGCCCTTGGTCAGCTTCCTGGCTCACACCACCACTAGATGTCGGTATTTCCGTTCGTCTTCTCAACAACGCACCATAATACAATCAACTCATTTATGTGCCCATGGGCTACCACTTGTAGGCCAAAGGCTCTGCCAACACATAATTTCATTAAGACACAGACGTTTCGTACCTCACAAACGTTTCCCAAGTTTCCCAAATCCTAAGCTCACTGTCTTAACCTAGTATCTCGTCATCAGAGCGGTACTCCGCTCTGATACCACTTTTGTAACACCCCTCATAACAAATACGTAATAGTCGCTCACGTGAACAGGAATTAAAGGCGTCTCACAGCGGAAGGAATTACAGCAATAGAACTCACATGGGTGTTACTTGCCACCACTCGCCCATACGAGTGATGTAGCAGTACGTCTTAACAAAATTAAACAAAAAATACAATCCGCGGTGACAACGAGATACCACCTACATTTCTATCTAAGTATCAAAATCACAACTACTGTGAGCATCTAAACATAATCCTAATCTTACAACCCTTTCCAGTGGAATCATTTAATACATAACGAGGTAGGAACGGTAAATCCAAATTAACAACGTCCTAACTACCCAGTCCCGCACTTCGGCTTCAACGTGTCCAGCAACCTGCGCAATAAGTGTAGTCTCAGCGATAGACGCTGAGTATGCCGGATCTGGACCCTATTGGTCACTTGTCATTTTTAACCGTCTTGATATTAGATTGATTTCATGCTTTGTCATTTTACAGATATAATAAATACTGTAACAACATGCATGATTATATAATCATTCATCCAATCCAGGCAGTCATATATGGGTATACACATTACTGTCAAACATCGTACAATACAATGGCATCGAGAACTCATTCATCGCATGTTAACATCATCACATAGTACATCACTCGGCCCTCCGGGCCTTCACATATCGTTTGTTTAGGTTAGCACAGTCACATCATCACATAGTACATCACTCGGCCCTCCGGGCCTTCACATATCGTTTGTTTAGGTTAGCACAGTCGGGCGTCAGTTAGGACAACCCGAAATATACTCACTTGGACAGTAGTCCCACGTACACACAAAGGTGCTCACTGCCCTGATCATCCGAAGACTCTGGGACTTATTCACTTTGCCTTTGTAAAGGCGTCCATTTAGGTGGCCAAGGGCCTGGTGCCAACGGTAGCACACTCCACCTGACGATCTATCTAGGCTCGATCAGGATTAACTAGGGAAAACCCGATACGGGATATCCCAAGAGATCTCTACGCGCGACCAGCAGCCAGTGACTGTCTGGATTAAGGTACATCATCACTTTCATTCACACTCCACTGTTAGCTTTGTTAGTTAGATAGTCAGTTACAGTTTTAGTTATGGAGCACATCACTTAATTTGTTGGCTGCCCTATGGGTCTTACGCATGCCTAGAATTATTCTAGGTAACATTCACGTTCGAGTCAAAGCTCTAGAGACCGACAATGTCGTGTCCCGTTCCTAAGTATTTACTTAGGTTATAACTACATACTTGTAATATTTAGTGTACTAGTTCAAGCAACAGTGATCACAATCACACATTTCGCATATGTAGTTTTGTATAAGTCGATCTATAGTCGACGTAGTATTAGTCCCGTAGGACGTTCGTGCATAAATAAATAATGCAGTGAACATAACTACACATCACATACATAAATCACATACATACATTCACACAAGTTATTTATCAAACAAATCCGAGCCCGAGGAATTCCTCAGGACAACTCGGATCAAATCCCTTTACATACCGTACACCGTTGACTAGATTCGTGCAGTGCAGACCACTAGAGCTTTCGAGCGCGTACGTCGGGAATACGATCTAGTAATACAAGGAACACTACGCGTCAATCCACATGACAGCACAATTCGGTATTCCCGAATAACGTTTGAAATACTAGTACTATGTCCCCAGACTTAACATTTGTTACTAGTTAAAGTATCTTTATTAATATTTTATAAACCCCTTACTCATTGTGTGAGTTAATTCTTGGTTTACATTAGAGTATGAACCTTACGTTATACTCTTATGGTACTTCACTAGGGTTTATTTATCAAACCAAAGTCTTATACTAACCTTGGTATTTTATGTCGTTATAACTATAGTGTATAACTTTATTTCTTGGTACGTGTTTATCTTTGTATGTATGCATTTAGCATAACAGTTTGGATAACTATATCCTTAGCCACATAATATTATTTGTGTTACATTTGTTCTATAATGTTATACGGTACGATATTTTATGTGTCATTAACTGTGTAACATATAGTCTTGGTAACTGTATGTATGTACCGAACACGATGTAAACACATTTACATTTGTGCTCCTTGTTTATATAATTCTCATTGGTCACAATATATCCACATACTTATAACGTGTTGTAGATATTTAATGTTTATAACATCAAAACTTGTACTAGGATATAACTCAAGGTTTTATAAGCTCACTTAGGTATGTTAGAGATGTTATAGGTTCATTAGTAACTCAATACCACCCCTTATCACCCACTGTGACATGGCATACAGAAAAGCACTACCTAAAACCTGAAACTAAAATCTGTATGTTCCCTTCTTATTCCTCCTTTGGTTAGGGGTTAACTGACTTTCCACCTCCAAAATGAGTACACCAACATATCTCACTCTTTTAGCAATTTCTTGGGTTCATTGTTAAACCACTACAACCCTCTTAGCACTCCAGTAACATTGTTGTACAGAAACAATCAAGTACTGAAAAACGAAAACCAGAACCTTTGTATTCCCTCTCCATTCCTTCTTCCATGTCGGTTAAACTATCTACCAACCTCCCCCATGAGTAAACCAACCTAGATAGATGTAGTAGCCCTGATTTAGGTTGATTATTAATCCAACACCATACCCTTAGCACATCTGTAACTCCATTATACAGAGACAGAAAGTTTTCAGAATCCAGGAAGAACTGAAACTGCAAAAACATGGAACCCGATGCCTTCTCTTTGATTCTTTTCTTTTTATTCCATTCTGTTACTTTCCTAACTGTCTCTCAGTCTTACCCCCATGTACTTCTTGCTGTTACTTCTACTGAACAGTTTCCACACAGAAACAACATTCACATGATGGTCTGAAACCACCTGAATTAGTACACCTCTTCTGTTTATTATATTAGTGTGTAACACTGATTTCCTAATCTTTCTCTAGATACTTACAGTTTACTAAGATAGGTTAGAAGCGTTTTAGATTCATTGGCAACTCACCACAGCCACTCCAATCTTTCTGTATACAGCTATACAGAACTGAAACAGAAATCAAGATTGACATTATGAAACTGAAGTATTTCTTCTTGTCTTCCCTTTCTGTTTTATGATCTATTTTCTGTTTTGTTCATGAGTTAAGTTTTAACTCTCTCTCATTGATAACTCACGTGGTTACCTGTTTTATCCTGGTTATACCCCCAAAACAGACCCAAGGTGACATAAATCCAATCAGGTAGAAATTTTAAACTGAAACATGATACTGCTGTAAACCCCTTTCTGGTTGATATCGATCTGTCTTTCATTCTGTCCACGGTACCCATCTGTTTAGTTAAGTTTTATAACCAGATTTCAAACTCAAAAACAACCTAACACAACACTGTCATAATGTTATACAGAAACTCAAATCTCCAGTAAACTATAAAACAGAAATGTCAAAGCCTGATATCCTTGCTTCCATTCTTTTATGTCATTCGCATAACTGTCTCTTAGTTCATTCCTAAGCACTTATCTACTTAGTTAAGTGTTGTATATATATATGTATATATTTTTTAACTCAAAGGACAACCTTAGAACTCTGTTAACCCCACTAAGCATTTGTACTTAGTTAAGTGTTTTAGATGAATTGGGGTTCATTAGCTACCCAATGCAACCCCTTAGAACCCTCTGTAACAGATGTTAGACAGAAACACATTCTCAGGAAGACCATGAAACTGAAACATTAATTCTGATATTCTGAAACTAACTTGTTCTTTTCTGTCACTACTGATTTGGGTTCTTCAGTTCTTTTCTCCTTTTTTTCACTGTCTGCCTACTTAGCTATATGTTTTAACACAGTGTTAGTTTTAAGACAACCCACAGCAATGCTGTTGCACCCACTGAAACACAATTACACAGAACCTCAGAAATCTCAGAACTGAACTACTGTAACCAATGTCCCTTTCTGTTTTACTCAGGAGTTTGATCTTCAGTTTCCTCACCTTACCAGCTCAAGTAGTATAGAGTGTGATAGTTTTTTTTCCTTAAGTTTCAACAGACCCAAACTAGCCTAGTGAACATCTCTGAATAACCTTTACAGAAACAGAACCTGTAACACTAAAACACTAAAACTGGTGTTTCCTCTTTGTACTTCTGTTTCCTGATTACGATTTGGTTTATACTTCTTTCCAATTTCCCTAGCAGTATTAACTTGGGTTGAGTCCCTTACTAAATCATCACCACTCCACGATACACCCTAGACACTTAGTATATAGATACCCCAGGTCATAGGATTCAATTGATCATCAATTGACAGAAACTTCTCAACATCAGGTTGTTCAGGTTTCTCTTTTTTTTTTCCAAGTTCCTTAGTTGCTAAGCCAATCAGTCTAGATGTGATTTTATCCTCGGAGAATCTACAACAACAGACTCCAAGTCATTTCGACAACTCTATAAAGAACTCTCACCCAGAAACTCAAATCTGTATCATTTGGGCCATGATCTGTTACAGTTTTCTTCTCTGTTTGCCTTTTCTACTGATGCAACAGATTAGCCCTTATTTCCTGTTAAAATACTCCCATGTGTTGATAACTGGCGTGTGCCTCAATAGTGTTTTAAATACAATCTTAACTCTACATTATCTTTATACTACTTCTGAGGAGTTAGTATACAGAAAAAAAAGCTACAGATTCGTATGTTTACTACTGGACTTTGACAGTTAGTTTTATTTTGGTTATGGACTTGGTTTATGAATGGCTCACCTCTTATCTTAGTCGTTTCTCCGTGTAGTTCCTTGGCACAATGTGAGCTCCCTGGCCCTTGAACTCTCGACCTCACTGAGATGATTACTCAGGCGTTATTCTTTGACAAACCAGGAAGGAAAACAACGATGAGCTGAAATAATTGAGTTTTATCCTGGTTTACCTGAGCTCCTTACTCAGAATGTTGGTTCTGATCAGGTTTGCTGTTGGAACGAAGATGCAGTAGCTAGGGAGGAGGCTTGTTGCACTGACAAGGTAGAGCATTAGCTCGGGAAGGAAAGAAGTTAGGAAGAACAGGAGAAGAGGGAAAACAAGGATGGAAACAGAAACCAGAGGAAGAGAATATAAGGAGAATGGCTCAGATCCTCACCATGAATGAATTTTTTTGTTCATCAGAATGTTGCGGGCTTTTCCTTAGCAACGTCCCAGCACAGCTTATAAGATCATCTTCAGTAGCTTCCATGCATGACGGAAGGAAAACAGAAAAGGTATGAGCCATGGTTGTTTTTTTTTGTTCTTTAACAGAAGCAGTAAGGGAAAAAGATAGTGAAGTTGGCCCCCAGTTTACCTTGCTGTTTCACGGTTCTCTGTTTCAGATTTCCAGAACTTGAACCAGGGTCTACAGACAAGGAGGAACTCAGGAGGCGTGGGCTTTTTATTCCACTGTTGGTTACTACCGATTCCCATGGGCATGGGAGTTGGGAAGAGGAAGATAGTGTCTGAAATGTTTGACTGCTTTCACTGAGATCAAAGAGGGAACATATCCTGCCTGAGGTCTCAAGTTACAAGGGAGTATGGGCGTTTGAAAAAGAAATATTCAGCTCTGTCTCGTGGAGTTTATGGGCGATTGAGAAAAGGAATAGTTGTTCCTGTCGTATGGAAGTTTGGAGTAATATTGAATTTGAGGCGGAAAAGGAATAGTTGTTCCTGTAGTAGGGAAGTTTGGAGAGTAAAGTAGTAAATTGAATTTGACGTCGGGAGGGTTAGGGTTTACCGATAATTAGAGTGGAGGGGCGTTCTAACTGGGGTGTGTTTGCCTCTGTTATTTCTTTCCTGTAACTTGAGTATGGAGACCACTAGTTATAATTCATTGGTACTTACTACGAATTCGAGCACAGCTCAAGCGGGTTAAGTTTCGGGATATGTACGAGAGGTCTCGGGTTTGAATCCCGTCTAGAGCATGTTGCTCTTTTTTTTTGTTCAGCCCTATTAAGCCTATTTATTGTATATAAGTGACTTGTGTTAACATGGCACGTTATTAGTCGTATGTACATATATATATACGACTATTTGTTATGTCACGTTTGGTTATAAGTACAACGTTAAGATCTTGTAACGTTATGTACATTTACATAATATATATCGTATGTACATAAGTACCGTAATAATAAATTGTTCATTTGTTCGCAGGTTATTACTTGCTTGATTATTTATACCTTAATATAGCTATTTATATATTAAAATAGCGTTTTAATTATCTAGGGGTATTTCATGATGTGTATTTCGTTACACTACAATGGAAGTTTATGTGCACTACGCTGCACTATTTGAAATGAAATGTGATTGTGTTTATTACATTGCACTACATTATAGGTATATGATATGACCTTCCAAGTATTCATGTTGTGTTGATATACACTATGACCTTAGGAATGTAGAGACTTGGGACTTGATCCCTAAAAACTAAATTGAGTTGTGGATACCTAACGGAACTTGATTCCCCACAACCTTCAAAATTAGATATGAGACTTCGGGGCGAAGTCCTTTTTAGGGGGGTAGATTGAAATACCCCAAATATAATTAACATTATAAAACCATTATTTAATGGAAAATAATCTAAATATAAATCATTTCACGTACGCATGCAAACCCATGCATGAGAACGTTACGTAAAAATAGTCGTTTCACCATAAACGCTAAAACGCCTTAGAAGCATGTGATCAAGCATGACCTTGTATGACCTTCTAAAACTCAAACCAAATGGTCATACACTCATTATATGAATATATAAACATATTCCCTAGGCTATATTCATTCAAAAACGCAAACGCTCGGGAGTGCTCACACACGCCCCTAAAAGCACGAAAAGCCCGGAGGAGTGCCGAGGTGGCACGAACTCCTATAAAATTAATTCTTAGAGATCCAACATCTTCTTTTTTAACCATCCTAAAGAGAACACACGAAGTGGTTTTCTCAAAATTCAACAAAAACCTCAGGAGGATTTCTTAACGCTCCTTTTTGCCCGGGAGTGTCCCGATGGCCCGTAAATTATGTCATGGGTTGACGTAACCCATATAACTCAATGTAACATCTTAATATATCATTATTTACTATAATAAGTGTTATAAACACTTGGAACTCATGAAGACAATTTATTTCCCAAAATTTCCTTAGAGCACAAAAACACACCTTCGGGTGTCACTAAAACGCGTTTTACGCAATTACCTTGTAGTTTTTGACATGCCACGAATTAAGAATCTTAAATAGGGTTAAAATGAACCTCTAAATCAGTTGAAGACAGTGACAAACAAGGTGCTCTATAGGGGCCGATTTATGTCCAAAAACTAGTATAAAACTTATATTAAAATTTTATAAAAGGCATAAAACATGGTGACTCACCTTCCCATGTGCTATATTACTTAATGGCAAAAGAATGTAGGTCTCATCTGACCTCCATGCTGTCGAAATTATGCAAGGGAACATGGCCATGTTGGCTAGACAAAAACAAAATGCTAAAAGCAAAAAGTAGATTCTATTCCACCTTTTTGATTTATTATAATTCAAGTGACTTTCCTTGCTTGTCCTTGGCTCTTCATTACCGGTTGAGAAGCTCCATTCAGCCCTTGAATTCGTCCACCTACAAGAGAAGAAGAAGACAAGCATAAACATTGAAAAATCAAAGGAAATAAAGCCTTACCTAACTTACCTTATCATTTAGCTTGCATAATTGTTCCCACCTTGCCTTGTCTTGCATTATAACCGAAAAGCAGCATAGAACATGGGCATTTATTGAGCCAATAACCCATGGAATAAACTAATGAAAAGACTAGTCAATTGACATTAAAAATTAACAAAACAAAAATCAAGCAAACTTACCTTATACTATACGGTTGCACTCATTCTTTCCCTTGCCCACTCCATTTCCGAATTGGTAAGGTTCCTAACTCTCTCTTCTTCCTTCATCTCCTTCCTTTGAAGCTCTTAAGTCCATTAATGGAGATTTAACTTCTATCTTCATCTTTAAGGTAATTTCCTAGCATTTCTTGTCAAGCCTTGAAGCAAAACTCTTCCTAGCACAACCATAGCATTTCGGCATCAACTAATACTCCAAGGAGGTTGTCTAAACCAACATTAATCCAAGGAGCATCTCAAGGTTATCTTAAGGTAGTTTTCATGCTTGAAAATCCTTAAAGCATATTTTATTGTGTAACCGATTTCTACCTCTTCTAAGGTTCTTTTCTTCTTCATTTTCATGAAGGAAAGCTTGTTTTCATCCACCTTAAGTGAGCCGAATTTATAAGAAGAGAGAAAAGCTTAAGGTAAATCCTTGAAAAACTACTTACAAATCTACTTAAGATCTTTGTTAAAGATCTAACTCCTAAACACCTTCACCTCTTGCATAAACCGAAGTGGAGCATCAAAAATTCCTTGGAGAAAGCTTGGAGATTCAAGAGAGTTCAAGAACTTAACCACCTTTATTAAGGAGTAAGTTTACTAAGCTAATCTTTATGTTTTAAGCTTTGTTAAGCTTCTAAAAATTATGTACACCTCCTAAGGTACCTAAAACCGAAACTATATGGTATAATATACCAAAATATAATCTATTACATATATGGAAATATTTACCTTAAGACACATTTTAAGGTCATAAAAGTTACCTAGGTTACATCCTTGTTCATACCGAATTGTCTAGGGTAAAAACTGCTCTATTTTGAGCTAGGAATCAATATAAGACATTACAATAATTTTTACATGAGTTATATAACTCATATGAATTTATGTATAGTTATTTGACATATAAATCTACTTTTATATACTATATGGTAACTATTTAATTATGGCCGAATGGTCTAAGTGATAAATAGGTTTTAATGGTCTACTTAGGTATATAAACTTATATCATAAAGTTTGGAGAGTTAAAAATATTTATTAGTGCTTAAAATGGCTATTAATTAAGTTATGTGGCTAAAATGTAATTTATACAAAGTTTGGTGCTTATACTATAAAAACCGAGAGTTAAGGGTGTCCTTGGGATAAATATGATATAATATAAGGTTAAGAATTTAGTTTATGAATTTTAGATAATTTAAACAAGTGTTAAAATAACATTTTATAAAGTTTTGGGCTATTATGTAATTTATAAAACTTATTATGAAAGTTTGGAGTTGAATATGGGCGAATTCATAATTAAGAGAATTATTAAGTTCACCTTCGAAATTTTGAGAAATTAAATATTAAACTATAGTTCATAAGTTATTAAGTAACTATTTAAAGTTTTGGGGTGTGAAAGTGTAAATAATGGAAAGTATGTGACAAAGCCGAATTACTTTGGGTTAGATTTGTAATTTAAGAATTTAGATGTATATATTCAGCAATTATGGAGAATTAAAGTTAAAACTATAGTTTATAAGGCATTATGTAAAGATTATAAGATATTATGGTTAAATTGTAATTATAGAAAATATATATGTATAGGCCGAGAATTTGAGGGGCTAAGTTGTAATTTTCGAAAGTTATAATATTTAAAAGCTATATACCAAATATTAGTGGTGGCTTTGTAATATAATTAAATAAGGAATTAAAACTATATAATATAATGAGATTAGAATTTAAATATAAAGTTTATGAATTAATGTGGTTGTTTTGTAAATAACCGAAATATAAGGGTAAGAATTTAGGTTTAAATAAATATAGGTCCCACGTGGATATTTGAAGGAATTAGAAGAAAGAATTTTGATTAAAGGAGTTATGGAATTAAAACTATGGCTTATATAGTTATAAGGAAATTAAGGTAACAAATAAATATTATTTATAGTTAAAAAGGGGAATAATAAAAACTATAAGAATATTATGTCCATGTATGGCATATAAATATAGTTAAGAAATTATAAAGTCATTATGTCATCTAGACAACTAAAAACATGTAACATAAATAGTACATGAATAAATATATACATTAAAGGATTTACAAATAAATCAAAAGGAATAACAACTAAGTTATACATTAAGTCATGAGGTAATTAAAAGAAATAAACCTCACATGAAATAACAAATACGAAATTTGTTGAATGATCCAATAAAATTATTATATAAGGGTAACATAAATTAACCCTCTCAGTTAATCCTATTCTAGGACTTTGTTTGACCAGACCTTGACCGGGAACTAAACAAGTACAGTCTACGGTGAACGGTATGGGATTCTTGCAACCTGTTTGCTACTGGATTACACCGGCTTGTGTGCTATCTGTTGTTTGAAATAACGACCAAGATAATTACTGTAAAATGTTGTATTACTCTTGTGCACTGTTGTGCGATTTTATATGCGTGAATGATACTAACTATGATATGTATGTCCCACGCATACAACACTACATTACCAGTGGATTAAATACCTGCGCTTTATTATACCGAGAGCTTGTACTCAAGCTTCTCACTAACTTCACTTTATAACAGACGTCGTTATCCTAAACGTGATAATCGACAATACACATTGTGTTCTTGATTAATGTCCTTGTGTGACACCTAATGATTCTATACTACGAGAACGAGGAGCCCAGTTGGATCTGGCCATGCATGCTATAGGAGTTGTACCTGTCTCAGGTCGTCTCCATTCAATTTACGTCGCAAAGGGAGTTTTGGGTGCATCATGTCACTCACCGGCTGCGTACCAGAACAGTTCAAGTTGGGAGGAAGACTTCATTCCTCTCGAGGGTTCGATTCCCACATCTTTTAAGTACAGGAGTTAACTACGTTATCTTCTGAGGGACTAATTACCCACCTTTCTTTATAACGAGGTCACTATACCTTCATTATATTGACATACTCTTATTTATCTGTCAGTCCCACTGTGTGGACCCGACAACTATTAAAAGATTACAGATCATCTAACTCGACCTTCTGAAGTCTTGTTTATGTCATTGTTGTCCTTGTATGGATACTTGTTATTATCATGTTATGCTTGTTTACAGTTTTACAAAAATGAACTGCATGTATTCGACAAAGTAGTTGGTGTGGCCCGGTAGCCGATGGGCTGTGCGTTTTCCATACCAGCATTGTTTGTTGAGCCCCTTTGGGGGCACCCCCATTTTTCAGGTACCTGAAGTTGAAGAGTTACCACACCGAGTGTAGGTGGGGTAGAACAAGCTACGGGAGTTTTATCACTAGTTATTTGTTTTACTTAATTATTGTATCTTTGAGTTTGAATCCTAGTATCTCGGGTTGTATTCGTATTCAGACCGTGACTTTTGGAGATTTGTATTTGGATTTAGCCTTGTTGGTCACAAGGGTGGCCAACGGCATTGTAATACCGCCGGTTGTTGTATTTTATTCCGCTGCAGTTTATGTTTATTTGGGAGTGATCGTCGTACAGGTTATTGGATTTCGGGTTGGGGTGTTACACTCCCTCTCCATCCCCAACACAAGAGGAGCAACTAGAGTTTGAGGATATTTTATCTGCACTTATCTGCAAGCCGGTAGAAGCACCAGTTACGATCGAGTCCATAGAAGAAGAAGAAATTACAGCTACTACCGCAATTGTCTGCCAAAATGGAATTGCCATGAAGCCTTACCAATCGGAGAGAGATATTTATATTCTCAAATCTGAGGAAAAAGCGCCACCACCAATTGATCTGCAATTTCAACCTTGCCTCCACGAGCCTCAAAAAAAGGAGGAGGACGTTTATGTCCTTGAATTTGAGGAAGAAGAGCCATTCACACCTGGTCTTCTGATTGAGCAGCGTTACCGGCATTATCTCCTCAAACATCAGGTTTTATGGAGTATTCATTTTCCTATTTTATTTGCCAACGTAACGTTTTGTTTTGATCAGGTGGTTTGCTTTTAATTACTGCCTACTTCGTTTCCTGGCAAAGTTGTTGTCTACTTTTATTTTTGATCCAGGATAACGAAGCGAGAGTCTAGCCAAAGACTATAAAGACGGGCAGCTTGCTGGGAGGCAACCCAGTGGTTAAATTTTTGTTTTGTTTTTATTTTCTTGTTTATTTTGTTTTTCTTTTATTTAGAAGTGACAATGGTGCATGTGCTTTTAATGCAACGCTTTTCAGCGTTTTTTGGTAGTTGTGAGTGTGTGCAGGTGAAATTTTTGTTATGGTGTTTGATGTACCCCAAGGCTGGACACTTGCTTGAACGCAAGTGTGAGGAACGCTACCCCCCCCCCCCCCCTTGTTCGAGCTTAAGTGTGAGGAAGGGAACCTTCCTCAATCTACGATATCAGGGGAGTTTCAGTTTCTCCTTATTTTTAATGTTTATGTTCAGCCTATCATGACTTTTATGTTAAAAAGATTATTTTTATATCAGTCATTATTGTCCTGAATGAAATCCTTGATGAGTTTGCAATATTTAGAAAGTCCTTTCTTGGTTTTAATTTGTGAACAATGGGGACATTGCTCCTCTTAAGTGTGAGGAAGTAGGGGTACTTTCTAAATATTGACAATTGCACTTAATGCCACATTTGTTTTTGTTTGTCCTCTTATTTTGAAAGGATTGTTTCTTTTAAGTGCCAATAAATATTGAATATTCAGGTGAAATTTTTTTGTTGAGGTTTTGAAAACAAGTCTGATGGCCACCTCAAGAATCTTTCTGCTTTTGGCTGTTTGTATGTATAGTTTTATCCAAACTGGATCTATTTTCACTGAAATTTGGTGGATTAGCTGATTATGAAAACTGAATTAGTCTAGTTGGGATTTTGGGAATGATAAGAAAGTTTGGTATGAAAGGATAAGGCAAGGTACTCCGCTGCTCAAAAATTTTCCTAACAAAAGCAGGTCTCGTCTATCCGGTTATTAAGTCCTAGGGGTGCCTTAACACCTATCTACCTAAGGTCTCGGGATCTGGGATAGTTGGCCCAACACCGTTACAAGGATGGAGAGAAAAGTCTGGGTTACAGAATAACTCTGCAGTTCGCAATTATTCGTTTGTTTTGTATATATTTCTTGAAAGAGAATGTTTTTGCATGCGAAAAAGTTAATTGCAGTTTAATTTTTGTTTTTGATCATGAGTATGTGGTGTTGAAAGGTATCACGGAATAAGGTGTTACTTCACACCCCTTGTCATCCAAAGGTTAGAGGAAAGAACGGTGGAAGATCCCAAACTATTCTGTTTCAGTTTCTATAATCTAACTTCTCCATGCTTTTAACTCCACTCTCTTTTCACTGTTTGCGAAAACCTACAGCTAGTAGCAGAACTTTTCTTTTGATTGTCATTTTGCGTGTTTTCCATCGGCAGTTGTTTGATCCTAAGTTTCAATACTACGGCCCTTAAGAGTAGTCATATTCTGTATTTGCTTGAGGATAAGCAAAAGCTAAGTGTGAGGAAGTTTGATAAGTGCGAAATATATAACTTTTAGGATTAAATTATTCCTATTTGTTAACAATTCATGCCATATTTCTCACTTATCATATGTTTTTTCTTAGATTTATGTTTTGATGTGAACTGATATATTTTATGTGTCTAATGCAGTGAAAAGTCTAAAAAAAAGCATAGATTTTCTCATGAGGATTTCAACGCAATAAACGGGAAGTGAAACAGAGCTAAAACGAAGAATCTAGAACCTATTCAAGTTGTGTCCCGATGTGTGTCCATTTATACATCACAAATGACTGACTCATTATTATATAATGATTAAATAATCACCGTATCATCATTACACCAGCATAATTCATGCGAGCACCAAATTTCTTCATGAAAATCATTATCTAATGATTATACCATCATTACTCCACCATTTGCTTCACTATCCACGTTCAGCTGCTCCATTTGCTTCACTATCCACAACTTGGACCTCCGTGGACTTTTGTCTGCATGATCATGACGGAGGCGCAGACACATCGAATCATGCATGGGCTGGATTATTAATGTGCATATTTGAGAAGTGATGGGCCGACCACATCAGCAAGAAATCAGAGGCGCAGACAGAAGTCATGATATGGGCCGATAGCAATTCAGAGGCTACAGACATGTACAGGGCCCCGATGCAGAGAAAAATAAAGAGAGGCGCAGACTTCGGAAGCGTAAAGATATGTATAATATGGACGACAGAGAATTTTTATCAAGATTTAGAAGATAATATTTCCTTAGCAAAAGGATAAATCACTGCTACTATATAAGTGATGTTGAGGTTGCAGATTGGGATATCCTCCCACGCCCAGGAGGGGCTTAAGCTCCAAATTCATACCACCAGCACCACTTTACTATTCCATCGCCACACTTTCCACCACCATTCATCGTCCATCATCACCACCATCATCCAGCCATACACGCCTCACGCCACCACTCCACCTATCACCACTTCCACCAGTTCATCCGTACCATATCTCCACCGTAGTCACCCACGTACCACCACATCACCATCATCATCCAGCTTCACGCCACCACCGCACCACCATACAGTACCATGTCACCACCACTTCTATATATGTTTGTTACTTTCATGTTTATTTTTTAGTAGTTAGTTTAGCTCCCCGGATTTGGGATAGCAAACCGGATCTTTATTTTATATTTGTAATTTTTGACTAATTCAATAATGCAATAGTTTAATTCCAGTTCTTTATGCGCTTTAATTTCTAGCTAATTATTAAAGCTATATTTGTAGTTTCTAATCAAACGCGAGAGCTGAGATAGATAACAGACATAGGAATTAAACCTGATTAACGACTAGAAGCATGATCCTGCCTATAGGTTAATCGGTCTCAAATAGAAACTGTTCTTTAGCGATTATTGTGTCCGGATTAGAGCATTAGTCTGCTGCTAGTTCTAGCAACTGGTTAGATTCGTTAAATAGTGGCTAATGGGACTAAGTCCTAAAATAGTGGCTTTACTTTTAGAACAGGCGATGTTGCTAAGAAGAACAACACAGCATAATAAATAGCTTAACATAACGAAACTGAAGTCGTTACCAAATCAGAAGTCATATGCCAAGACTGACAAAGCACGAAAAGCCAAACAGAAGTCAGAGACAAAAAACAACTTTTAGAGTAGATCAGAGATTAGAAACAAAACAAATACTTTCAGAACGAAAATGCATATAAATGTACACTAAACATGTCAAAATGGCTTATACACACTTAGGAAATCATAACCCCGCTATACAAAAGTCAAAACGGAGCTCAAATAAACATTTTAGGTAAAATCAGAAGCTTCTCCGGACATGCGTCCGGGCTTACAAGTCTGGCCAAGACTCAAAACAGAAGAAGTCCAGACATGTGTCCAACCTTAGAATTCCGCAAAAATGTCCGACAAAACATACGGGGTGACGTCCGGACTTGTGTCGGGGCTTGGAAGTCCGGACACAAGCCGAGAGTGAAATCTGAATAATGTCCGGACTAGTGTCTGGGCTTGCAAGTCCGGACACAAGTCGAACTGCAAACCCTAGCACCGTCCTCGCACCCCGTCCGGACATACAAGTCTGGACATGGCGAAAACCGTCAAAATACAGAGGCGTCCGAAGCACTGTCCAGATAGGACAACAACTACAAATTTAGAAACAAAGACAGATGAAACCAGGGCCACAAATCCACCTTTTTGACACATCAGTTCTTCATATCAAAGTAGACAATTGAAACAATTTCCATGAGGTATTAACAAAGCAAAAATGTAACTTAAAACAACTCAGATTTACAACAAAATTAGAGAACAAATCAAACACATTCAGAAACGAAAACAAAACCTAGAATCCTAATGGGTGAACACACCCAAACCAAATCCATCTACCACCTACCTCAATCAGAAGACTGGAATACCCCTAAACATTATATAATTAATAAAGGGTTAGTTAATGAATTATAAAGGCTAATGAGCCTTAATTGATTAAGGAAATATAACCCTGAAATATCTTTATATACATAAATATATATAGTCTAAAAAGATTACTAAACCCCCACATGAAACATTGGACTAAAAAGGGAACACTTATAAGGAGGAGGAACAACTACTAAAGTTGATGTAACATGTAACATATCAATACATGAACTAAGAGCACATATCATGTGAGAGAATTATGTAACATACTTTATATAATCACAACCAATAGTAAAGTATACTAATCACTCAAAACATAAAGGAATGCACCTTAGGACAAGGTAACTACATAAGTTGCAATCTAACACATGAAACAAGTCCAAATGTACAACATGTAAGTCCTTAATATTATAGACACAAGATGACAAGACCAACCCCTAGAAAATATCTAGTGGCCAATTTTGGAGTGAAAGAAGCTCTTCAAAAGCACTTTTACTATTATCAAAGGAAGGTTCCAAAAGCATAAAAGTTAGCTCTCCTTGGGAACTCCAACTCACAACTACCTTACACTCTCTCACCCACTCCTTCCTTTCCTCTCATTCAGCCGATCTGCTCTCTCCTTCCTTGGCTGAATGTAGCTTCATCTTCCTCCACTGATGCTCCATGGAAGAACAGAAGATGTTCTTGACAAGCACTCCCCTTAAATCTTCTCCTTTCTTAATCAAGAACAACATAACTTGTAACACCCCCGATTAACAATCAATAAATAAACAACGAGCCAACAGGGATACGAGATGTCTACGCAGCGGTTCCTACTCTATTCGGGTGCTACAGACGTCAACCACCCACGTGGTTGACAGTCCTCATTACCAACTCCAAGTTACGGTCTGAATGACTGGAAGTCCAACCTAACGAAATCCAAATACAATATAAAGTACAACTCAAGTACCGAGCATCTATGGTTTAGTTAACAACTTAAACAACATAACTCATACATAAGGAAGCATACTACTTAAAGTCTTGCCATGTGGACTACCCCTATGATAGTCACCCTTGCCTACTCTCCGTTATCGTCTGGCACAAGACCTGAAAAAAAAAATGGGTGTAAAGGACTCAGCAAACTACGCTGAGTATGAACGTGTGAAGCCCGCATGTTACCGGGCCACACGACTAATTGGTCGAATATTATTAAATCCATTTTACATGCTATGATAAAGCAGTAAAGCACACATCAACACATCATGATGTCATACACACTCATCGGTAGCATAGCAACATCAAAAACAACCAAGCACAACTTGCAAGTAGCATAGCAATGTCACAAGCAACCCAGCACAATAAGCTGCTAATGTAGCAACAGCAATCAAGTACATAATACAATGTGTGCGTAGTATATTATACCGTCGATCCTCACTATGGAATCATTCAAGAGATTACGTAGTTTTTCTTGTTTCATTACACATGTTTTCCTTTTCTTTCTTGCACCGAGTCAGGGGATGTAGGTTAGATCCCGAGACTTTAGTATGTAGGTGCTATTCATTCCTTGTTTCTTAAAGGTTCACATTCGTGACTTTCACTTGTTTGCTTGGTCTCATTACACAAGTTTTCCTTTATTCTCTGGCACCGAGTCAGGGGATATAGATTAGATCCCGAGACATCATTATGTAGGTGCTAATCATTCCTTGTTTCTTTAAGGATTATTTGTGAATTCTTTTATCACCGCACGTTGGAGGACGTCTCCTCCATAGCTAGTCCCCCATTCCCGACACCCAGGGTCAAGGAAGCGGAAGTCACCTCTAGACTCCAGGATAAGCTTCACCAATTTGTCACTCCCCCATTCCCGACACCCAGGGTCAAGGAAGCGGAAGTCACCTCTAGACTCCGGGATGTGCTTCACCAACTTGTCACTCCCCCATTCCCGACACCCAGGGTCAAGGAAGCGGAAGTCACCTCTGGACTCCGGGATGTGCTTCACCAACTTGTCACTCCCCCATTCCCGAACCCAGGGTCAAGGAAGCGGAAGTCACCTCTGGACTCGGGATGTGCTTCACCAAAATATATTCCATCATAGACGGTCGAAGGATCTGATGCAGATACCAACTCCCGATCATCCATACCGCGCGGCCCGAGCTGTTGTCTTCCCGGGTATTCTCATGTTTCACAGTTGATACTTTTCGTTTCATTATCATTATAATCTCGACACCATAGTGGGTGTCATTAGCGGTCCTCTAAAGTTAGAGAGGATTCGTCTTTGTATAGTTCTTTTGTTTGTCTATGTGGTTCGTCATGCTCACCAAAGGAGACTTGCTCTTCATTATCATTAAAGCATAGACACCATATGGGTGTCATGGTAGTCCTCAATGGTTTAGAGAGGATTCCCCTTATTAGCGTTTCTTTATTTTCATAATTCGTAGTAGTTCTCGTATAGTTTTCCCTTTATGTAGTTTCTTTGTTTACATAGTTCGTTGAGTCTCATCTCAAAGTTCCATAACGCGAAAGGGACTAAACTACTGTGTGCGCGCAATGATATATTCAACAATGATATAGAAATCATACAACATGATAAACAAGCAATCCAATTTCATGCTTTGATCTTATGTCATTTCCACACAAAGCACACAGCACACAAAGCAAACAAGCCGTGTAACACGGCAACATACGAAACACACATGTCCATACCTTAGCCAGAAGTACGAGTCGTCTCAAACTCGGAGTTCCCGGTCGGAGTTCGCTACGGCCCTAGCGTTAATTTAAAAACAATGTGTCAGTTTATTATTTTATGTGATAACACCTTATATCGTGTGTTATTTCCTAGGTATGTTGTTGATGCTTAGTTTACATTAAGTCCTAGAACTTCACATGCGTTAATTCTAGGCTTATCATACTCCTAGGATATTCATATCTTTGTTTTACACGTTAACTAAGTCCTTTTCCCTTAGTCAACGTTTTAGAGCGCTTTAAACGTTAACCATGTAACATGTTTATATAAGATAGATTTAGCTTGACTAAAGTGTATTCCCTCCTTAAATAAATAAGTGGGCAATGTTTTAACCTTAGTATCATTATAATATAGACCATTACATACCCTTATACCCCATTTATACATACGTCCAAAGTTATAAAACCGCAACATAAGTTTGGTGTTTTACCTCAAGTAACCAATCCTCCATATCAGCTAAGGCTTACCCTTACCCGAGCTGTATCATCAATTTAGTTAGGTATACTAGCATTGTTTGGGGTTCATTATTAACTAGCATCACCCTTATGATACCCATGTAATCTGGTTATGCAGAAACTATAGGATCAATGCAAAACTGAAAACACAATCTAAATGTTTCTTCTTGTTTCTTGTTTTTCTTTAGTTCAACGGATGTTTCACTCCTTCCCATAGTATTACCCAACTAGATGTAGATGTTACTAATGTTTAAACTACAAAACCACCCCAGTAAGACACTCACCCAGCTACTGTACCCAAGTATACAGAAACAGCACTAAACAAAGTCCGAAATCGTAACCAGCATTCCCTTCCTCATTTCTTCCTTTGTCATTAGTTATTCTACTCCAAGATTCTCATGTGAATATGCCAACTTAACTCACCTCTTTAGTAATGTTTTGAGTTCATGCCTAGGACACCATGACACTGGTAATACTTAGTAGGTCTATCATACAGAAACCAAATTCCATTTCAGTAAACTCACACCAGTGTGTGTTCCTCCTCTTTTCTCCTTCTTCTCTGTTCATTTTGATTCCTATCCTATCCCAATGGTTTATATCCTCACGTAAGTTTATCAGCTAGAATCTAAACTCATTGTCCCCTCATTACAACCCCTTCTCACTATTCTGTACAAAGTTATACAGAAGCAGATTTTTAGAAACCTTGAAACTGAAACCTTCACATACTGGTGTCCTTGCCTTTTATTTCCTTCTGTTACTTCGCCTACTAACCCTCACACTATCCCAATTCACTGACTCTGTTAGTTAAGGTTTTGATCAAGATTCTAAACCCAATGCAGACCCACAGCAACTGGTTAACGATACTGAGATGACCCAACACTGAACTGGGAACAGAAATCATGGACTGTTGCAACTCCTTTTCAGTTTCTTTTCTGGTTGCTATCCACCTGCCTTCTAATCTGTTTTCTAGTTCACCAAATGCGCTTATAAACTTACTAAAGTATATATAGGTGTTTCATATTCCTTAGCAACTCACCACAACTCCATTAAGTCCCTCAGTATCACGTTATACAGAAACCAATTTCAGGAACAATCATAAAACTGAAAAACACCAATCCGATATTCCTTCTGCTATCCTCTTCTGTTACTCTCATAGCTGTCTTTCCATTTATCCCTAATTACTTCCTACTCAGTTAAGTATTCTATCTCATCTTAAAACTCAAAATTACTCCAACAACCCTCCCTTAATCTTCTGTACAGAAACAGAAATTGAAACAAAACCTGATAACCTTCTTCTGTTTCTTTTCTGTTTATACACTAATCTGACTTACATTTTCCCTCACCTACTTATCCGGTTAGTTAAGTGTTAACTCAAGATCCAGTCCCCGAAACATACTTATAGTAACATAGACAATACCACTGGAAGTTCTTCACACAGAAACAGAAACTGAAAAAAAAACTGAAGACCAGAATCTCAAAACCTGATAACCTCCCCCTTACATTTGTTTTCTGTATGTTCACAGTTTTGGGTTTCTAGTTTCTCCCAGGTGGTCTACTACTTAGTTAAGTACCCTAACACCAAATTGAACCTCCAAACAACTCTAAACAGCTAGGGCCAAGACTCATAAAGTTTATTATACAGAGCTGAAGAAAACTGTAACCTGAGAGTATGCATCTGATGCGGTTTCTGTTCTGCTGTTTTCTTCCTGTTGGGTAGCATGACTTCTAATTACTCCTATCTTAGTTTCCCACATAATCATGTATCTTATCTAGGTCCCAACCTCAAAACAACCCAGCCACCTACTAGTGCTACTAATGTGTCCGACTGATGAACTGAACAGAAAGGCTGAAGCCTGTAACTGGTAGCAATCTTCCCTTATTGTTGTCCTTCTGTTTTCTTTCTAGTCTGACCTTTAATTTCTTTCCAAGTCTTATAACTTCCTTGGAAGGTGTATTAGGAATGTCCTAGATTCTTTTTAAACCAATACAACACTCAACTCTCATCTGTACCACGTTTTTTTTTTTTACAGAAACCGAATTACAGAAAACTGAGACACACAATTCTGTGTTTTAATTCATTTCACTTCAGTTTTTTTTTTTCTTTCTACTTATATAAATGACTCCAAGTCTTCCAAATGTACATACCCACCTAGCTCAGTATGTTAGCAATAGCTTGGGTTCATTAGTGAGCCACTACAATGTCTTTACACTTGTGTAGTTCAGTTATACAGAACTGAAATAAAACTATAAAATCTAAGATATGAAGCTGCTATATGTTTCTGTTTCTTTTTCTTCAACCACCTCACGTTTAGATACCTAGTCAGGTGCATTTTATAATGTTGTCCATGTATTACTAACTCAATACCACTCCAGGACATTTAGTGAACTGAGAATACATGCTACACATTCCGAATGGTTATCAGTCTTGACAGGACTTTGCAACACCAGGTTGCTCTGGGTTTTTTTTTTTGTTTCCATACACTAACAGGTTAGTTACTACTCTAGTTTAGTGTCTTAACGTGGCTTTAACCTTAGAACTGATCCACACCAATATGAGCAACAACTCTGTCTTTTGTGGTACAGAAAACAAGTCCTACTGAGCTCAAAATACTCAACACCTGAGACTTGACAGTTTTGCTTATTTCTGATCATGTCATCAGTTTTAGATTTCTGTACACTGTACCATACTGTTTTTTTTTTTTGCAATAGACTCACGAGTTCACTGGGTTAGTAAATGGGTTTATCTTTGCCTTAAGCTCATTATCAACTTAACACCACATCTGTATCATAACTAGGCAGTTAGTAGATAAAGCAATTGGTTGGTTTACTACCTTGCGTTTATCTTTTCAGTTGCTTCTCTGCAGTTGATTCTTCTTGATCCACTGTTAGTCACGAGTGCAAAACTCTCAGGAACTTGAACTCTCGGCCTCAGCTGAAGAGAATACCCAGGCTTAGACTAGACAAACCAGACCAAGAAGGTAGTGGCTGGAGAAATCAGGAAGCTGCTTTGAAGTTATTACCTCTTAGCTGCGTTTCAGAGAAGTGTTGGGCAACTTCTCCCCAAGTTATTTTCGAACAGATCCAAGGAGAATGCATGCATGATTCATGCAAGAGAGGAATAGATGATCTGGGTGTGTAAATCTGCAATGTCGGCATAGAAACAGAAAGGAGTGAAAAGATTGAAAATAACAGGAGGGAAGAAGATTGTACAGAGCTGTTTTGTTTCACCTTGCCAGTTTTGTTTTGAACTAGAATGCAGCAGCTTGAACGGAGTTTTTTTTTTTTTTTGCTATTGCGTGGAGAGTTTACACAAAAGAAAAGGAAACAAGAGGGAGTTGAGTGCATGGTCTGTAATAGTCTCGGGGCATCCAGAAATACAGAGGGAAGAAGATAGCAACAGACAGTTTGGGAGCATCACCTGTAATGATTTTCAAACGGGGTACAGCTGATCTTCAAGGGTAACCTCGGTGCGCTCTTTGGAGGAGTATTCAGAAGGGTTCATGCATGTAACTTGTTTGGTTCACGAACAGAAAGTGTAGCAGAATCTGGAGTCCTTGGCACACTTGTTCATTCTATAGACAGTGACACGAGAGGATGCGTGGGAGTTTGGAGCACACGTACTGATGCATTTAAAACTTTGAAACAGAGCAAACTTGTCTTTTGACTGAACCCAAGATGATGCGGTTGGTGCTCGTGGTCTTCCTTATTCACGAAGCTACAGGGAAAGGAAGTAGAGGATGGAGATAAATTCTGGGCAATGGAATGTTGGTCTCAGGTTACAAGGGACTGTCGTGGAGAAAAAAATCCCTGGAGAGTAGATGCTTGTCGGCATTATTTTTTTCCTTTGTTCAGGCGTATTATAGAGGGATTGAGAGGGCGAGAATTTCAGGAGGGAGCAAGGACTGGGCGATCCCAAATTACAAGGAGAAATATCATGGGCACTAGAATAAAGAAACGTCAATGTCGCCCGAGGATTTGATCCCTCTGGTTGTCTATATTTTTTTTTCTTCGATCTGGTTCTGAACGAGGAGGAAGAAAGTGCTACAGAGGTGTGTTTGTTTCACCCTTTTTTGTAGTTACTCAGTTAGTTGGTACTAGTTTCAATTCGCGTGTGTCATTACTGAAATCGAGTATAGCTCAACTGGTTAAACACTCGGAAGGTACGGGAGGTCTCGGGTTTGAGCCTCAGTGGGAGCGTTTTGCTCCTTTTCCTTTCTTTTTTTTGTATAAGTTATACTTGATTATTTACATATTATTACATATAATATACCACGTTATGTTTATTTATTTATTTGTTACAAAGTTATGCGACGTTATCATTTATATTACCACGTTACGATGTTATGCAACGTTACGATGTTATGCAATGTTACTGTTTATTATTTACAACGTTATAATATCATAACGTTATGTACATGTATTCTCGTACTCGGACATATATAGGTACGACTATGTTAACATATAACGTTGCTAAATTTAATTGTTCATAGATTATTTTATGTCCGAATTATATAACACGTTATTTTCGGATATTCTCCTCGCGTTTGTGATTTTATGTGAGTAAATATTTAGGGGTGTTTCATAACTCTTCTTCCTCTATTTACAATGTCGAAAATCTGCAAGTTTGAAGGCCAAAATCAGAAGCAAAAAAAGGGGAAGGTTGGCTAAGTTCAACAAAGACTAAAGGTAAAAAATGTGCTCTAAAACTCTAAGTCCTTCCTTGACTTAATTATGGATGAAAATCTAAGCTCTCTTAACCCATTTCCTTCACTTTTTCATACAAGAACTTGAGATTATTCAACTCCTAAAGATGGCCAAAAGTTCCAAGTGAAGCAAGCTCTAAACTAGAGTAGACTTCAACCAAAGGTAAGGCTCAAAAATTAGGGTTCCTTGTGCTTAGTCTATCTTCTAAGATCTAGATCTATCAAAGATCTAACCATTTACCTTCTTTCCTAGTGGTGGCTGAAATATTGGGAAAAATATCAACTCTTTGAGTTATAAGGTATATCTCATTCCTTAAGGTTCATTTGGGCACTTTAAGCTTTAGATCTTCTTTTGATCTTATTTAGGAGTCTAATGACCCTAACTTTGATCCTTCATTTTCTTCTTAATGTAGCCAAATTGGAGCTTCAAAACTTCTTGGGTGCTTGACCGAAAATTAAAGAGAAGCAAGGTGGAAAACTCAAGAAATCAACATTAAGAAGGGTAAGCTTTTTAATCTAAAGCCTTAGTTCTTGAAACATTCATTAAACCCTTGGATTTGTGCAAAGGACTAATCCTCCTCTTATGTTTAATTATGGCCGAAAATTAGAGACCAAAACTGAAATACCCCTAAAGGTTTATAAACCTAATTAAAAGCCAAATCATGGTATTAAGAAGGCTAATGAGCCTTAATGAATTTATGAACCATGAAAACTCCTAGCACACTTATATAAATAAATATATGTTGTCAATGAAGGTTATTAAACCTTATATTAACACATGGATATAAGTGGAGCCTTCTAAAGGAGGAAATCAACTTACAGGTTGATTTATCACGTTATACTATTACATGAACAACACAAACACCTAAGGTAAAATATACCTTAAGAAGTCTTAATGACTTGTAGGTGATATAAGCACTTGAAACACAAATGTATGCACCTTAGGACAACTAACTATATGTGTTACACATATAACACATCAAACAAGTCCAAAATGTACAACATGTACAAAAAGAACACCAATATCAAGAGTGAATCAAAGAGTATACTTTTACTATTCATAATGAATAGTAAAGTATACAAATCACTCAAAAACACAAATTAACACACTTTAGGATAAAGAAATCATGTTGGTCACAAACTAACACATGATATAAGTCCAAGTGTACAACACATAAGTCATAATGTTACAAATAAAGCAAAAAGACTATTTTACCTGTAAGGACTAAAGGTGGGTGGCAAACTCCTTCCACTCTTTTCCACCTTGCAAAATATGGCATAAAATATCTCTTAAAGTGCCTAGTATACTAGTCATAAGTCATATTTTCATTCATTAAGACAAGTAAGGAAAAGTTGAAATTCTCTCTCTCTTCCATCCTATTCCAGCTGAGTTCCCCCTTTCCTTCTTTCTCCATTTTGCTTGTTATTCACCATGAAGAAAACACCAAGAACATCAAGAACACAAGGTAAATCCATACCTCCTTCTACCTTGAGTCTTCTTCTCCTTTTCATTAATCAAACAAAGAGCACAATACCAACTCCTTTCCCTCTTCAAATAATTCTGAAAACAAGCAGCTTTTAGAGCGAAAATTTGGCAGTTTACATAACTTGGAGCAAGGGAAGAACTAAGCTAATCAAAATGTAAAAATGCACTTTAAGCTTCTACCCTTCCTTTGATTCCATATATGGCCGAAATACATGAGTGTTTATACTCATTATTCTTGCTCTTTCATGCTCTAGCTTGAGCTCTTCCTAGCTCTCTTTGAGTTGGCCGAAAACACCAAGAATTCATCTCACGAAGGAGACTTCAAGGGTGAGTCAAATTGGAGGTTTCTATGTACCTTAATCTACCCTTTATCTATAGCTTTACAAGAGATTTAACTCTCAACATATTGTGCAAAATAGGCCGAGAATGAGCTAGAAATCCCCCTTGAAATCCAAAGGTAAAATCATATCCTTAAGCTTATTTTCATGCCTTAAAATTCTTCCTTATGTTTAGTCCATTCTTATACCCTATATATACTCTATTCTCTTAGTTAAATCCATGGATGAAAGTTGAGTAAAATTACTCCAAGAGGCCGAGAGCAAAAGAGGAAAAACAAGTCAAAAATCATCTTTGAAAGGGTAAGCGTTAATCTAAACCCTAGAGCCCCTTAATGATCAATTAAGCTTTAGATTTGTGTAAAAATATAACCTAACTCCATAATGGGATAAAGGGATGAGATTGGTGTGGAGAGAAATCAAGTTTTGAGCTTCAAAACTTGAAGGTAACTCTTAAAACACAATTTCATGCTTTAAGGCATTTTGAGTTGTTTAGCCAAACAAGGCCTAGGGTTTATGTGGGTAAATGGTCAAATTTGACCTTAAAATGGTTATGAAATAATATGGAAAACTTTGGATAATTATCTAAGTGATGACTTAAATGTCAAATTATTAAGGTTATGGAGTAATATTGCAATTACGGAAAAGTATTGGGTTAAAGTAATGAAAAGCCAAGATTTAATGTGATAATCTGGCTATTTTATGTCATTTTAAGTTATGGTTGAGTTTTGTAATAAGGCCATGTGTTTAGGCCAAGTTTATAAGTGTTTAAACACTTTAAATACTTTATGAGTTAAGCATTTGGTTAGTATTTCATTTGGTGAGAAAACCTACTGTTAAGAGGTTATTTGGAGTGTTAAAAACACCTATGAAATTTTGGATAAAAATACCTAAGGGTTAGGTATTATTAAGTTGGAGTTTAATGTCATAAATGACTTTAAAAGGGTTCAATTAAGGACTTAAAGGATGTTCTAGTGAACAAATGAGTGTTCTATGAGTGTAAATAAATAGTATTTGGGGTGTTAAAGTGGGATATAGCCGAAAGTTAGGCTTTCATTGTGCAGAATTGGAGCCTTATTTTGAGTAAGATATATACAAATATTAGTTATATTCATCGTTCATACGTATAATTCAATAGTGTGTTCACAATTCAGTTTAAATCTTTTGTTATAGAATGTACGAGCGACAACTACGACAAATAGAACCAACATTAACGGATGAGACAATCAACCTTAAGATGGAAACAGATTTTCCCTTCTGGTTCCGTTCATATGTGAGTGACTATATACACAAATAATTATATATATACATAAAGGTCAATATAAAATATGGTATTATGATATTATTTTTTGTATTACAGTCAAACGATGTTACCACGCCAAACGAATTCGTTCGTAGCTTGGCCCAAGGCCCGTTGAACGTGGCAACCTCCTACTCAGGTTTCTATGTGAATGGGTACAAATTTCACACAGAGTCTTACTCAGAAGACCGTACAACATACAACTGTGGTGTTTGCATTTCTGGGACAAACTATGGTGACTCGGAGTATGATTATTACGGGGTGCTGAAAGAGATCATCGAATTAGAGTATCCCGCATTACCTGTGAAGAAGATTGTAATGTTTAATTGTCATTGGTTTGACCTAGAAAAGAGAGGAGTACAAGTACATCCTCGATATAAGCTGGTTGACATTAATCATACAAGGAAATTTGACAAGTACGAGCCGTTTGTGCTAGCCGATCAAGCCGTTCAAGTGTATTATTGCTCATACCCATCAAAGAAGAGGGATAGGAAAGATTGGTGGGCTGTCTCTAAAGTGAAAGTGAGAAGCACTTTGAACATGCCCGACTCATCAGGAGTTGATGAGGAGGTTCAGCCACTGCAAGATGAAACCGTAGATCATGTGGTTCTATCACCTTTGGTCGACGATGAAGAAACATTTGATTTAGTAGACATAACAGATACAGAAATTTAACAAGTAAACTTACATACAACTACTATGCAACATCAATATATTATTGTTTTCATTTTTTTCTAAATTAGTGTATAAAAATATTTATTCTACTAAGTGTTTAATGTGATGTTTGTCATGGGTTTTCATAGTGATGGCAGGTGGTAGGAGTTTTTTTAAATCTGGGTGGTCATTTGGTCGAAGCAGAAGCAGGGCCAGCACTTCTACTCCCCCAGGTGATTCTCAGCAGGCTGCAGCTGATCATGTGGATGGTTCCGGTCATGGATCCCCGTTGGGTTCTACACATCCGCCCCCTTCGCACTCCTTGTCAAGACGAGCACCCATAGGGACCCTTTATTTCGACTCACTCACACTATTCTTCTATTGTCCTGGATTCACAGCCGTCTGTTGAGAGATGTCGATCTATATCTCTACCTCTACGCCGGCAGCCTACTCCTCCACCTCCACGGCAGCCTACTCCTCCACGTCAGCCTACTCCTCCACATCAGTCTACTCCTCCGTGACATGATGATTCACTTCCATCTGACGAAGCACCGCATAGCTCAGAGGCTTCACATGCTTCACACGGTGGTGGTGTTGATCCCCGTGTGGTATTACTATCTCTGGCAGGTAAGTACTATGTAAGTACAAAACAATTCTCAATAAATTTTGTTTTAAATATATATATATATATGCTAATTGTCAATTTGTGACGCGTTATATAATTATAGGGAGCTACTACCTACAAACAAGGTTGCTCGTTCTTTTCTTCCTTGCTTTGAGACAAGGTGGTTTTCAGAGGGTTATAGTTGGGAGGGTTTGGGCCAGGACGGTCATAGATTCTATTTCAATAAATTCAAGGTACTTAACCATTCTTGATCTTTAACTTCTTTTTTTTTATATATGTTATGCTTACACTTACTAATTTATGCAGAAGCGCTTCCGTTGGGATCCTGACCTTGAGAGTGTCGTCTATGAGTTATTCTGCGCCTTGGGCAGAAAACGATATTCAGACACACTCTACAAGATGAAGGCTAGGAAAATGAAGAGAAAAGTCATAGATGAAATCTGGCAGGCTTGGGAACAGCAGTGGGCGAATGAGAAGTTTAAGAAGATCGCGAGACTAACTCTCGCAACCGGAGGACTAAGCACACACCTAGTGGTGGTCTATCTACTCATGCGTGCGGTTCTCACACGATAAAATAGCATAAGAGGGTTCTGGTGAGTCTTTTTGTTTTGCAAGTGTATATGAAACTGGATGCAAGTACATGTGAATGTGAATATGATAATACAACTTTGAATGCATGATGTGAGTTGTGATTGTTATCAGATTCTGATATGTGCAATATTGGATTGTATATGTGTGGGAAAATGCATAAAAACAGGGGAGGTTATGTCAGATTTTTTTAAGCCTGGATCGATTAATTATTATTTGATTCTAACTGAACAATCTTGGTTTTTATGTGTGGGAAAATGTAAAAAAAACAGGGGAGGTTCTGTCAAATTTTTTAAAGGCTTGCTTCTAATTTAATCAAGTGTTTTTTTTTTGTGTAGACTAAGAAATACGGTACAGAGCCAGATGCTTACACATTGTTAATACACACTCATTCGAGCAAGGATAAGCCTGGAAACAGTGTGCCAGTATGCTCCAAGGTCGAGGACACTGTTGTAAGTGTTTTAATTTAACTTATTTAAGTTGAGCTACATTATTGAAATTTATTCATTAACGATGAGTACTAATTATATCATTGTGTTATGATTATGAAGCATAATACGAAGAGTTGTTAGATGCTGCCACTCAGGAGTCAACCACTCCTGCTGATCCATCTCTGCAAGCCACACATGTAGACCCTAATGAAATTTTTTATAAGGTTGTTGAAGGGAAATCCATAAAGCAGAGGGTCTACGGTGTGGGCGAGCTAGCACCAGCGTACTTCCCTGACTCATTTTATAGCACCGGCACTAGCTCACGGGCTTCCGGCTACGACCATAGCACATACGAGTCCATGAAGATGGAGCGGGAGCTGAGTCAGAAGTTCGATGATAATTACAGGCAGCAGGTTCGTATTGAGGAGAGGGAAGCGATGCGCCAGGAGATGTTCAGCGAGGAGACGTAGAGGATGATACGAGCGCAGATCTCCCAAATGTTTCTCTCTCAGCAGAGTCGACCGTACGGTGATCCTGGCGCAGGCTCTTGTACGGGTGGATGGGGTCAGTGGCCTAGAGGTCCGCATGATGGCTCAAGTGGTTCGGGTGGTCTGGGTGATCAGACGGGATATCGTCCAGGGGATGGACATGGTTGGGGGCGGGGCGGGCATTAGATAGATATGACATTTGACTTTGTTAGCTTGAACTATGTCTGTATCAAATTCGACTGCACTACTTCATATTTTGTGTTGATTGAACATTTATTTTTGTTTGCTTGTAGGATTAATGAGTACAACTCTTTATGGTATTGCATATTAAAGGTGGATATGAATAAAATGTATTATATGTCAACATTTACAGGTGAAAATATTTCTACAAATTAAAATATTAAATATTGTTTAAAAAAATGAAAGCAGTTTAGCGACGGAATGACGACGGACATTCCGTTGCTAAATATTAATCTGAAAAAACCAAATTTCGTCGCCAAATTAGCGACGTCCTTTTCCCTCTCTAATCCGTCGCTAATATATATTTCGCGACGGACAAATCCGTCGCTATTTGGCGACGGAAGACGGCGTCCGGCGCGATATTGAATTAGCAACGGACAATTCCGTCGCTAAATACGTATTTTCTAGTAGTGTAAGGACTTAAAGGATGTTCTAGTGAACAAATGAGTGTTATATGAGTGTATGCGTGTAAATAAATAGTATTTGGGGTGTTAAAGTGGGACATAGCCGAAAGTTAGGCTTTCATTGGATTTAAGATATAGAATATAAGTTTTAGAAAAAGTTAAGGACTTAAATGAAACCTTAGGAAAAATTTGGGGTAAAATCATAATTATGAGAAAGTTATGGTCAAGGTAGTACCTCGGTAGTCAACCTTGGTTAAGGAAAGAGTGTTGACCAAGTTAGGTGAAGAAATAATGAAAATAGCAATTTAAATGAAGTTTAGAAGTTAAATGTAAGTTTTGTAAAACTTGTGGGGCTAGTTGGTAAAATATGAAAGTATGGGATGGAAATGTGATTAAAAACAGACTTGGGGTCTGTTTGGTTTCTTGGAAAATTTTGGGTTGATTTTGGATTTTAATTATAAAGATAGTAAAATATAAGGTATAATAATGAAATTGTAAAGTTGTAAAAGTGAGTGTGGTCACTTTGTAAATAACCCAAAAGTTATGGAGAGTGAAATAAATCTAGGCAGTAGAGTGGTGTGTTCGAAATCTTTGGGTTATAATTAAATAAGAGAGCAAATGTTATAATATAAGGTATTTGGAGTAAGGTTGTAATGTTATTAGAGATAATGTGGAAAGAATGTAATATTTTGTAAGTTAAGGGTTATATGCGAGAATATATGTAAGGGAGGAATGAATTTTATTATATGATTGGGAATGTCACGAAATAACAAAGATAAGTTTTAAATACTAGCTAAGAGAAGTTAGTATAAATAAAGGAACTTGGAAGTTCACATAAAATAATGGGAGCTTATGGAGTATTATAATATATAATATAGTTTTGGATTGACTATATTAAGAGAGAAGTTTAATATATGTGAGAATCATAATATAAAACATTAGACACAAAGTCAAAAGTTAAAATATGGAAGTTGGACAAATAGAGAGAGTTATATAATTCAAAGAATTAAAAGAATGAATTATATAGAAATATTGACTTGAATGCTTTAATCAAGTCAACTACATTGACCTAGTCAACTCAATTGACCAAGAAGGTCAACATTGACAAACTTATAAGTGAGATGAGACTTTTAGAAGAAGTAAACATTATAAGGTCAATTATATAAATAACATATAGTAACAAAACTATATATGGATATATATATACATGCTTATATATATATAATAAACCTATGATTAAATGAGATAGGTTTTAGGATTAAATCCTAAGCTATAAGTGATACAACAATGTTGTTAATACATGAATTAAAGTATTGACTTAACTAATCCCGAACTCATCCAAAACCCAAGTAATGATGACTAGTTAATCACGGGGTAATTAGCGACTAATTGGGATACCAACTTAGTCAATATTATAGAGAGCTAATATTTAGCCTCGTATTCCAGAGCTGAGTGCATTAGAGGACGTACGTTAGAGGACGGACTCGGGCTTAGAACGTCTTCTCTTCTACCTACCTGGTGAATGGTATGTTGTTATGTGTTCCAATTCTCTAAGGGTTTCCTCAGTTCAAATGTGAGTGAATTTGTGAGAAGATTAATTGTGTTAGTTGTGTGGGCTAATATATATGATGATATACAATTGTTGCCTTGTTTAATTACTATCGTTATGCAATATTAAATTGTTTGTATCCATAAACCGAACTAAGGCAAATCAGTGCTATCTTATATTAAGATAAGAGACGTAATAAGAAAACATCATTGTGAAGGATAATTATGAACTATATTATCTGAGAATTCTAAGAATATACTTATTATTGTACATTCGTATGGTATAAATAACCTAGAGATTCTAGGAATAAGTCCTTAATGGCTTTACATTCAAAATGTTATTCACTGAAACCTAAGTTGGGACTTAGGTATGTAGATTAAGAGACCCTAATCATCAGTGACTTGATAATGGAGGAAGTGTATAGAGAAAATCCAAGGGGATGTGGCTCTTGGTGCGCTGTGATCACAAACTGAGAGGATGACTGGATACGGCTCCTCTCCATTAAATTCCAACGATCCTAGATGGTTTGTTGGTCAGAATACTCTGTTTGTTGGAGGTGGCTACTACCGTTGGTGACCCGCCGAATATAGAGGTATGGTGTAGAGACATGTCGTCCTTTAACGCGACGTTTGTCATTAGGCAAGAGATGGTTCTCAGCTAAACATTAATACGAACAACAATTACGCTCGTATAAGTGGTGAACAATATTTAGTGCCTTAAAGGCCAAGGAACGAGAACGAACTTTAAATACATTTCTCGTAATATTCACCTTGAATGTTTAGTATGCTTATTATTGTATTGTGAAATTCTATGTGGTGAAGCATGTGTGATGTGTGATTATTGTGTGGTTGGTTATGTTATGTATTGCTTTACAGTGTTGTTATAAACGGTATTGCATGTAAATTGAACTGCATGCTTTCGACCAATTAACTGAGGGATCTGAGGGGGCATGGCGGTTACATAGTGGCATACTCAGTAGGGGCTGATTCCATACATACAAAAACAATTCTACAGGGTTGTAGCAGATTACCGACGCAGGAGCGTGGGAGTTTTGGGTAGCGGTGTACAAACATTGGGGTATACACATGCTTTTTAGTTTTTGAATTCAGTTTTTGTTTATACCGAGGTTGTACGATATGTATTAATACTAGATTGCTCACGAGGTCAAATTGTATTAAGTACTGTGATTCAAACTACTATCTATATTTTGCTATCATTGTAGTTATGATCCAGTGTTGTATTCGGTTTTTATATTTGGATGCTTCTTCACTCGCATGGGCGAGTGATGGCGGTAACAACTACTAGAATGTGATTTTATTTACTTTCTGATGTGATTATCTTGATTAAGTAAGACGATAAGATGGTAATTAGGAGACGATTAAGTAGGGGTGTTACAAAAACCACTAGCTTTGGAGCATTAAGTTTAATGTCCAAGCCTTAAAGACTTATTGTAATGTTTTAAGTTGTTTATGCCTGGTATTAAATTATGGCCAAATTGTGAGATGGAAAATGGTTAGTTATGACCTAAGAGTGAATATAAATCTACATTAAAACATTTGGTTATATTAACTAATGACTTAAGGACTTAAATGTCAAATTTACAAAGTTTAAGTGACTTTGTTGCAATAACCAAAACTTGGGCAGTATGGGTATTAATTTGGCCGAGATTAAACTGGTTATTATGTACATTTTGAAGTGTTGAAAGTTTATATTATGGTTTGTATTATGGTAAAAAGTTTAGGCTAGTTTTATGAGCATTTTGGTGGTTATAATGCTTTCAAAAGTTAGGTGTAAATATCTAGGAGCTTGAGGGTTGTTGGAGTAATTAAAAAACTTCAAAAAATGGTGGAAAATAGCTAAGAAGATTAGAAAGTGTTTGGTAATTAATGGAGTAAAGGAAGGTTGGTTAATGCAAAGGAAATAAAGATTGGAGTGTTAAATAGTAATATAGCCGAAAGTTAGGCTTAAGTTAGGT
This sequence comes from Limonium bicolor, assembly GCA_023374045.1. Classification (NCBI taxonomy): domain Eukaryota; kingdom Viridiplantae; phylum Streptophyta; class Magnoliopsida; order Caryophyllales; family Plumbaginaceae; genus Limonium; species Limonium bicolor. Next base: position 285,446,839 of record CM041777.1, read on the forward strand.
TAGAAATGAAAAATATAAGTTAAAGTAAGATAAAGGAGTAATTTTTAACATTTAGAAAACTTTGGGGTCTAAATTATAATATCTGAAAAGTACGGGGTATGGTAGAATAATTACGGTCAACCTATGAGGGATTGGGGTATTGACCAAAATTAAGAAAGAAATTATTGAAAATATAAGTTAAGTAAGAATTATAGTATGTTTGTAAACTTATAGAACTTGTGGGGTAAAACCATAAATTTGAGAAAGATTGGGTTGTAAATCAAAATAGGCAGAATGGGTCTGTTTGAGATTTCCGAATAATGAAGTTTAAATTTGGAATTAATTAAGTGAAGGATTGAAATTAATAGATAATTATAATTAGTGGTCAACTGTAACGTTTAGAAAATTCATGAGGGTCAAACCTTAAATATGAGAAGTTAGGGTCAAAATCAGAATTGGGTAGATTAGGGGCTGTTTGATAATTTGAAGGTTTGGAATTAAAACTTTGAAATAATTAAGTTAGAAGTTGAAGTTATAAGATGTATATATGATTGGAATTAAATTGTAAGTTACGAAAATATTGAAAGAATAATAGAACATTAAATAAAATTTAAGGAAGTAGAATTATAGGTGAGAATTATAATTGTAAGAGTAAAGATGGTATAATTTGGGGATAATAAAATAACATGTTAAGCATATGAGTCTCAATAGAGATATTAAGAGTTAGCAAATTCAAAGGAGTTTCATAACTCATGTAAAACTTAAAAGGTTGTAAGCACATATATTAGGTTCGTTTGGGACAGCTGCTCGGGCTGCTGTTGGGTTCTGCTGCTGGAAATTGAGAAGTTGTCTGCTAATAGTTTTACAGAAGCTGTCAGCTGTTGATTTGGTGTTTGGTGGAACATCTGCTGATGGTTTTAAAAAGCAGAGATAGTTATTAGGTTCTGCTGCTGAAAATTGAGAAGCTGTCTGCTGATGTTTTGCAGAAGCTGTTAGCTGTTGGTTTTGGTGTTTGGTGGAAGCCTCCTGATTTTAGAAATTGAGAAGTTGTCTGCTGCTGGAAGCTGTTCCCCAAACAAGCTCATTATATGGTTGGAAAATTAATACTAAGAGGAATCCTATTGAACAAGAAACGTTACATTCGAGAAAGATAAGGAATTAAAGTACCTGATTGATTCGGTGTATAGGATCGGGATAGCTGGGACGTCATCTGGGAATAGGCGGGCGTCAAACTAGGCTAAGGTATGGTTTCTTGTAACCCGCGTGTTCCTGAGGTTTACCTTGATTTACGTGCTATGTGTTTGTTTGAACGACCAATAAGATAATTTGCATGAAACATGTATTATTGTGTTGTTGTTTACGTTTCGTATCTAACTATCCTCGTCTTTTGTGATGTGCTTCTAACTACAATATAGTAGACAAAACTCACATAAGGAGCATATGATCATGATTAGAGAACTTTAGAGGATTAAGTATACAAATGTATCTAACGGTGGAAACGTATGAGAATTACTCACTAACTCCCTAAAATGTTAGTTGACTTCCGAGACGGAGATGATTCAAACTAACACACTAGAAGTAGGACGAACGTTCTAATGATACTACTAACAAACTTGGCTTACTTGGGGGGAGAGAGGAGTCTTGAAAGTATTGGTCACTTGCGTTGAGATCAGAGAATGGTATCTGCATCAGATCCATCTCCTCAGATAAATATACGTCACATTGACGGTGGTTTGCTTTATTGAGGCTATTAATCATCGAGCAGGGTTCATAAAAAACCGAATAAATATGTCACTTTTGACTGTTGTTAGTTGTATTTGAGAACTTATTTCTCATCTCCCTAGTTCATTCATACCCAAATAAATAAACATCACTTGGCGGTGGTTTACTTCATTCGAGGCTATTACTCAACTAAAGGGGTTCATAAATACCCAAACACAGTAACCACTAACTATGACAAGGAACAATCCCCTTGTGAGGATTGTATGAGAATACACAAGTTAAGGTCAAAATCGAGATTCTAATTAATATCTCAAGGAAATAACATAGGACTGACTCATTGTATCCGATGTCTCTACTCTTGTTTATGATGCGATATGTCAACTGGGCACTTGTGAATGCATGCAACATATTAAATGTTTACTATTTTGTTATGTTATTCGTATAATAATCAATTGCATGTTCACTTGATAAATTAGTCATGTGTAGCCCGGTAGCCATGGGTTGCACCTTAGCATACTCCGCAGCTGTGTTGAGCCCGTTGTGGCATAACCATTTCGGGTACATGATTGAAGATGTTACCCAGTCGGAGTGTAGGACAGGGTAGATACACTTTTGAATACATTTTGGGATTGATTATATTTTAGAATTTTTATAACTCATGTGTACTTATGGGTGAAGTGGAGAATTGAACTTGTGTTTGACTTTTGGATATTAGAATGAACTCGGTAATGTATGTGATGATGTATTTAAATCAGATTTATCCAATCCATCAGACCGTAGCTTTTGTATGTAATAGGCCTTGTCAGTCACGTGGGTGATTGAAGGCGGTCACACCGGTTGTACGAGATATCCGCTGCATGTTTATGGAAGTTAGCTTTAACGTTTGACACTAATTATCTATTTAAGAGTCGGGGTGTTCCCGCATGACTCGATGGACTCCCCACCGCACACTCTTCGAATCTCCACTCGTAACTCAATGAACAATCGACTGGATTGAACAGAGGTTGGAACCGAAATCAGAAACGAGGAAACTAAACAAAGACAAATATCACAATCCCACAATCTACAAACCTGAAATACGACATACGATAGACCGAGACACTCACAAGCAGAACCAACCCGACAATCGATCATTGAAGCAACAGAGCAGAGTAGGAAGAAGAGGAGTGCAAAGGAAGAAGTTGGAGAGCGGAGGAAGAGCAGAACGGGAAATTGTAAATAGGAAGGAAGAAGGGAAAAAGAAATAACATAGCAAAAGGAAGTTCTTACCCCTCCTTACTCAAAGCTAATATAATATCATCCAGACATGACATAAACTCAGTAACATAAGATATGAATGACATGAAACTCCCTTTGTAAACCAGAAGTTAAAAAAAACTGGGGCACAACATATACATAGGCTCTCACTCATGTTCACTAAAGGACAACCATTGAAGAAGAACTCGCATCATTAGAAAAGAACAACATGTGGGAAATTACAAATCTTCTCAATGGTTAGAAATGCGTCAATTGCAAGTAGGTGTACCGATTCAAGCTTCGTTCTGATGGTACTTTGGGGAGATATAAAGCAAAATTGGTGGTTCATTGATTCACACAGAGACATGGAATAGATTTCCATGAAACCTTTTCTTTCTCCAATTGTTAAGATCACCACAATAAGAGCTCTTTTGTCAGTAGCAACAAAGCGAAGATGGATCATCAATCAGCTAGATGTAAACAATTCCTTTATCCACGGTGACCTTCATGAAGAAATCTACATAAAAGTTAGCATGGTGTTCATGTCACAAGCAATAACAAAGTCTATCGATTGAGAAAGTCATTATATGGCTTATAACAAGCATGACAGTAATGTGATCGTCTATCAACCTTCTTGCATCAACAAGGATGCAAGCTATCCGAAATGATAACTCCCTTTTAAACGAGAAGAAGGTACTTCAAAAATATATCTAGGAGTTTACAAAGATGACATACTGGTTTGCGGAAATGATAAAAACGGAATACAAAAGATCAAACAATAACTCAACATGGAATTCTGAATCAAAGATCTAGGACCACTTCATTTTTCCTTGGCATGGAGTTCACCACCACAGACGATGACATGGTTCTCACTAAACACAAGTTTTCCAAAGAACTCATACATGAGTAAAAGGTCAATGATTAACGGTCTCTGCTGGCTAGCCCTTTGGGACCGGGCATAAGTTGCATCTTGAAGATGGCACACCTTTAAAGAATCTCGAATCCTACAAGCGTATAATCGATCAGTTGAATTATCTTGTCAATAGCCGACAAGATATAAACTTCAGTGTGCAATTTCTTAGTCAATTCTTACAAAATCCTCATGGCACTCATTGGAACGCTGCTATCCATTTGCTTCAAGATATGTCAAAGGTACTATTGGATATGGCATCTTCTTGAGCGACTCAAATTACAGTCGTGTTGCTTATTGTGATTCAAACTAGGCTTCCTATCCAATTTCTTGAAGATTGGTAAGTGGTTATTACATAACCCTTGGAGGGTCTTTTATTCTTGGAAGTCAAAGAAAAATGCTTGTGTTTCTTTGTCATCCGCAGAAGCTGATATCGAGCCATGTAGAGAGTCATTACAGAATTTGCGCGGGTGAGTCGTTTACTAAATGAATTTGGAGTTCCTAATTTCACTCCCTAATCCTTTTAAGTGTGACAACCAATCAACCATTTTTGTCGCAAAAAATGCAGCTCTTTATGAACGTACAAAACACATTGAGATTGATGTGCATTATCGTGAACTAATCCAAAAATGATTGATTCAGGTTGGACATATATCAAATCAACATCAAATGGCGGATATGATGACAAAAGTTCTAAGTGAGACAAACTACCGCAGTCAACTTCAACACATGGGCATACAATCCGACAACATGCTTGAGATGGGTGTTAGGGTAGAATAATAGCTCATACAGTTGGGCTACCCGTTTCAGGTTTGGTCTAACCCTTTCTCATTCTTGTCTTTTAGAAAAATCTCTAGAGCATTCTTTAGTATTTGAATTCCTACCCTTTATGTAAATCTCTAGAGTATTCATTTAGTATTTGAATTCTTGCCCTTTATGTAAATTTCTACAGTATTCTTTCTACTCCATATATAGAGTAGTTTTTCTCTGAATGAAATATTGAAAGTTCTTGACAGAATACGTTTTCATTTCTTCTTCTCTTCTCTTTCAATTTCTCCTCAGTTCCATGCTTACAATTAGCGGTCATTATCATTATGTTGGAGTGATAAGACAGCTTCCATGTATATGGAACGAAAAAGAAAAGATCTGCAACCCTAGAGGTGAGTTATGTTCCTTATAACACAATAAAAAAAACATCCCAAAAAAAACTAGAATGTGTTTAATTACCAAACCAAACCTAAGTGTCAGATTATAGCCTACAGTTGGCCTTGACACCAGTCATACACCACGCTCATTGTACGGCCTCTATACGATTACCGCTTTACCAAGCCTCCTCCAGTTGACGATGCATCGAGCATGTTCTGCCACTCGTGGATTGAACCGCTGGCACTAACAAACATCGATACAGGCGTTTTTGACATGTCGAATTGCTTTCCAAAATCACAACCAAGCTAAACAAGTAAGCTGATACGAACGACAATTGAATTCCAGTTTACGTGTTTCAAAGTCTGCATCCATATACGTAGCGGAAATATGGAAGAAAAAAAAACAGAAAATAGAATGACGCTCTCAGAATCTCACGAAAGGCAAAATGGCCCAAAGAGCAAACGGGAACAAGTGATAAATCCTTCTATGCCCCCACAAATACGCAACGAATCCCTACATATAGAACCCAAGAATCCAATTAATAGGTAGGTAGGTGATTGAGCACTGGCAGTAACAAGCATTGATGGAAAAAAAAAAACTTTTGCCGCGGCTCTAATCAACCATATACTCCATAAAAAGCTAAAGGCTCCAAACAACCATGTATAAACTACCTAAGAGCCACCATAGTCTAGAATATTTATTGAAGATAAACTGACAAAACTACAAGCAAGATTTCCCGATTCAACCCTCTTTGTCTTCTATTTCATACTCATCGTCATCAGGCTTTCCCACTATACTCATCCATGTCATCCTCATCTTCATCGTCAGCATACCTGCTGGTTGCATGCAGCGAATGCAGATCATCGCTCATTCGGTGATCTTCCAAGTACTTAAGCCCGAGTTGACATCACGGTGTTTAACTAGCAGCCACCTCAGGAGCCGATCTTCCTTGTTCAAGTAATGCAACTCCTTGTTGATGTTGGGAGTTGCCATCATGGTCATTTGCATCAAGCTTCCCTGAAAGATGTATGAGGAAAACGACCATTGATATGAGTATAGGTCCACGAAGAAAGAAATGAAGTAACGAAACTCTGTGAATGAACGTGAAACATTTTTATGTAAGGAGACCGAACTGGGTGCGCAAGACATGAATTCTAGTATGTAGTTCCCAATGTGAGTAAAAAAATTAGGAGATCAATTACGTGTGATTTGGACATGTGGTTTTTAATTTCCACCCTTTCGTAAAAATAATAACCTGTCACTAGTTACCAATCAACTCATCTCCCCAGGCTTGTCTCTTAGTTATCAGATTCGCCACCAAGCCCCACATAATGCATCATCAGCCATCATGTGCTTTCCAATTTACACCCTTTTGTATACAATGCAACCATAGTCTCACCATGAAGATACCAGTCATGGGGCACAATGATGTTAACCAGATGGGAGTTGTCTGGCTGCGACAGTCATGGTCCACCAGAAAACCCACAACCAAAATTCAAGACAAACTAATCTACAGTGTTGTTAAGACTGCAACCTCAACACCACCACAACTATATTTTAGGCACCACCTGATGGACAAGGTGGTCGTTTAACATGGGTTTGGAGGGCTAATGGGCAAGGAAGCAGTGGGCCAATCGTCACTAAGAAATTATATGAGCCAAGGGAAGTGTAGGAATTAGCTGGTGTTGCCCTTATTCAATACATTTGTATCCTGCTGTTGGCTATTTAAGGAAAATGATGGCGAGGGTCGTAACTATCAACGATTCCATTCCTAATTAGCAACTCTTGTGAGTAGGCGAGTTTTACACGATTAAACAGAAACGATCTAGGTTGTAGCTAACAAAACCTTATCAAAGTTCTGGAGCATGAAGTTGGGAGAATCTCACGATAGAAAAGAATTCACTTCATAATTGTAGGAAGACTTGGACTAATTTCTGAACGGTAACAGTCCTTGAATATAGGACATCGTTATCAACCCCCTGGCAAGCTCAACATGGGAACGGAGGTGAAGCTTGGACCGAAGTTGAGAGACACATTCTTTGCGAAGTGGTTTTGTAAAATATCGGGCACAATCTAATCGACGGTGGAGATGTGACCGATCCGTAGCGCTCCGGGGTCTACTTGTTCACGGACGAAGTGAAAGTCAAATTTGATATGTTTGGAACGGGAGCTGATGACTGGATTTTTACTCATGAAAATTACACCAACATTGTCGCATAGTAACTGAAGCGGGAGTCGTAGCGGTGCGTGAAGATCTTGGAGAAGTTGCTGAATCCAAAGAAGTTCGGCAGTGATGTAGGCAAGTGCTTGATATTCAGCTTCAGTGCTGGAGCGGGCAACGACCCGTTGCTTGCGTGATGTCCAACTGATCAGATTGTGGGCATGATCAGTGGCACTGGTGTCAAAGTACCAGGCCGGATCAACAACGGTAGATGGACTGTTGTAGGTGGTGACATGGGCTTGCTTCACGTGGGTGCGAGGACGACGTGGTGGATAGTCGGTCTGATTGCAGCATTGCCAACAATCAATTGCTTCATGACCGGTTTTGCCACAAATTTGACAGGTGGAGCGCCGATGAGCAGTGCGGTTGCCGGAGTAACCAGGGCTGGGAGGACGGGTTTGATTGGGTCGAGAACTGGTGCGGTTGACAGTATGAGCAATGGCAGCGGATGGTGGAGCTGATGGAGTGGGAAGGGGCAGCAGACCGGTTTGACGATTGTGTTCGTCTTCGAGACGTGCTTCTTCTTGAAGAAGTAAGCCGACCAGGTCATCAATTGTGAGGTCTTCTATTTTCATCATAAAAGCAGCGGTGAAGGAACCGTAGGATGAATCAAGACCAGCGAGAAGTTAGCCGTTGAGATCTTCATTAGAAATAGCATTGTCGTTTTCAGCCAACACATCAGCAATAGTGCGTTTCTTTTCAATGTACTCCATCATGGTAAGTGATCCTTTGGATAAGGATTGTAGTTGAGATTCCATCACCATCCTGTGTGCGCGAGTGTGAGCTTGATAGGTACGAGCAATGGCAAGCCAGGCCATTTGGGAGGAGGTAAAGCGGGCAACTAGCACAAGGGTGCGTTCCAACGGTGTGGATTTGATCCAGAGGAGAACTAACAGATCACGTTTCTTCCATTGAGTGTATTCAGGATTGGGAGCGGCGACACCGGCTACAGGATCAAGAAGTTTGGCAGGGGGTTGTGGGTTGAGAATGTGAGATTCTAAATCAAAGCTTCCAAAGCGGAGATGACAGTAGTCCGTCAAAGGGAGTAGTTGTCACGATCTAATTTGATGCTTATGGAAGGTATTTGAAAACTGAGAGAGGATGTGTTAATGTTGGATATTGTTGTGGCAGAAGGGAAAAAAAATGGTTGTTACTGAAGTTAGGAGAATCTCACGATAGAAAAGACTTCACTGCATAATTGTAAGAAGACTTGGACTAATTTCTGAACGGTAACAGTCCTTGAATATAGGACATCGTTATCAGAGCAGACTGTCGTGAGAATCCTAGTTTTCTAGTCGTCGCTGCCTAATTTGGTATCTGAGACTCTGGGGTTTCATCGGACGATTTGCAAAATTGGAAATCACAAACAGAATGATTCAGTCAAAATTCGTCTGATTATATGATAGGGTTTAAAGCAACTAGTCCAACCACTCTGATAGTCACCCAGGCAGAAAGGTATCAGTCACTCTCTTTGCTAATTTATCTCCCTCTATTCTCTTGCCTAGCTCTTTCCCACCCTGGCCTTTTGGTATCATTTCTCAGACGAAGTGAAGTAATGCATGGATGCAACAAACCCAGGTTGTAGATTTACAACCATACAAATTAACAAGGAGTGCAGTGAGCCAAGTCTTCTGGAGACGGTCACTTTCTGCCAGAAACTTAGCAGCCTCCACACCCATCTGGGTGAATCAAACAACCTCATATCTCTAATGCCTCTAGGGCGATCCCAGGAGAATCTTTGAACAATACGTCATTTAGTCTGGGCACCCACACTGCAAATTCTCCAATTGGAAGGGGGCCTGGCAATTGTCTAGGTGCAGCCAAGTACCCGACTTAATGGGGAAACTGATTATCACCCTCCAAGTCTCAATAAGACTGACTTTATTAATCTCTTTGGTACCGATCAATTACACATTCACATCCTTGGGTACTTTCACTAACAACCCACTCAACTAATCACTCAACAATACAGCTGTCATAAAAACCAGTAACAATATTATTCCCTCCGCCTATACACTAGACCAAAACGCCCTTTAGCTGGAACCAAGATCAAAACCAAGTTCAAGCAATGAAGTGTTAGATTTGGAGAAATACTTTTGTCATGTATTATTGTTAGACATTATAAGGCCCATTAGTTGTGGCCCAGCTGTGCTATAAGCTCATATAGTGTGAATCCATGTCAGCTATGGTGAGGCTGAAACTATTCAATACAATAGAGTCTCTCTTATAAAAGAACCACAAGGTATCAGAGGCTTAGGTTCTTCTCGAGGCCAGTGCTTTGGTGAAGAATGGAAACCAGAAACTTGGTGCGGGTTATCAGGTGTTGAACCATGCCACCTATGCTGGATAAATACCTTTCCAGTCATTGAAAAGCTCCTCGACAAACATAGCGGTGATATCTTCTTATTAAGGGAAAATTACATTGTCCACCCATGAGGTATTGGGGAATTACAATGCCCACCCATGAGCTTTAGAAAATTACAATGCCCACCCATGAGATATTAAGAAATTACAATGCCCACCCATGAGTTTTAGAAAATTACAATGCCCACCCATGTACTTATCTAAAAGAGGTGAAATCGAATATGTAAAATAATGATTACTTTAAGAAACAACTTAGACAATGGTAAAAAAAATTAAAAAACCCTAAATTAATCTTATATGACCAATTAGAAGTCAAATAAACTGAAACATGCCTAAAAATAACAAAATAAAGAAATAAAATCAAATAAAATGAGGTGAACATATATGTAGTTCCTCATAATTTTTGCACGGTTTTCTTCATTTCATTACTTCAACGTTGCATGGTGTAAATTAGGTTTTTTTTATTACTTTACATAGTTGAATTGATTAACCAATGTAAAATTTACTTAGATCTTTGATTTTCACCTCATTTTGATAAGTTCATGGGTGGGCATTGTAATTTTCTAAAACGCATGGGTGGGCATTATAATTTCTTAATATCTTATGGGTGGGCATTGTAATATTTTAAAACTCATGGGTGGGCATTGTAATTCCCTAATACCTCATGGGTGGGCAATGTAATTTTTCCTTATAAAATTGATCTCCATAACTATTACCATCAGTACAGGTGGAGAAGGCAAATGTCTAATTACCCGCCTTTATAATGCATTCCAGGCATAATGAATTAACAGTAAATTTGTCAGGTCTAATGAATGCCAACATGATATGTCCGACCACTGTAAGCTTGGGAAGGATACACAGCCTGCCCGGTCAATGGTGGCAGCTATAGTCATACAAAAGTATCACTCATTCTCTTGCTTTTCTTTTGTCGCGGAAGGCCACTCTTCTGTTGCTAATCAAACTCTGTCCACTCTTTATTTAATCACTCCTTTCCTTCCCTGCCTCAGGAACATATTCTCTTAACAGAGTCGATAGCTGACGCTGATTCATACTTCAAAGTCTGAGGAGCTAATAACTATTCCTATCATACAATTAGCCATTATCAATTCTCCGATGCAGAGTTTATTTCCATTCACGTCGGTAATGGAGGGAAAAAGGAATCTATAAAGTCCTGAACTAGTTGACTCAATAATGAGTAGAGATGTAGCCATACAATGTCCATAGTCCAAAACAGGCACGTATCAAATAAAAATTCAGCTGAAAACATACATAACTTTAGACCCAATATCATCCCAAAGGCTGCTTACTACAACAGAATATCAAAGTTTTATTCTCAAACAATTGGGTCGACTAACATGAATCAATATATGAAATTGGGGCAAAGCCATAGATATTAAAGAAAGAAAAAGACAAAGGAGCGAGAAAAAGGAAATGTGAAAGGGATGGGGAAGGAGTAGGGAAGGAAAACGGGATTATCAAAACAAGGTAGAAACTTCTACAGTGGAATATTGAAAACACCATAAAAATGAGAGTAAATGAAAAGGATATATTGAAAATAACGAGGACAGGAAGAAAATAATACAATATCGCACAGTCTGCCAGTAGAATTCTTCTCCTTAATTTCACCCACTTTAAATTGCTCATTTATCCCAAGTAGCCAGATGTCCTTCTAGGCCATTCTAGCCCATGTTTGTCTAGATCTTCCTCTCCCTTACCTCCCTCGCTCCTCTCCCAACATCTCAATTCATTTAATCGGTGTCTCCCTCAGTCTCCTACTCACATGACCAAACTACCGCAACTGAGATACACGCATCTTATCTTCAATTGATGTTACTCCCATGTCTGATTGTCTCATTCCTCATACGGTATTATCATGACAGGAATATACCCATTAGACATCCATGAGACAAGACGGATCGGATCAGAGCTCAACTATAAAAGTGGGAGCTCGATATATTTAGGCTCGGTAGGAGAAGAACGACCAACTGTTTGGGATGGTCTATAAATATTAAGGAGAAGGATTGACCCCGTTCCAGGGAAGTCCATGCAGACTGGTATACTCAAGAAGGCAAAAGAGTAGTTAACAGCCATTTATCCCAGCTTGCAGTTGCAGTCAGCAGGAGAAGTATGATGTTCTGGATAACTTCCACCCCAAATGAATCCTCATAAAGAGAGGACAAGATATAGTGACAAACCAAGTACCAGCAGGGATAGACTTTCCTATCTTAATGAAGTTCAGCTGGGAATCTAGAGCTGAGAACTTTATCCCAAGACGAATAAGTTTCTCAGAGGCAACGAGAATAAATTTTTAACTGTATGTTTCTGGATAATGTTTGTGCACTGCTGAGCTTAGAACTCCTAACATGTTCAAGGACTCGAGTAATCATACAAGCAATGAAAGAATCAATGGTAAAAGTCAGAATGAGCACAATCTCATGGAATTGAACCAATACATTGAGCACATAAAAAATCAGTCATAACTTTGAGAAAGATGTCTCGCCTGGAAATAACGGCCATCAAGCTTTTTAATCCCGTAGCCTAACTGGACTTCTCCAAGGTACCTAGTCTCTGTGAGGACACCATTTCTGGCATAGATATGCTTGCCCACACGAGTGAGCAAGTCCAACATTGCTTCCTGGGATAGACGAGGTTTCAAAAGAAACATACAATCGTAGAGTGGCATATTTTACATACAAGCTTGTCTGTGCACGAACAGAATGATAGTAGTTTCCTCTGCATACGAAAAAAAAGGTTCATATTAACATGACAAAGCTGCAGAAAAATAATATCCCATAAATCATGTCACAAAGAAATCATTCTGCGAGTGCGTGTAGACACAGTGGCGGACCAACATGCCCCCACAGTTTTTTTAAAAATACAAGTATATATGTGTCTATATATAGGAAAAATAGATAATAAATCTTAGATACATAGTGTGGCTGAAATATGAAGTTTTGGCATTCAAAATAGTGCATGTTTGAAACTTGCGTTGATTCTATTAGTTACTACAACTATAGTTGAAAGAGCATCCACACTCATGAAATATATTAAGATGGGAGATGAATTAGTCAGTGATAATCTAAACAATTATGTAGAATTAGATATATTTAAGTCTATTAACCATAATATTATAATGTATCATTTTTAAATGATAAAGACACATAGAGCAATTGTAATTTAAATATTGAACAGTGTTTTAAAATTTAATTTTAATATTTTGTTTGTCATATTTTTATTCGATGAAAAACGCCCCACATGTTTTAAATTTTAGATCCGCCACAGCATAGACAGGATGGGTAAACACAAAATAAATCTCTATCCATGGCATTTGCTAAAACATCATACAGAGTAATTAAAAGCTTAAGTAAGATGCAGTTAAATATGGTGCTTCAGTATCTCCAGTATGAAAGAAATAGCACAATTACACTGTAACACCACTTTTGGAGGAGGGAAGAGAAGGAATGCATAGAGCAAAGGTACAAACCAAAACTATTTCTTTCATACTGGAGATACTAAAGCACCATATTTAACTGCATCTTACTTAAGCTTTTAAATATGGTGCATGGGTAAGTCAATGTTGACCTACCCATGCACCAAAACTACAACACTGAATCGAGCAAAGGTACATGTATTCTACCAATACAAGAGCTGTATAAGTTCCTAGCAACATAAACATCTAGAAAACCAACTCCAAGAGAAATGCAATAAATGTACTACATAGGTAAATGCATAGATGAGTATTCCTCAAAATGAAATACAGAATAACATTTTCCAAGTGATTTTCATTTCCCATGAATCATGAGAATATCTCTACACTTAATCAGTACATAATCACCACACTATGGCTTAAAGTATAAACTGCAACTTCATAAAGGTGTCGTACTTAAAAGACCGGCATAATTCGGATGTCTAAAGGAAGCATCATTGATTGTAAAGAAAGAATCTAGTCCTACAATTGCTCCAAGTAACCCCTTAGCTCCAGGTTCATGTTGTTTGCCAAGTTCAAATACCTTTTCAGATCAAAGTTTGCCAGCTGGTTTCATCATTTAGGTTATCCCATTCAAATCCAGCCAAAAATCAGGCTGTTAAAAGCTTGCATGTTAGGGTTTGTTCAAGGTTTAACTATCCATTATCCCATCTTCCACATACCATCTCAAGGTATGAACCATATTAATATTTCATACGTTCATTCTAGCTTTGAGTCTTCAACAGTCTGTCCTAACCATCCTCCAATTTGACAAAAACCGAGGCTAATTGTTTGATTTTTTCACAAATTGAACATCCAACAATTTTTTTCTTCTTTCTTCAAAAGCCTCCATATCCATCTGCACTCAGTTTCCACGTGAACAAAAACCTTTATGTTCCAATAATATAAATATTTGGAGAAAAAAGTTTAACTAACCCCCATTGGACTACAACAAAACTCAAGGCATCTAGAAAAGATTTCCAGATACAGACATTCTGCGAGCAATAAAATTCACTAATTCCTAATTACAGTGGCATATGCTTTTATATCCATCATTCACTTAATTTGCTTGCATCCACCAATTTGGCTAAATCTAACAAACCCTTGCATCCATTATGCCAGGATGCAGGTAGCTCTGTATTACTTTGGCCTTTTCCCAAAACATTGCTTCTTGAACATTTCATTCTAGCTTAATTTAGAGCACACCATTCTCATTCATGAATTATCTAGTTTGCCACCCACTCATGAGTGTTCTATATTTTCAAACTAACCTTAAAATTTGACCAAAACAAAGTCCAAATCTTCATCACCGGAGTGGAGATGTCTCAAAAGTATTACTTCCACCTCGTAAAGCTGCATCATATACCTATTTTCCGATTCTGAGATATTATGCTTCCATATTGATCAATATCAATATCATAAAATGCGGTCCCGAAGATCTTACTGAAAGTTCAGAAACTAGATATCAGACATACATAGTTCATCGTCACATCAACTTATCAGATTCATCAAAGCTTCCAATCCTTATAGACCAACGTTGCGACCAAAACCAATTTCAAACCCCTTAACATTTTCCTCACAATGCATTCATACAGCATAGCCAAAATTTCCTTCATCAAGACAACAACTACTCCATCCAATCTCAAACTTCCAAGCATTGTGCTGCCATATTGACCAATATTTGCTAACTCTTTTGTGTTTTTGCTTGACTAGACCTGAGATCTACCTCCTCTTATAACATGAAGCTACGATATTTAATATTCTTTCTTGCTCATACGGAGCTTCAAGCTGAAAGTCACAGGGATACATCCAGTTGACTTAATATCTTACATCTTCGGGCATAACCACCTCGGCAAGCTCAGCAGATCTATCTGGTGGGATAATACAAGTTATCTTGGCCCTCACTAGTGGGGTATCCAATAGCATGTTCAGTAATACACATCAAGGCCTGTTTAGATCTTAGCATCGCCATGACTAGCTCAGTTATCTCTTAACATGAGTGAAAGAGGAGCTTGAGTCGGGCCGCAGCTAAGAAGTGAGAAGAAAAACAACAGCAATAAAGTAATAAAACATTAATCACATAGACCAGTAGACAACGAATCCTGCCACCCAGGCACAAATACTTATAGATTAACTATTATGTGCCCGTATAAGAACGAGATGTCGGGCGTAAACACAACTTGATTTCCATAACTTTCCAGTAAGCTAAAAAGCTTCTCATCAGGAAAAAAATAGCGATATAACTTCCACAAGTAATTGTCAGAGGAATCAGATGGGTATCAACTCCACAAGCATAACTTTAAATTTCAGGGAACATTGTCAAAAACCCGACAGTACGATATCCACCAGTATAAATGCGCAACGGGATAGCTACAAAATGAACTAAATAGATCAGACGCGTATCTGGAACGCAATAGACAGGAAAATAACGGATGATTCACACTGATCAGGTAGGGAATGGAACTGGAATCACTCGATATCTGTTGATTAGTGGAGTACCCAATATGAATGTTTCAGTGTTGGACATCACAAAAATCAGAAGTAAGCACTCATTACCTGGTATGAGAGACTGAGTGAGTGATAGAGAGAGACGCGAAAACACTGGGGTGGGAAATTTTGGATGACTAAGAAGACGACCCCTCTGCAAGAGGCTGTGACCGAGGCGAACTCGATGTCCGGGTTTCTCAGAGGTTTTGCGGAGGCCACGCACCTGTGCAAAGTGAAATAGAATCGTTTTCCTTAAAAAAGAAACAAATTGTTATGTGTAAATATTTCGTAAAACAAAATAACAAACGTAAAATTCACAAAATGTCACGATTTAAGTATATCAGTTGTTCACAAAATGACACGATTTGAGTTGGAAATTTACAAAATACCACTGTTCGCTAACAGACGTTAGTTCCGCCGTTAACTACCCTGGGTAATTGACCAAAATACCCCTGACCGCAAGTTTATTTGTTTTTTAAAAAAAATGATTTGCGTTGAGTCGACTGTCCAACGGCTATTTTTTGAATTTTTTTTAAAAGTTCACAAAATACCATTTTTTTTTGTTTTATAGTTCACAATATGGGTTTTTATGTTCACAATAGTCAATATGTCACTAGTTGAGTTTCGATATTCACAAAATGCCCCTGTTTTTGCTGTAACGGCTAGTTTGACCCCAACAGCTCTTTTTTTGCCTTTATAAGGACCTTACCATGTAAACAAAGCACAAACACCATACTAAAGTCATGGCTTTGTTTACATCTACAATCAATGAAAAATTTCAAACAATTCATTGCAAATGTGGAGCCCCATCAAACCTTACACTCTCCCGCAAAGAACTTTGGTTGGAAGGGTGTACTATAACTGCTGGACATGTGATTTTTTTCAAGTGGTGGGCACCGGTGATGCAAGATCGATACTCTCCTCATCCTAGAGTTGAGTATGATTTGGTGTAGCCAGCTTGTCTTACCCTAAGATGAGAAGAGTATCGATCTTGCATCACTGGTGTCCATCACTTGAAAAAATCACATACCCAGCAGTTATAGTACGCCCTTCCAACCGAAGTTTCTTTGTGGAAAAGGGTAAGGTTTGATGGGGCTCCACATTTGCAATGAATTGTTTGAAATTTTCCATTGATTGTAGTTGTAAACAAAGTCATGGCTTTAGTATGGTGTTTGTGCTTTGTTTACATGGTAAGAAGGTCCTTATAAAGGGAAAAAAAAAAAGAGCTGTTGGGCTCAAACTAGCCGTTACAGCAAAAACAGGGGCATTTTATGAACATCGAAACTCAAATAGTGGCATATTGTGAACATAAAAACCCATATAGTGGCATATTGTGAACTATAAAGCAAAAAAAGGGTATTATGTGAACTTTAAAAAAAATCAAAAAAATAGCCATTGCACAGTCGACTGAGCGCAATTCAATTTTTTTTTAAAAAAAAATCAAACTTACCATCAGGGATATTTTCGTCATTTACCAGAAAGACTTTACGGCGAGACTAACGTCTGTTACCGGACAATAGCATTTTGTGAATTCAAACTCAAATCGTGGCATTTTATGAACAACTTTCCAAAAAGAGGTATATTGTGAATTACAAACTCAAATCGTGACATTTTGTGAATTTATCTAAGTTCACTTCTCATTCATAACTGAACTGATTAAATTCTAATATAGAAATATGAAATAAATGAAGACTGAACTTTCTATAGCTAATATATTGTAAACTAAATTTTTTATGTAATTAGTCATATTATTAAAAGTCAAAAAATGATTTTTAGAAAATTATGTAAGTGGCAGGGACTAAAAAAAATGAATATTTATGGCCGAGATGCCCACCGTTCGGTTGAGGAAATCAGATGCGGAGTATGAAAAAAAAACTGATCGTCCGAAATTCTTTTAATTTCTTCTATGGAAAATAATCGAAATTCTGTGATCGTCCAAAGGAGGGATCATGCCCATGTGTATGTAGTTTGGGCATATGCTCAACATATTTTCAGTCTTTAGATTAGAATTTAGTTTTTAAAATATTAATCCAATCGTAAATAATTTTACTTATTTAATAATTAGTTTTTAAAAAGTGAAAAACAAACAAATAAATATAGAAGGGTATAATAGACAACTTTTTCCACTAATAACTCCCATCTCATTGAATATAACGACAGTTTCTACGCCACATCCATTACTCTTTCCTCTTTCTTTTCTACCAATTTTATTAATTCCCCATATTTAAGTGAAAGTGTAGATATTTAAGTAATAATAGATTTTTCAAAATGTAGGTGTAGATTTGTTGGATAAAAGAGTAGAATTTAAATTTAATCCATATTTGGGTGATAGTGTAGATTTTTAAGTAAATTGATAGATTTTCCAAATTGTAGGTGTAGATTTGTTTGACAGAAGTGTAGATTATTATTTTAGGAAAACAACTGATAAAAAATAGTGGATTTTATTTTTTTATGCTCTTATATTTATTTTTAAGGAGTCTTCCCAACAGAATTTTTAGTTTGTTATTTTAAAATAATTTTTTTACTTAAAACTTGGTATTTTTTATTATTTTATTTTTCAATTCATCACTCCACCAAAAATATATTGCTATGGAATATTTATTATAATTGATGGTTTATTTTTTTCTCTAAAAACTAGAACGTGTAATATTTCTTCTTTATTTCTAAAATTAAAAAAAAAAAACTTTGACATCTGTTTAGATTTTCCTCATCTAAGTGAAAGTACAAATATTAAAGTAAATTGATAGATGTTTTAAAATGTGGGTGTAGATTTGTTTGATAAAAGTGTTGATTTTAAGTTTACACAATACAATTAATAAAATAAAAAATTGGATATATATTATTTGGTGTTCTTATATTTGTTTTTTAAAAGTATTCTTAACACAATTTCTAATTTGTAATTTCTATATAAAAGTTTTTGCTTAAAATGTGGGATCTTTTTATTATTATTTTTTCAAAATCACTTCTTCAGTACCATTTTGGTTAAAAAATTGATAAAAACTGTGAGAATATTTACTTTTGACATGAATTTATATTTTTATTAATTTCTGAAAGTGTAGATATTTAGATAAAATGATAGATTTTTCAAAATATAGGTGTAGATTTATTTGATAGAAGTGTAGATTTTTATAATTCATCATTCGAGTGAAAGTGTATATATTTAAGTAAAATGATGGATTTTTCAAAATGTAGGTGTAGATTTGTTTGATAGAAGTAGATTTTTATAATTGTGTATATATTTAAATAAAATGATAGATTTTTCAAAATGTAGGTGTGTCGTTGTTTGATAAAGTGCAGATCTTTAGTAATTCCTCATTTTATTAAAAGTGTACATATTTAAGTAAAAGGATAGATTTTGTAAAATGTTGGTGTAGATTTGTTTAATAAAAATGTAGATTTTGAATTTTTGACAATACAACTCTAAAAATGGAAGAGTGAAATTATTTTAGCGAGTAACAAATAAATACAACACACCAATTTCACTTGTGATGTTTTTATATTTATTTTAAAGGGTCGATGTCAAAAAAAATTCTAATTGCTTATTTTTAACCAATTTGCTTAAAATGTGGATCTTTATCTTTCTTTTTTCTAACTAGATGAGCTACATCTACATTTTAAAAAAATTGATGGTTTAAACCTTTTTTGAAAATTAGATCGTAGGAATATAATCTCGTATAATATTAATTCTCATTTCTGTAAAAGTGTAGATATATAAGTACATGACCTAATTTTTGAAATGCAAGTGTCTATATATTTGATAGAAGTGTAAAGTTTTATTAATTTCTCTTTTAGGCAAAAGTGTAGATATTTAAGTAAAAAGATAGATTTTTAAACTGTAGGTGTAGATTTGTTTGATCAAAGTGTACATTTTTAATTTAGACAACACAAATTTTAAAATGAAAGGGTGAATTTTTAGTTAGTGATAAATAAACTCAACCCAACAACTTATCTTCTTATATTTAATTTAAATAATTCATGTCAAAAAAAATTGCTGAAAACTTGGGATCTTTTATTTTTCAAATATCATTCCATTTCAATTTTGTATCGTGGGAATATTGATTGTGGGAGAGGTTTTCTTTTTCTTTATTTCCAAAATTAAAATTTTAATTTTACATCTATCACCATCCATTTCAATTTTTGATAAAAAAAATTTTTACATCGTGGGAATATTGATGGTGGAGAATGTTTTTTTTCTTTATTTATAATACTACAAATTAATTTTGACATCTATACCCTTATAATAAACATTGGAATATAGATCATCCATTTATTTTTTAAAGATTCAATGACTATGATTTAGTTGAACATCATGCTCAAAAATGATCTTGGGCAGCTTCCCCTCGTTGGGATCTGCAACACTTGTACACCCACACGATTACCAGAGATTGTCATCCTTACTCACGTCAGGGCCGGCTTGGGGGCAGTGCAGGTGGGGCTACCGCACAGGGCCCCCACTTATAAGGGACCCCATTTTTTAAGGGTCTTATTAATTATTTAATTATAGTTAATTAGTTAATATTTTATATAAAAATTATAAAAAAAATATAATATTTATTAGTGAACTCTATTACTTTATATTAGGACCATGTATTTGAACCGGCACAGGGCCCCGTAATTGATTGAGACGGCCCTGCTCACGTCAACTAAGAACACACTCAGTCGACCTAACTCAAAGTCACTCATTTTTCTCTATGGATGATACTCATCGAAAGATATGGAAATTTGTGCATTGAGGTTTCTTTTACTGTGCATTTGGGTAAATTAGGTTCAATGTATTTTTTTTGAACAAATGTGGGTTTAATATATGTCGTCTTCGGATAAAATTGAATCTAGTCCATTTTGATCAAGAATCTTTCAAGTGAAGTTGTGTTCAAGTTAATCTAAATTTTGAATAAACTAGACTCCTAGCCTATACTAGATTTATCCGATATTTGTCCATACTCGACTTTAAAAGTTTGGCAATAGGCACCCCATCACTCTATGAAGAAGGCACTATGATAATGAGCTCGTTTGGGGAACAGCTTCCAGCAGTAGACAACTTCTCAATTTCCAAAATCAGCAAGCTTCCACCAAACACCTAAAACTAGTAGCTAACAACTTCTGTAAAATCATCAACTGACAGCTTCTCAATTTTCAGCAACAGGACCTAACAACTATCTCTGATTTTTAAAACTATCAGCAGGTGTTCTACCAAACACCAGAACCAACAGCTGACAGCTTCTGTAAAACCATCAGTAGACAACTTCTCAATTTCCAGCAGCAGGATCCAACAGCAACCCCGAGCAGCTGTCCCCAAACAAACCCAATGTGATTGAAGAACATAAAAATACCGGTATGGAAATCGATTAAGATTACCAAAATTAAAACGATCATTTTTAATGATATGATTAACACCGACTCGGTTGGACCGATATCAGTTTGATACCTGGCTTTCAAAAAAATAAAATAAAAAATTGGGCAACCTTATAATTATAAAATTTGGAGCTCATCGGTTCACTTAAACATGGTTATATCAAATTTGATTAGCCAAGAGAAAAGTATCTCGAATTTGGACTTAATCAAAAGCTGATTATACACTAACCCAAATATCAAATTAAAGTAACTTGAAATGTAACTCAATCTGAACTTGATTATATTGAACAAGAATAAACTCAACATTTTTTTCCAGACCCCAACCTCTGTAAATGTAATAACATGAATGATCATATCATTTTCCTTAAGAAGAAATTTTGACCTTAAGATCATTACATAGATGACACGCGGTTTTATAAGTTTGGTTTACTTTCTCCCTACAAGTTTACATTTTATTCTTCTTTTTATTTTATTGATTCGATTCACTTATGATTTAACTTACCAATCAGCATTACGTCATAAAATAAGAAATAGTCGATTACATAATTAATCTTAGTAGTAAAAAAAACGATTACCTAATGAACTGAAGAAATAAGATAAAAGAAGCAAAACGATGTAAATAGAGTAATAATAGGAAACAAACTCTTAAAAAGTTAATCAAATTAGTATACAAAATAAACGAAATAGAACTTACATTAAATTTTAGCAGATCTAATATCCGCTTAATGAAACTGATAAATCGAATAAAGCAACTAATTAACCATATAGACTAAGACAAATTTTGTTAGGTAAAATCCTTGATTACCCGCCGTTTGAATATTTCACGTCTGTTTAAGCCGCAGAGATGCCAAATCAGCATGGTGTGGAATTCTTATTGGTTGGATGACGAAGTAGTAGAAATGTATCGCGGCACACGACCACCAACGAGTGCATTGTTGACTTGTCACTGCAAACGGTACGAATGAGATCTGTCCACAAGATGGACGGCAGATTAGATACTGTTGCACAAGTTTGGTATGTAGCCTACCGCAAGTTACTAGTTTTCCTCTACGCGTATTTGTTCAAAGGAACGAAGCGAGAAAAAGCGACTGACCCTACTACGGAACAGTCAAAAACCCTTTTCCCCTCGCTGTTCCCCTTCGTGGGCGGGCGAAGAACAAAACCATTAGTGTACGTTTTTTTCAGAATGTTTTTACTATAGACGGAGAGTTGGAGGGTAAGAGGGTGGGGAACGGGAAGCGGGAGTAGAAGGTGGAGTTAGCAGGGAAAGGATGTTGATCGATCAAGTCGATCTAACTTTAGATGACTTTTTTATCGATCCTCCTCACCAGGGATTATTTGATTTATTTCCTTCTGAACTACCTGAGCGAGTAGAGGTAGAACAGAAAGGAACGAGATTGATTAATGATAATGATACTTCATCGCCGCCGTCTTCTTGTCCGGATGATGTTTCCGTTAAAATTCGGGAAATTGAGCACTTGCTGATGGAAGACGAGGGTGACGGGGACGAAGAACCTAGCCACACTCCGCTTTCACCGCTGTCACCATCTCCACCTCTAGTACCTGTGGGCGTTATTGATCCCAAGGAGTCATCTGGTGATTGTTCGAATAAAGGTGTAGACGAAGAGTTCAAGGATGATCATAGTATCTCTAAGAAACAGATAAGGTTGGAGTTTGCACTTTCCATTGGTATTAATTTGTCCAATCTGATGATGTTGCGTGTTTCGTTTTGGCAGTTCTTGATTTTCCCTGTCTTTTGTTTAGTCAATTGATGAAAGAAAATATTGTTTTGGGGAATTTAGGCAACTCAGGAATAAAGATGCCGCGTTGAGATCAAGAGAGAGGAAGAAAATCTATGTTAAGGAATTAGAGATGAAGAGTCGATATATGGAATCTGAATGCAGGAGATTAGGAAGATTGCTTCAGAGTTGTTATGCTGAGAATCATATGTTGCGACTTTCTCTGCACACTATTTCCTTGGCTCCCAAGGCAGAGTCTGCTGTGCTCTTGTTGGGTAATGCTTTAAATTGGATCCTTTTTCTTCTTGCTTAGTTTGCTTGGTACTCAAACCAATTAGTAATTATACTTCTTTCTCATCTACAGTTGCGGTAGTTTGTTGTCAGTAAAATCATATAGGTTATGTCATCTTGTAATTTTACTGCCAAATGAATGAATGGTTCTATCTACATTATTTGACGGCAAAGGCTTAGGTGCTGCAAAGAATGGTCTTGTGATTTTTGTCTGTCTAGCTTAATTGATGGCTCTAATTCTAGTATGTTGTGTACAGAATCCCTGCTGCTGGGTTCCCTGCTTTGGTTGCTACTGGTCAAAGTGTGCCTCCTTCCTCCTCGGTGCCAGCAGGTGGTGCCAACGAGGGAACTGGAAGTGCAGCTCCAAAACGTAAACGCCAGGTCTCTGGAATATCTTGCAGAAGGCAACGGAGGAAGTGAGCTGCTAATTCATATTCGTGCATCTTGGGGTTCCATCTTGAGTAAGAGCTGTAGAGCTTCTAGAACTAAGATGAAGATGCCAGCTCTTGGTTTGGGTGTGCTCTTTCACATATTTGGTTGATGTCTTGGATTTCATGAGCCAGTCAGGGATGTAATGCTTTCTTCTTAGTTAGAGAACAAAATAATAGCTTTCTAATTTTGGAGTTGTGAAGTCTTGTTATGAATGTACATTAGTGCTTGGTGTTTCTCTTGACATAATGCTCTGAATTGGGTTTCTAATTTGACGTTAAACAAGATCTGCATATCCAGTTCTTTCTTCTTTGTAAGATTTGAGATAGTGAGAGTTGAAGCTTATAAAAAATAAAAAACATTCCCCTAGTTATTATTATGATATATTAATATAAAAAAATTGTTAAAAAATTTAAATTAATATTTGTTATATATCATTGGTTTATTTTACTAATGTTGTATAGCTTTTAAAACAAAATCAATGATGAATATATTTAGATAATTTTTCAATTTTAATATGTTTACAATGATATATTAAAATGATGATGACTTGCTTGAAACTCCGTTCATCTATGTAATATTGTTTTTATAAGTTTGATACACTCCGGAAGAACCAATAGTCTCATGGAGTGTATCAAGGTGATTAACCCCTTAGATTATCCACAGCGGTCAGCTGTGTGAATTTCACCTTTTTTGTCAGTAAAAAAATAAAAAGTGGTGTGTCATCCACTCTTATTTTCCCTTATTGTTGCTTAATAAAGTAACACTCTACGGATCAATGTTATTGGGTGTAACAATTAATAAAAACATAAAGAATCCTAATAAAATATTAAAGTAAAAATTATGGATTAGATGAGAAAATTCTATCATTGTAGAGACTGAGGGTTTTTTATACAATAAAATGATAAATGGTATATTTTATTGACATGACATCTATAAATGTGGAGATTGAATACAAATTGAAACCATTCCTCAAGAAGCCACTCAAGACAACTCTCGAGAACTTTCACCTACCGGTTGGAGTGTCACTTCAAGGAGCTACAACTCAATTGCTATATTTTTGCTCTCATTTCTTCACTGAATTCTTTCTGAATTTGTAATACATGTCTTTCATACCTGAGCTCAAAATACACAAAACTAAAGTGTATACTTTACATGACCAAGTGAAAGGAATTACCACTTGAAATACACTAAGAAAAGGCATGAAAGTCTCAATATATTTCACTCAAATCACCGATGAAACTGAAATAAAAAAATCGCTGATGAAACACAATCTGTGATGGTCAAGTCATCTAGGATCCCAGTGTTGACCATAGTATCATGAACAAAGATGGAAAATACTGGTCTCGCTGTCTCCTATTTGCTAGTGTTTGAAGCAAAAATTATGTAGCCACAATTGCACTTCGCATTCGATAATGTTGCAAGTCATTTTGGTTTTGTACCCGGATTAATCAAGAGATGGATAGTGCTTGCGTTTGAACCCAAAAAAAAAAAATCCAAACAAAGCTTTCTACTCATCGCTAGTGGAGAGAGAGACAACATAACATCATTCCTAGCTCGCATTTGGACGAGAATGAATAGCTCTTTGGACTTCATCAGAGGGAGATCACTAGTAATCCTTTGGCATCCATATGGGCGTGATTCCTCAGGCCCAATTTTTGGCACAGTTTACTCAACACGTGCCCACTGTTAACTGAATCCTACATACATGAATCACCGATTGTTTCAACGTCGGAGAGAGAGACAAGAAACAAGGAATGATCAACCATTTTCGGATTGGCCAGAGCACTATCGATGAAACATACAGAAATCGGTGTTGTGGCCTCAAGGACAATAAACTTTAGTTTTACACCACTACTTGCTGAAAGAAGTCCAGGAGGTAATCCAACCCTCCTCATCCACAGCTCTTCAGATACGCGTATATATCTCGATTTCAAGCTCTGCTGAAAAAAAAACAGCAGTAAAGAATAAGTAGTCAGATGAGACTTCCCAATTATGTTCCAACCAATCAAGCTAAAGCTTCCAAAAGTCGCATACATCAGAACAATCAACAAAGGAGACTTGTTTTATCATATTGAGGAGAAATCCCCTTCTCTAACCATACCATGCACAATTAGTCAAAGTTATCATCATCATTAAGTCAAGCTGAGTTTTCAATTGACCAAGACATAGTACCTGCTCCTTCTTGGTCTACAGGGTCTCAATTCACCACAGCGTCTCTATATCATCATCATTGGTCTCCCAGCTCAGCTTACATTTGACAAGGAATACGTACCTCTACTTTCTCATTCCACCCTTAACTCCCAGCTATTTACAACAGATTGTGTGTCAATACTAGGTATAATAATGGATTAAAACGAAAAGCAAGGATGAAGTTTTGCCATTTTCTAGGATTGAAGGTCTATTCAGGAGTAGACTGAAGACACGATGATTAGGCAGGGAAACATTTTTACCTCTGATTGATAAGTAAAACTTGATGATAAAAGAGTTGAAAAAACTTCTTGAGAAGATAACATTTTACACAATCAAGGAGCACAAAGTCATGTAACACTCATGCTGGAGCTTTCAGCATAGAATTTTATACACAAAAAAAGCACATGAAACTTGGAATATGCTTCCAGCTGCTCTTGCTATGGCAAACAGTAATCAGCCCTCCCCTTCAATGATCAGTTGATCACCAACAATTCTCAATGATTGAGACACCTTCCAAATATTACCTTCAAGGTGGCTACACAGCTTTTAGTAAAATAGTGGGAGATAGATCGTCATTATCATAATAAACCATTGATCAAACTACAAAGTGATTCACATTCTAGACTATCATTCAGACGGAAAAGAAAAGCACAAACAATGAAGCCTAAATTAGGTGAATCAAAGTAGTTACACCCCTACAATCCACTTGAAGAAGATGATTCCTTGCCGCCAAGAGTCCGTATAATAGCTTCTAACAACTTAATGTCTTTATCTCGCTTGTCAATCTCCTCTTGTTTAGCATGTATTTCTTGCAAGTGGAGTTCAAATACCTCTGCAACAGAACATGATATCAGACTAGAGGATATGCATCTTAAATATAAAAAGGCCGATGACTAAATTTCTGCAAGCTAAGTTACAATATTCAGCTAAAATCCAGCCAACTTGTCAATCTAATTAGACAGGTTCATCATAACATACAAATTAGATCAACATGAGCACATTTTCCTAACTAATGTAAAGATACCAGAACATCACATGTCAACATAGTGCTACTTAAATCCACAACAGAGGAGGATAGGAGCTGAAGCATTGAAAAACAGATGAAATATTGCGTCAGTAAAAAAAAAGGCCAGCTGTAGAATAGAGCAAAAAAGATACATACTTGAGGTGTTCTCAAGCTCTTTTGTAATCTCTTGGGCACGCAACTCAGCAGCCTTTTGTCCGGCCTCAGCCTGCCTTTTCTCGGACCTAGCATGGGCAGCAGCTGTTATAGCTGCATCAAGTTCACGCTCCAACGTTTCAACCCTTTGCTCGAGAACCTGACCAGAACAAAACCAATCTATTAGGGCAAGCAAGATAATTCAGAAAAAAAACAGAAAAAAAAAAAGAAAAGAAAAAAGAAGTTATATGCCATATTTCAATCAGAAAAAAGTAGATGCTCTAGTAACAGAATTTGCCTTCTCAGTCCATCAGGGACAAGATATGAAGTTACTACTTACAAGTTTAGTGTCAGCCCAGCAGATCTGAACGTAACTCAAGTCAGTAGCGGATCCAGAAGCTTTGTCCCGGGGGGGCAAAATTTTTTTTTGACACTGTCACTCTTTAAAATATTATGTCATTTTGTACTTTTTCAAAAATTTATAAGAGCATTTGACAAATTTTTAAAAGTTTCGGGGGGGCCGGTCGCCCCTGACTCAAGTCACAAGGCAGACCAGCTTTCACTCTTCATTCAAATAGTTTATCCAGCAGACATCTTATTGTGGTTTCAGATTTTCTTTTTATGCAAGTGAAACAAATAACTTCAGCAGTGCATCTCCAACAGTTAGTAAGGGAAATCCACAGTTAAGTTATGCCAGCCATTTTAGACTCGGTAGGCATATTTCCACATAGAAACTGCGGTTGACTTCTACCTTACAGGAACCACCAACAACCGAGGTAGATGAACATAAAGACACTAACTTTGATTGGCTAAGATTTTACCCCTTCTACCATACGATATTCAATCCTCCGATGTTCGAACAGAATATTAACAAGCCACTAGCAGATCAGCCAACAGAGCCACCTCTAGATCGCCTATTTAACGAGTCCAAGCCCAATATTAGCTACTTAGAGATAATTTTGATCTCAAAACACCTATTCCACCGATTGGATGCAACACCTATATTAAATACTGAAAGCATCATCGGAACTTCTTGCAGTCCTTCGATTTCGCCCTCTAACCACTAAAATTAAGTTCGAACGAAACGAGTAAACGAAATATGATCGAAGTAAATTCAGTGAACCTTAATGGTGCGAGCCTGTTCGGAGGCAAGAGAAGCTCTGGCGAAAGTTTCATCGTCGACAAAAACCGCTTTTTTAAGAAGCATTTTTTGCAGTGATTCCAAATTTCCAGACGTTTCCGTCAAATTGGCGATTGCGGAGCTCCATCTGTCGTTCCCCTTCACTTTGTCCTCCATCCTTCCTCGTCTGCCAATCAAGCGGATGGATCACTTTTGCTTATCTGACCCGTGCAATTCCACTTCACGTTTACTGGCACCAGACAGAGCTCACCGAGTCACCGATCACATTTTACAAAGGTTTCCTCTACTGCGTCAGGCATGAGGAGGAATGAGGAAAGGAATTCGAGTTTTCACCACTGCCTTTGATATAAAAAGGAGTACTACCTCCATCCCAGTTTGACTGTCTTGTTTGCTTTTTGCATGTTTTTTCACTTCAATATTAAACATATTAGATAAATTAATTTTACAAAATTAATTTTTGTAATGTATAGTTTATCACCTAAGGAATCTACTACAAAACTTAGATTTATAAAATTATATCATCTTATATGTTAAATATTGAAATCAAACGAATGTCCAAATAGTAAACAGGACGGTCAAGAAGGAGTATATTTTTTTGCAAATCAATGAGGTGTGACCCTTCTACTCTAGTCTGATGGCCATTTACCTGCGTTCGGTTGTTTTTTTTTAGGTAGTTTTGGTTTAGTTATTTTGGTTAGTTGTTTTGTGGTAGTTTTGTTGGTTGTTTTATGCTGGTTGTTTTGTGACTATTTTGAAAACTAGTGTTCGGCAGGCGGCGGTTTCGTCTGGCTATTTTGAATAAGTTAGTTTTATGCGTGCGTTTACCGTTTTCGTTGTTACAATTAAAAATTTTATATTACATTTTAAAACAATTTTTTGTTAATAAAGTTAAAATATATGTAGATATTCAATTTTTTTTACATATATTTGAAAAAATAAAGAAATAAACCATTGTATTTAGAGCAAATATATTAGATGTTATATTTAAAAATAAAATTTTATGGATTATATATTAGTATTTAATATAACATTTCTAATGTATTAATACTTAAGATTATTTTAATTTTTAATGGAATAAATAATATCATTGAATGAAAAAACAATTTTTTCTAATAATAAAATAATTGACTATAAGTGAATATATATATTGCTATCACTTATTATTTTTATTATTATATATTGTTTAATTGTTGATAAAATATTTATTTTAAACATATATTTGTAGTTAAAACAATATATTCTATTCAATTAAATATTATTTAATGAAATTCAAAAATATAAATTTCAATTTTATACTGGATATGCTAAGAAATGAAAAATAATGTATATTAGCATATAAAATTATTCTTTAATTATTAGCACGGTATAAAACATATAATAACTTTGATATACTGACAAACTATAATAGTTTGTACAAACAGTTTTGTAATTAATCATTACTTAGCAAGTTGAATACTTATAATTGATATTTCTGAAATATACTACAAATATTTTGTAATAATTTTGATATAATTGAAAGTTTACATCGTAAATTTTATTAGTTTGCTCTTTTCCTTGTAGAATATTTTATTATAATTGATAGATAGTAATAGTTTAAAAGACTATTTATCCTTATCTGAATAAACAATTTAGAAAAATACTACTAGTTCAAAACTATTGTTCTACATTATTTTCATTAATTTATAATATAGTATACCAATCTTTATAAAAAAACTAAAAATAAAAAAGGAAAAATAAACTAATTTATAATATATAATCTATATATTTCAATTTAATTTAATTTTGTGTCAAATTTAATATATAATATCATTTTTAAAATATAATTATAAATATTGAAAATTTGAATTAATTTATTAAAAATTAATTAATGTTATTAAAATATTCTCGCCCCCTTAATTACAGTTTTCTGGCTCCGCCTCTGTCTACGGTATTCATTATATTTGCAGCATAAATTGTTGGTTGTTTTGTGCTGGTATATTTGTGGCTGTTTTGAAAATTGTTGTTCGATGATGGCGGTTTGACATTTTTTGTCAAAAATGCCAAACTCAAAAATGCCACATTTATACCACATATATACCATCACCGAACGTAGCCTTTATGTTAGTAATTTCTTCACATAGAGCACGTTCAATAATGGTGGGCAAATGTCCCCATGGTTAACCATTTATGTGCTGTCATGTAACTGTGGTTTAGAATTTTGTCCAAGCAAAATTTGACAGTTGTATTCTACTTTTTGAAACGTAGACATTAATCTCTCACTTGTTCGTATTGAACGCGACCATAGTCTAATGTAGTTATACATGGTTAAATATATATTGTTTAGTTTTATAAAAATTGTATTGGTAGTATATAAAGATTGTATTGATGTATATACCAATGTATATAATAAATTCTGATACTGCTGAAGTTATACTAGATGTATATACTGCTTTCAGGGGAAAATTTTCACGAAAATTCCGAATTTAGGAAAAAATTACACGCGGTGGCTCTTTTTCCAAAAAATTACGCGGATGTACCAACTGCTGCAAAGAAGCAGCCCTGCTGCAACCGCCCCGGGCTGAGGCGTTTCAGGCTTTTTGGCAAAAACCGCCCTGGACTGAGGTGGTTTCTGGCTTCTTTTACCAAAAACGCCCTACAGCGAGGTGGTTTGTTTGCCATATCCATCCAGAAAAAAATTCAATGTTTGGACCGTTGGTGCGATGCTTAAACGGTTTTCAAACTCGATGGAATGTTGTAAGATGATAGTTTAACAGGTATATTTTGGACCTATGTCATTGGTCTAACGATTCGGAATCGTATGGGACCCACATGACTTCATTTAAACGGTACAAGAGATAGAAATTTCCCAGTTTTCAAAATTTCCGATAAGGTTTTCCAGTGCTTAAATGTTCTCCTAAATCAATTAAATTTTGTAATATCATAGTCTAACACTTATGTTCGTGTCCTATGTTATATTCACAGTAGTTAAAACTCATACGGGACCAAGACGACCTCATTAAAATGGCACTACAATTAGCGTTTTTTCCAATGTGGTGAGCTTACCCGACGATTAAATGGTCTCCGGAATAAATGAAAGTATGTAAGATGGCAATCAAACACCTCTACTTTTGTCCTGTGTCTTTCGTATAGCCGTTTAAACTTACATGGGACCCACATCACTGCATTAAAATGGTTCCAAAGTCAGTGTTTTATATCTTCTTTTAAAACGTTTTTTTTGTTTTAACCACATAATTTTTTTATACAATTGTAAGTAATTCTTCAAATCAAAGTACGTATTTATACTTTGGACAAAAAACACACTTCATTTAGCCTTAGACAAAACATACATTTTTTATGCTTGTTAAAGGCACAACCTGTCTATGTAGGAGCAATGTTAATTATGTAACACTAAAAAAACTACAACTAGTTGTATCCTCTACTTGGGAAATTCTTCCTGTTATGACCTGTTTGTAAACAATGACAACAACATCTACGTTCTGCTATCAATTCATTGTTGTCATCCATTTCATTTGAATCCTTGAATACTTCGGCCTTCCCCTGACAGTACGAATTGCATCGGGTTGCGGTCCGGTACCACCTTCACCCCTGTATATGTAGGCCAGTTGTGTTTGTTACCTAGTGATGTAAAAGGGTCACCACCATACGCCTTAATAATTGTTTATAGCTTGTACACAGGATGTAGATAATTTTCCCACAACATGCCTGTTCTGCAACACACGGCCATCATATGAGAGCATGGGTATTTGAATGCTTACCACTCCCCACATTCACAACTTAGGTCATCAAAATCAACCTTGTACTTCCCCTTGTTTCTTCTCATAGCCACCGAGCCAAAATCTTTGACCTCATACACTTGGTCGACCTCATTATAGTGATTTACATTGACTATCTGATAGTCTTCTATTTTCCTCTATCTTGGAAGTTACAAGATCTATATAAAATGTTGTACCTACTATTTGATGGCCATTGTATGTGTGGTTGTCATTGAAATAAATTACCAGGTTGAACAACGTGTTGTTGACAATGGCGGTGATTGGCAGCAATCTGATGCTTTTCAGTACTCAATTTATGCACTCAACCAAGTTTGTTGTCATGTGCCCCCACCTCCTACCGTCATCGTATGCCCGCGACCACTTCTCAAATGGTAGGTTAGTGAATAAACGTTCTATGTCGGGATAGAAGGTGATTATATCTTCTCTGCACGTGATGCCTTCTAAATTTGTACGCTAAATACGAAATAAAAACTCAATGTTAAAGATTGAAAACAATTACATAAATTAGTGAAGTATAGTAATGAATAAATTAGAATACCTGTGTTGATCAGGTACTTCTTCAACTATTTGTTGTGGAACCGTGTGTTAAAGTTCAATGTAATATGTCTTATGTAGTAGAAATGGTGACCCATTGGCGGTCTCCGGTAATCGTTTGACTCCATATTGATGATAATAGCAGGGGCACGATATGTAATTATTGAGACATCGGTTCTTTGAATTATGACATGCAACCTCACATTGTCCAAGAAGTACTCCCCAGATGCCAAATATTCAGACTCGAGAATAGCGAATGCAATATGTATAATTTTGTTGTCCCCATCTTATGAGGCCGCTATCAAATGCTTACCTTTGAACTTACCATACATATGTGTCCCATCTATCTGTAGCATCGGTTTGAAATGCTTGAAAGTTGATATGCATGGTCCAAATACCCAGAAGCATCATTGGAAGAATTTGACTTGTATGGTTTGTGTGTCATCCTCATAACCTTGAACGGTTTTTAGATTAACAATTGAACCTGGTATGCTATACTTTATGGCCATGAATAACCTTGGAAACTGGACATATAATTCAACCCAATCTCCGTACATTTTTCCTATCGCTTTGCACCTTTCCAACCAAGCTTTCTGGTATGAAACAGACCTATTGTATTGGCCACGGACTTGTTTTATGACATCTAGAACGCTCATACCTGGGTTACGGCTGATAAGAGGAAGAATGACATCTGCAATGAAATGATAATTCACTTGTCGATGATCTTGTCCATCGGCTTGAGGAGCATAGAAGTGTGGCCTTT
Source organism: Limonium bicolor (assembly GCA_023374045.1). Taxonomy (NCBI): domain Eukaryota; kingdom Viridiplantae; phylum Streptophyta; class Magnoliopsida; order Caryophyllales; family Plumbaginaceae; genus Limonium; species Limonium bicolor. Next base: position 285,479,744 of record CM041777.1, read on the forward strand.
GTCTTGTTATCTTCTAATTGGTCTCACAGGATAATAACACCCATCTTAAGTAAAAAGACCATTCGTCCCCATTGATACATTAGATAACTTATCTTCTAATCGGTCTCACCGGATAATAACACTTGAAATTTTCTGACACCCAAAACCTCCGCATCCAATGGTTCATCCTCCAAAAACTCTTGTACCAAAACTCAAATAAGGGCTACACCTACTAGATATTCCCGCACCACTCAAAACGAGAACAAATCTTTAATGTTTGATGCAGAATCAACAACGAGGAAGAAGATCCTTGAGATTATCCTCACAAACAGTTATTCCTCATCTGCAAAATGGTCGGAGGGTACACATTCTCTTATCAACTTTATTGTAGACTCTGATGTCTTCAAACATGAAGGGTCCGACAACACAATCGCCAATGAAGAAGCCCCTTCCAACGCATTATCAAGCAGTTCTTCAGATGATACCGGAGACACCAAGAAGATGAAAAATCACACACAAGAAAAATGGCTCCATGGTTCTAGCCACTATGACTGCAATTGGTTTTATTAAAGATTTTATTAGTATTTTTGTATGTTAATAAAATATGTAGCTCCTGCAATATCAGGTCATGTCTTAAGCAAGCACCCAATTTTTGTAAGGTTGTATTTACGTATTGTGTCGAAGTACGGAAATAAAAATGTTGAGCTTGTTTTAATTTTACTAACTACTGTAGTGGTATTTACGTGTCGTGCCCTACCTTGCGTGTGAGTGAATATCTTATATATCTTAAACAATACTAAGCTAGGTGCAAGAGGAGGACTATATACAATTAATGTTTCATAACGCTTAAACTATTATTAATAACCTAAATAGAATAGATCGTTTGTCAATCCATAAATCCAAATTTAAATTTTGAACAAAATAATTAAAGACTATTAAGGCTCGTCCCTGCCAGATCTTCTCCCTCTACCGACTCTGTTTCCCCTCCTACCTCTTTTGGACTGCTCATACTCGCGAGGAGTGTATCTTTATGGAGGTTATATCGAGTTAGGCCTCCTAAGAGTCATGTCCCACGAGCTTGCAGGTGGTGAAGGAGTAGATGTGTTGGATTGCCTCCACAAATCAAACTGTGTCCTCGCATCGTCATCTGCATCATCATTAAATATGTTTAGGTTGGCAAAGGTAGTGTTCATGTGTGCTGGTCTCTTTACCTATGTGGTTGCCACCTGTCTACGGCTAGATCATGAGGACCCTTCCCTTGTAGGCGTAGCAATCTGGGTGAGAAATTATGTGGGCTGGCCATAACCTGTTGCCGGATTAGCGTAGGGATCCGAATATGTGGATGTATACAGAGCCTGATCGTAACTAACATTTGTCTGCCTCCCCATGCACTAGGGTTGTTGTTGTATGGGATGTCACAAGGGCTAATCATACTTTGGGGGACAACCACTATCTGGTTAGTGTAAGTGGTCGCAACCCCCAAAGCATGGTCATCTTGCTGGCCTGTCTGTCCACCCAATTATGTTTTCTGGTTCGTTTTCCCCACTCACCGTGTTGCCTGGCTCGTCTGACCCCCCCCCCCCAATTGTGAAGATCCCCATGCATTGGCCTGAGTAGGGTAGGGGAAACGTTTCCACGCGCTTTGTCCGAAATCCTGTACGCTGTGGTCAACTAGTAACAACGGTTAGGTGGGATACGTCCAACTCGACTGATGAACTACCTCCGACAAAAGATTAGGTACTGGCGCTTGAGGGTGCCGACACACTTCACTCCTTGGTCTTCTTCGTGTGGCCCTTCTACGTACTTGGACTATCATTGGACGGGAAATGAGGCTGGTACAAGATCACAAGAGGTGGGGCATGACAATCAACAAGAGCTTGGACATGTCTGTATCACTGGTGGTACGACATCCCTGTTTACTGGCATAGTCACCCACAGTAGTGTCATAATATCGCATCTGATCTAAGCCATCAGCCTATGACCTAGTCAAAGTACTGATGCAATTAGTTCAACATTGTTAGCTTAGTGAAAATAATGAACAAATGACTAAACAAATAAGTTGCTTACCAATATTGTTGTCTTTGTGCCTCACTAGTGTATCACCTTAAGTTGTGTCTATGATACCACTACATGTACTTGAAGGTGATCGTCAAGGGAACGGCGAATGGGTAATCCTCGAGATTTATCCGTCTGTGTATTTTGTCATTCCATAGCTCAATGTACCTAGCGTTCAAAACGGCCCAGTCTACCTCCACCCTGCCCGTCCGTTTCTGGTTGTGGAGCTTATCACAATCCGATGGCAATGCTGGTATCGGCTAATCACATCCAAATTGTCTTATCACCCGATCCGCTTAATGCCCTTCGACGATGTTGTTCAGGATTAATGGTACAACTGTAGTGGTTGTGTCGAGTGAGGTATCACCATATGGTTGTCAGACCCATTGAAATGTTATATTCAAAAAATATTAAACTTGTAAATTTCAAGAAGTAAAAAAATGTTGATTAGTTTGTAACATAAAAGTACTTACGTGATCATTAGTGGGTAGGACCGGAATCGAATGAAGGACGGCACGAGTGTCCCGTAATTTACTGATAGGAACTCTTGGATTATCCCAACTACAAGTGAATACATTAAAAGGTAATTAAAATAGAATTGTGGAATTACAGTGAAGTTATAAAATTAAATATGATCTATGACTGTTCACACTTACCTATAACCGATTTTTATGGGTTGCAAATTAATGTCTATTCTTGGAACTCGGGAGAAGGTAGGAAGTCTAGCGCATGACCACAATGTAATCAACCTCGTGGACGCTGTGATGTGTGTAGAGTTGAACTAGGTGGCGTTGCAAAAAACCATGGTAGGTGTGCACTAATAGTGTCGACCCCTAACTGTACTGACCGCACTCAGCAAAATATTTCAGCCGCTCCAAATATCCACTTTCAATAGTACGATAGTCATAGCTTGGCAACAGCATTCCATCGATCATCCTCATGATCCATGCTCGTGCATGGCACTGGTGGACCAGATCTGGGCGCCTGTTGAACGCATTCTGCTCCTGGTTGGTGATCTCTAATTTCGTGTGCAACCAGGACATCAAACTCTTGTATCCTCTCATATGTTCAGATTCTGGTTTTTCACCCAGCATTTCAAGACATAGATCTGCCACGGGCTGGTTCATCCGCACAACAACGCGATCTCCATCCACCTTCAAAGCAAATAAGTGTTGAACATCCTCTAGAGTAATAGTTTTCTCACCAAATGGCCACATAAAGATGTGAGTCTCTACTCTTCACCTTTCAACTAGTGCACTGAGAATTTAATTATCAGCCTTGATTCTAAAGAAAGCATACCCGAAAAACCCTGATGTACTCATGTAAGGCATAGTGAAGGGGCTCAGCATCCACATTTCTGGATCACAATTTTCTTTCAGTATATTTTGTGTTCCACGTTACCTACATGCCATGATTAGACAATTTAATGTTATCTTTAAAATCCACAATAAATATTGAATTAAAGGTAGTAAAGTTTGACATCTTATCTACAGATCGGATCATTTGAAAAAGCCGCTGCTGAGATGTAATTGGACTGGTACGTGAACTGGTCATTTTCTTCGGGTCCTACTTTGGCAGGTTGATGCTGGAATTAATGTGCCATCTACACAAGTAATGATACATAAAAAATTCAGAGAAATAAATATATCGTCACAAGTCCAAACGAGAAAAATTATGAATATGTGTAACACCCCAACTCATAAAACCATGATCATCTCATAAACCTCCAATTACTTATATTAACATTGCAGCAGAAAATTTCTACAAAGTTGGTGTTACCGCCATTAGTCACCCACGTGACTAACTAGGCATACTAAATTCTACAAGATCTAGCTACGGTCTGATGGACCCGAATATACCAAACGTGAGTATACACAAAGCCTTAACTAAAATACATATTTCAAGTACAAGTATCTCTCATATCCTAATACATCTTACTACAACTTATACCATCTACGAAACGAGTGTACATGCACAACTCGTGTAACAAAAAGGAAACCCGAAGAGCGTCTACCTGCTCCTACTCTCAGGACGGTCGTCTTGTGTCGTTTACCTGCAAAATAATATGGATGCCCCGAGGGGCTCAGCATCTTTGCTGGTACGGTTAATGTGTATCCCCCAAGCTAACGGGGCTACGCACGACTATTTTGTATTATACATGCGATTGATTATTTATACAACAATAATAAGTATAATAAAACACCACGCAATCATGTGAACAATCACAGCTCAAACACATGGAACGACTTAGTAAGCGCTCCTTAAGTAAGTGAGTTAGCTTTTTAACTCCTTAAGTTGAGAATTCTTTGATTCTCATATCCATTCTTATCTCAAATATATCAACCGGTCTTTATTTAGATTTGGTTGTTCCTCATTCCATTGTTTATCTGTATAGGGTCAAAAGTAACCCTAGCCAATGAGCTATCAACTCCATTGGGTTAAATAAACAATATTTCTTAAATTTAGGATTTAGGAGATCCCACTGCACCATCTTAATCTTCCCTCCCACCATGAACCCTAATCCAAGGTGGTAGAGTCTATTTATCGACTCTAGGCGACAAGTCTGAAGACAAGTCTCAATGGAGGACGGACCTGATAAAGATACCGACCTCCTACCTCAACATGCATGACTGGAGTCAGTCCCGGATTCCTCACCCCCAAGTTCCAGTTAGTAGAAGTCTCAAAGACAATGTTTATTAGTTAAACCTCTTTCGGTTATTAACAAACTAATATTAGGGAGTGTTCAATATTCTCACACAATTGTTTACTAAACATAGTTAGTAAGTTCTCAAAGGTAAGTTGTGTTAGTTTCATTCAACACACAACAAATACAATAAACCGGTTGCATGATTTATCTTGTTTAGTCGGAACATATAAACACATAGCACACAAGCCGAGGGACACCTCGTTAGCAAGCAAGCTACAAGAAAACCATCCCGTTCACCGTTGTCGTCGGTTGTCTATCTTCCTCCGGAGTTCCACTTACTCAAACCCTAAATCATTGATCGAATCGGGTGGTTAATTCCTTGTAATTAACCTAGCTTATTTAATCACTAAGGATTTCTGACTAACAACCTCTAAGTCATTGTAGTTTAAGCTTAACCATATAAGTTGTTTACTTCTCATTATTTCTCACACTTGTTCACACCCTTAATGACATTAAAATGTCACCAAACAAGCGTTAACCATCTTATAATAACCTTACCAATCATCCCCATCCATTTCCCTTCTTAAAACAACATTTTATGCACATTTTGTGCTGGTCCGGGACATGGTCCGGACCTAAGGTCCCAGACCAATGTGTCTGATGTACTCTCGGTTATATTATTGAGGTGGTCCGGGACTTGTTACTTATCCTAGGTCCCGGACCAATGCCAGAGTGAATTTTCGGCATGTTTTTGGTGCTGGTCCGAGACTTTATCCAAGGACCAAGTCCCGGACCATGCATTAAACTGTTAAATTTTACAGTTTTAAACTTCATTCTTCACTTGCCCTTTTGCCTAAACTTCTTCTAATCTCACCCCATGTATCCCAATATGTTATAACACCATTTAGACACCTTAAACCCTCTCTTCATTGGTTACAACTCCATTACATATCCACCCAAATATTGTAATTTACTCACACTTAAAACCTTGAACATTCTTGCAAATTTTTCCTTATAACACATTTCTAACCTCATCTCAAGTGATACTACTTACCAATTCTCTTCTCAACTCTTCCTAGAGTGTGTTAACCTCATTTCTTCAAGTCTAACTTCATAACTCATTGTTACCATATAGTTGTACTAGGCTTAGTCATATTGCATTTCCATGCACAATTTCCTTTCCTTTACATTTTCTACTCATCCTCTTCAAGCTTGCACATACCTATGCTTCCCTAGTCATCCTCTTAACACCTTACACCTCTTCTCATTCATCTTGACCATGCTAAAGCCTTCTTAGACAAATTTCATCTCCATCACCCAAATTCACTCATTACCATCCAAGTTATACACTTATTAATTCACTACTAGCATCTTCATCTCCTTTACACAAGCTACCAAAAATTCTCAAATTTATATTCTCTAGTTCATACCTAAATCATCACAAGACATTATACCTCATTTCCCACATATTTTTGCACAAGTCTTAACATTCCTCATACCATGATTTTGGTGTGTTTAATACACCCACTTAACCTCTAATTCCTCCTAGACAACTCTAGGTCATTCTAATCCTCAAGAACACCTTTGTTGACTCATTTCCACTCAATTTTTTTAATGACTCCTAGTAAATCCTAGGTCATATTAATTCACAACAACCACTAAAAACACTTGGTTTCTACTCAAATTTTGCCATAGCTTCTCTAGTATATTATCATGCCCATATGCATAGTTTTTCTCCTCTAATCAACACAAGCTAACTAAATCCTTAGTGGATGTTCTCAAAACACCACTTGCACTCAAATACATCAATCCACAATACATTGCATTAATCTTAAATTGCATAACACTAAGGCTCTTAAATGACATGGCTCTTAGGCCCTTAAATGACATGAACTAAACACTGAATTTCCAACATTTAGAGCTTTCAACCTGCATTTACATAACATCAATCCCATGGAAAATATAAATGCTCTTGTAATTCACCTTATGATTGTTCTCATAACTCATAAGTCATTAGCTCCTTAGTCACAAGTTCATAAGCTTGTTCAAATTCTTTCCTAGGTTAACATAACCCATATAGTAATGTAAGCTCTAGGATACATTTGGTATCTATCTAAATACCATTCCTTAAGACACTAAACTACATTAAGGTAAGTCATTTACCTTATGTATTCAAGCTTTTCTCTCTTTCTCTTCCTCTTGGTTTTCTTGACTGAAAATCTGCCAAGGAGTTTGTTCCCTTGCTAAAGCTCTAACCAAGATTCAAATGAAGCTAATGAGTGCTAGGTAACACCCTTAACTCATTGAAACAACCTTAGAATTCAAAGAGAGTGCTAAATGCACCAAAATGAATGTTTACCTTACGAAACCTAAGAAGGTTTTTCTGTAGAGAATCAAAGCAAGGCTTGAACTAAGCTCTTCAAGATTGAATTAATGCTAAAACAAGGAATAGAACAAGGCCTCATGAGAAGTCAAAATCGGCCATGTATAGAAAATGGAGAAGAGGATGATTTTTGAAGCTTTTCTTACCTTAAACCAAAGAGAGTGTTGACTAGCTCTTGAGTATGAATTTTCCTCTTCAAATGGAGCTCCTTCAATGGAGTCCAACTTCTGGTTTTGGAGTTTTGAAAAGAGAGAATGGAAGGCCTTGACTCAACTAAGACAAATATGTGGTTTATTTGTGATTTGGAGCTTAGAGTTGCATTTGGCAAGCAAGGCAAGTTGGAGAAGATGAAGATCAATGGAGTTCTGCTCCTTTACGTGAGGAAGAAGGGAGAATGAAGGTGGTGGCCGGTTGGTAGGAAGAGAAATTAGAGGAGAAGAGAGAGAAGGGAGTAAGTAAAAAAGTAAGATATTTTGTTACTTTTACAAATAGTGAACTTCCTCCTTCTTTTCTCTCTTGTAAATATTCTGAATGAGTTAGTTGATGAGTCACCATGTAAAACCGGCCCCATTAGTTCATTAGGGATGGTCATATGACCATTGCCCAAGCAAGGAAGATTTATGACTTAAATTGTTATTATTTGGGCACTATTCATAATTAGTGCACAAATTTGTGAAATTTTTGGTTTCTCATTGATTTAGGCTTCCTAAAGTGATACTAAATAGTACACATGTTTATTAAGGTATAATCTTGGTCATTTAACCACTCAAAACTCATTTCCAAAACAATTTTTCAAAAATGTGCTTTAAGGAGTTTTAAAGCACAATTTGTGTTCTAAATTGTTTTTGAGTTTGGTTTTCTTTGGTCATTGATTTAACATGTTCATTAGAATTTTAATAAGATCTAGGAATGCCCTTTGGGTCCTAACCAAGGTTACACAAGGTCTAGAGCAAGTATTTGCTTAAATTGCCTTTATGGTGTTTTCTTGTGTTTTCTTTGGTTTAAATTGTCTACCAATGTTTCTAAGGCATGTTTTAGCCTTATTACATCATAACTTGATGTTTAACTACCATATTAAAATGTAACACATATGTATTTGGAATTCATAACATGAACAACTGGTTTAAGGCAGATTAGACGCTATGGGCCGACTGCACAATGCTGGCTGTGGCGTGCATATGTGGCAGTCCTAATCAGCTGTTAATTGGACTGTTTTGCTGACTCGGCTGCCTTTTTATTATATTAACTTTAAATGGTTGTAACTTTTAATATATAAGTCCAACATGAAAAAAAAAGATATTATTGTTCACCTAAATTCAAGCTCTTCAAAACATGACCCATCATGGATATGTTTTGACAACTTTGACAAATATTTACTTTACATACGATGATACACTAAAATCACAATATGATTCATTAGTTTTGATATTATGATTCATTAAAATTGATATAATGATTTATTAACTAATAAGTGATGAATTAGATAACAAACTTCAGAACCAACAAAAGTCATTATTGTTTTGTAGTGCATTATTATTGTTGTATGGTGTATTTTAAATCTTATATGGTGAATCGTGTATTTTTCATACATACCAACTTTTATGTTGTATTAATGTGAATAAAAAAAATTTATATGTTTGCGATGCTACACTAAAATGAAGATATGATTCATTTTTTTATGTTATGATTCATTAAAATTGATATTATGATTTATTAACTAATAAGTGGTGAATTAAATAACAAACCTTAGAACTGATAAAAATCATTATTGTTTTATAGTGTATTATTATTGTTGTATGGAGTACTTTAAACCTTATATGGTGATCGTGTATTTTTTATAAATACCAAATATTATTTTGTGTTGTATTATTGTGTAAAAAAATTATTCTTATATGTTTGGGATGATACACTAAAATAAAGATATGATTTATTGATTTTGATATTATGGTTGATTAAAATTGATATTATGATACACTAAAATGATGTAATGAATCATAAGTCTCATTGATATATATAAATATATATATATACATGTAATTAGTATAAACTTTAAATTTCTCAAAACATATCCATGAATGGACTTGTTTTGAAGAGCTTGAATTTAGATGAACTATGTTTAC